>OY821757.1:33644554-33997054 GCA_963682095.1 Potentilla sterilis | reverse complement strand
TGGAGTACGAGTGGCGTTGGTTGAAGACAGTAGACTCCAACAACCCACTTATGCAGGTAAATACTAAACTTAACTATAAATGTTTATTTTGTTAAAATTTTAATTATTAGTTTAATTATTTTATAATTATTACACTAATATTTTTTGATGCATTTTTCTAATATTTTATTATTTGTTTGAAGGAACGGTCTCGGATAAATTCTGCGAACCGCCGCCGTAACACAACCCCCCCCCCCCCCCCCCCATCATGGTGGTTCTAGGCCATTTGCACAATATCAGGAGGAGGCGCTTAGAGATCATCCTGATAGAAACCCGTACGTGGAGACGTTCAAGAAGGCTTATCCACAAGCGACAGAACAGCTCGTAAGTCGTTGATTACGATTTTAAAATTTTAATTATTAATTTTACTTAATTATATATTTGTTAGAATATTAATTTTTTTTTTTTCCTGTTCAATTAGGAGAGGGTGAACCGGGCCGAAGAAGAAATGTTGCAGGAAGTAGTTCGGGAGACACAACCGAACATTTCAGAGGCAGATCTGCAAGAAGCCCTGCGCCAGGTCGACCGATCGAATGTCCAAACGGCAGCGAGGATGTTCGACGCAACCTTCCCAGACCGGTCAAACCAATACTACTGCCAGGGTTTGGAAAGTTCTGGAATAGGGCTCTTAAAGACCACTAAGAGAGGTCAAAAGAAGGGAGGCGGGGACAGCCTACAGATGAGGGGGGAAATGCAGAAATTGGCAGAAGAAAATGCAAGATTGGCGGCTGAGTCCCAGAGATCACAGGAGAAACACCGCAGAACACAGCAGTATCATTTGGATATGTCCAGTTGGCATGCTGAATGCGAGAGAATTCGGCGACACAACTACGCCGGCCAACAAAACTGGTGGTATGATATGTTGGCGGCACAACAACAAGGCCTTGAACCCCCGCCCCCGTTTCAGCCGTTAGTTGAACCTCCAATGCCTCAACCTCCCGAGTTCGTTCAGCAGGATGACGAGCATGATGGAGAGCAGGATGCTGGGGATGACGTGGTGGACTTTAGTGCTTTAGGTGATGATTAGGGTTATATTTTATGTATATTGGATCAAATTAAATAATAAGTCATTTAGACGTGTTTCTTGTTGGTGTAAATGCATGGATTGTCATTGTGAATTGCAGGTTGCTTGGAATGGTAATTTAGAAATTAATTTAATTTTTTTTCCCCAAAATGTAAGAATAGCCGACGATATTGGCATTATTTCGTCGGCTATAAGTGCTATAGCCGACGATTTTTACCAAATTTTGTCGGCTATAACTTTTATAACCGACGAAAATCACATTATTTCGTCGGCTATAACTAATTAATGCCTCTTAAAATATTAATATATTCTGACGAAATAACCGACGAAATAGATGAAATCGTCGGCTATAACTAATTAATGCCTCTTAAAATATTAATATATTCTGACGAAATAATCGACGAAATAGATGAAATCGTCGGCTATATTTCAGAACAAATAGTAGACGAAACAGAAGATATCGTCGGCTATAGTTTACGATATCGTCGGCCATACTCGAAAATATCCGACGAATTTCGTCGGATATTTTGCCCAGGTTTGGTCGACAAAATGAATTTTTGTCGGTAATATCGTCGGCCATACTCGAAAATAGTCGACGATTTCGTTATTTTCGTCTGCCATTCATTTTACCGACGCCGTTTTACCGACGAATTATAGCCGACGAAAGTTTCGTCGGCAGAAGGAATAGCCGACGAAAATTTGGCATAGTAGACGAAATTTTTTTCGTCGGCTATTCTGTCCGATCTGGTAGTGTAAGTTCACCCCACACTTGCTTCACAAGACTACTCCAAATCACAATTGTACATCAAAATAAAGCTTCACCAAGTCTTAAGAACAAGGGTAAAGATATAACTATTCTAAGGAAATGGAATGTGTTTATGGGTAATGAAAGAAAGGCTCAATGGAAGCTCAAAGGGGTTAAAACTAAGGAGTCCCACGACGGGCACAAATTAGGCACATGCTTTATTTGGCTTTGGTGGTAATCCTATTAAGATCTTTTCATTCACTTTTGAAATCAAAGCATATTCATGAATAATAGTCTCAAAAATCTTCAAGAGCAAGTTCTAGTAGGGCTGGCAAAAATGAACCAAACAAAACCATACCAAGCATTACCAGCCGAACCAAATAAATTGGTTACCAAGTATGTTGGTAACCGAAACTTCAGTACGGTAGTACCGAACCAACTTCACGAAGTTGGTTGGTAACGGTAATGATTTTAGCGAAAGTTGGTATTACCGTACCGACTATTTTACATTTAATTATTAATTATTAATTTATGATTTAATTTTGGCCGTTGATATATCTAAACACAATCTGAGCCATCGAATTCAACCCTAACACTATCCTCTCCTAAAGACTGAGTATCACTATATCAGACATTCAGACTCAGTCTCTCACTCTCTCATTCGATACTCACCCACTCACCCACTCCGCTCACTTGCCCACTCCTCCTCCGCCTCCCTCCCTCCCCTCTCTGACGCCGACCTCGCCTTCTCCTAACTCCTAACTCCTATGTCCTCCACTCCTCCTCCGCCTCCCTCCCTTCCCTCATTCGATTAATCGATTCAGTCCTTCACTCCTCTTCCACCTCCCTCCCTCCCCTCATTCGATTGAATCGATTCAGACCTCGCCTTCTCCGCCAGCCCACTGCATATATTCTCCATTTCTCCATGTCAAGTCCCAGGTAAACTGAATCAATCTCTCCTTCTCTTTCAATTTGTGAATCCAAAACTGGGTTTTTGAGGGGATTGAAATATGGGTTTATTTTAGTGTGTTTGTTTCTGTAATTTTCAGGATATGGATACAAGGATATGGATAATTTGAGTGTGAATCCAAAACTGTGTTTGAAATATGGGTTTATTTGAGGGGATTGAAATATGGATATGGATAATTTTCTGGTTTTGAATGATATTTTATAATGTTTCAGGAACAATTGTGAATCGTCACAGAGTGGTATGAGTCGAGCAAGTGGTTCGGCCTCATCAAGTCGATCCGTTGCAAATGTAGAGACAACTGCACCCCTGTCAGGGCAACATTTACCACCAGCTGCACCTCCATCACATGCATTTGATGCTCCAGCAACTTCTACACAAGTTTGTGGCAAGAAAAGGAAGGAACCTGCGAACAAAAGCCCTCTTTGGTCTCATTTTACAAGGTGCAAGCTTCCAGGAACAGAGACCATCGATCCAAAATGGTGCACATGTAACCATTGTAGTGATAAAGTGTTGTGCGAGACATCAAAGAATGAGACTAGCTCGATGTGGAACCATGCCAAGAAGTGCCATTCTCACCCGGTGTATGAAAACAGGGATCCGAAGCAATCAAAGTTGAATGGGAGTAATGTTAGTGGAGGTAGTGGATATCACAAGTATAATAAGAAGAGATGTGATGATAGGTGCATTGAAATGATAATCAAGGATGAACTCCCGTTTCGGTTTGTGGAGAAAGAAGGATTTCGGGCTTTCTGTAAGGAGTTAGAGCCTAATTGGAAACCCATGGACAGGAAGCAAGTTGCAAAGGGTGTGCTAGACAAGTACAACTTGGAGAAGTCTATTCTGTTGAGTCAACTGAAGGAGAGTCAGGCAAGGATTTCTATCACTACCGATACTTGGACATCAATTCAAAACATAAACTATATGGTTTTGACTGCGCATTTTATGGATGTCGATTGGAAGCTTCATAAAAGGATTATTAACTTCTGCAATATCACTAGTCACAAAGGGGATGATATTGGTAGGATGATAGAGCAATGTTTGAGGCAGTGGGAGATCAACAAAGTGTTTACAATAACCGTGGACAACGCTAGTGCCAATGATGTGGTTGTGGCTTACATGAAAAGAAGGCTTACAATTTATAAAAACTTTGTTGTTCAATGGAGACTTTCTGCACAATCGATGTGCATGCCACATTATCAATTTGATAGTGAAGGATGGTCTAATGGAGATAGCGGATGCAATTGCAGCCATATGGAATTGTGCTAAGTATGTTAGATCTTCATCTCAAAGACTTGACAAGTTCAGGGAGTTTGCTGTTTTGGAACAATGCAAGGCAAATACCAATGTTCCATTAGATGTCATTACACGATGGAATAGCACGTATCTTATGCTTGAAGCTGCACTGATATATGAGGCAACTTTTACCAGAATGGCTGAAGAGGACTCTGCATTCAAGAGTTATTTTCAAGAGAAAAAGACAAATCTGGAAATAAAAGGGTCGGACCTCCATGTTATGATGATTGGAGGAATGCAGAAGCCTTTTGTATCTTTCTGAAGAAGTTTTATGAAGCTACCTTGAAACTTAGTGCATGGAAGAGCATCACTGCAAACCTATTGTTTGTTGAAATGATCACATTGCAAACTGAGATTGACAAAGCTATACTTTCGGAGGATGATGTTTTGAGGAGGGTTGCAACTTCAATGAAGACCAAGTTCAACAAGTATTGGGGAAGTTTCGAGTCAATTAACAAGATCATCATGATAGCGAATGTCCTTGACCCTAGATACAAGTTGCAGTGGGCAAAGGTAGGTTTGAAAAAGGTTAATGCAAGTTATGCAACAATTCAGACGATAGAAGAGAACTTGAAAATAATACTGTTGAGGATGTATGAGGAATATAAAGGAGATGTGGGCGCCGATCAAGCTGAGCAGTATGTTGAAGAAGATGTGCGATTAGAAGGGGATGAATTAGAAGGGCTTGATGAAATCAGTAGGGAGATAGCAAGAGAGAGGATGTCTGCGCAATCACAATGCATTAGGAATGAGGTTGATCAGTACTTGTCGGATAGGTATGTGAGCCTTACTGCTAAAAATTTTGACATTGCTAAGTGGTGGAAGGGTAATGAATATGTATATCCAGTTTTATCAAAGCTAGCAAAGGATATCCTTGCTGTTCCTAGCTCAACAGTAGCTTCTGAGAATGCTTTCAGTTTAGGGTCAAGAGTTGTAGATCCTTTTAGAGCTTCATTGACACCGAGAACAGTCGAGGCTCTTGCAGATTGGTTAAGGGCTGAACCGGCAAACTTTCGCTTGTACGATACTCCTACGGAAGATGACTTAAATATTTACTTCGAGTTGGAGGCAATTGAGAAGGGTAAGCTTTTAGCTTTATGCTTTTTAAAATTTATATTATTACTGAGATTGATGTTGATTGCTGTTGATATCTTTGCGATTGTTGTTGATTGTTGTTTTGAGATTTGAGTGGTGATGATCTTCAGATTGTTGTTAATTGTTGTTGATTTCTTTGCTAGAGCAATGTTGATTGCTGTTTTGAGATTTGAGTGGTGAACTGGTGATATCATTTGGACTTATATACATAGTCAGTCAATATGTATAATATCTTCTTTTCCTTGAGATTGCTGTTGATTATTTACTAAGATTAAGTTTTAGGGGGACATGAATCATGGAAAATTGGAAATTACTACTTTAAAGATACATGAATCATGGTCATCCAATGCAAGATTACAATAGTAAAAAGCAAGCTTAAGAAGTTGTTAAATTAGCATTGTAGTCAAACAACAACATATCTGTAGCAGCTTTGCTACTGCATCTCTATATTCACTCAATTTTGGTTCCTACTGTATCCCTGTAGCAGTTTTTATTCCTACTGCATCTCTGTAGCAGTTAAGCATCTATGTAGTAGTTTTTATTCCGACTGCATCTCTGTAGCAGCTTTGCTCTTTTTTTGATTCAGCTCAATTTTGGTTCATGTCAGAAAATTCTTTCAATCAAGCTTATGAGGCAGGAAGGAATGGGCCGTATGGCACAAGCTCCAGCTCGGTCCAAACCAATGTCTAGCACAAGAGGAGATTGATTGGTAATGTTGCTATTCTGTATAGTCCTTGAATTTGTTAATTTGTTTGTGTTATGGTGTTGGACAATACTATGTAATCACATTTGCATTTGAGGGATATTGTTGTATGATAATAATGATATTGTTGTAATCGCATTCACATAACTATATTGGATTTGTCTGAAATTCAAATTCTCATTGTTCTATGTTGGATTTGTCTATCATTGTTCTATGAAATTCAAATTCTCATTATGCTGCTTCTCTCTAAGCCATTTTGTTGATTTCTTAAATGGATGTTGTGTAGATCTTTTTGTTATTGATTGCTTAGCAAGAGTTGCATTGTTAGAGATGAGCAAGAATTAATGATTGCTTAGCAAGAGTTGTGTAGCAAGATTTCTGAAATCAGACCTGCTTTTTTAGTTTCAAAGTAGAGAGAGGAAGAGAGTAGGCGGTGCATTTTTAGTTTCAAAGTAGTTTAGTTTAGTTTCTATTGGCGAAGGGCAGATGAGAGCTTTGAAGTTCTATGGCTTTTTACTTCTTCAGTTTTGGTTTGTTATCTTCAAGAAGAAGATCAGTGAGTAGAATCTACCATGAGAAAGAACATTTGTGTATTGCAGTACTGCCTGTTGTTCATGGGATGCTATGTTGGTATGCTCTGTCCGGAAATCAGATTTGCTTTGGTTCTTAGTTCAATGTGTCAGGTTCTTTGTTCTGTAATGGGCTGGGCCTTAGACTTAATTGGGCCGATATCATATCTTGGTAGAGGCCCATTACCAACCGAACCAACCGAAATTATTGGTATACCGAAGAGTTGGTACATGAGCTTCGGTGGTCGGTAATGGTACAAATTTTCTCGTTACCAATTACAATTGGTTGGTAGATGGTAGAGACAAAAATGAATTGGTAATGTACCGAACTCAGCCCTAAGTTCTAGCATTCTAGAGTTCATTAAAAGCTATAGCACATAGTCATTAAATATTCAAAGAATGATGAAGTTTTGAACAATTTCTGAAAATTTCTGCCATCTTTATGTATCTTATGAAGAAAGTATATAGGCTCAAAAACTCACATAGGATATTATGGAAACAAATCAACTCAAACATGCATTCTTTATCATATATCAATCAAAATCTCACATGTCCATACTAATCACAATATCCATGAAACTTACAATTTATTTTTATGATCATGCAAAACCATCATCTATGTTAACAGTAGATATGGTGCACCGCCAAGCATATCCAACGACCTCATAGACCGGCCAACCGGCGCGATAGGTCCCGACTCCGGCATGTATTCGATAGCCCGACACCTCGGCTGTCTCTCCAGGGTGGAAGATCACCGGTGCTGCATCTAGAAGGCGTGCCCCCAGGCTCCGCAAGAAGCTTCGTGAGTAGGAAAAGTGTAACAGCATCCCACATCAGAAACATTGTAAAGGAGAGAGTCTTCATTGCTTATAAATAGAAGGCTCCCCCCCCCCCCCCTAGATATTAGGATCTTGGAAGCCTTGGCATTCCACACTTGTAACACCATCGAACTTATTAGCCGGCTATAGTATATTCCTAAGTAGACGTAGTCATGCCCTCTGTGTTATTCTATCTTTATTGTGCTTTTGTTAAAGTCACCGGATTCTGACAGAAACAATTGGCGCTGTCTGTGGGAAGAGTTTCAAAAAGTTCATAGTGCTCTACTGGTTGTGTTACCCGGGCAGCAAGTCCAAATAATCAATGGTGAATAGTGCTCAATAGATCATACCACCATATATTCCACCCGGGACAGCAGCAGGCAGCCCATCCAAACTAGCCAGCTAGTCAACTGCCCGGTCAAACCACCCAGCGGGCCATTCCCAGGCCTAACAGAAGCCCAGTCAACGGGTCAGCCCGGTCAAACTCATATCTTCTCTGGGCACCCGCTGGTAATCTCCAAGCACCTGTAAGTCCTGTCTGCCGGTGGCCATCAGCCGAGCCCGCCCGGTCCCAGCACCAAGCGTAGTCAGCTCACCTCCGGGTAAACCATCTCGCCGGTAGATCTTCCCCGGTGGCCCGCTAGCGTCGCCCCACGATCCACTCCGAGTGTAAGCATCTCGCCAAGCAGCTCACCCAGGAAAGCCCCGCACGGTGTTGACGACGGCAGGGATTGACAGATCACCGACAAGCCCATCCAGGTTGGAGGACACCGAGAGTCCACAACAGCAGGGGTGATGGGACCAAATTACTTGCACAATTTGTACCTGCAAAATAATCTCATACATATATTACTCTTCTTGTGTCGAGTGTAGTATTGACAAGTAGGGATCGTTCTATCCGGGGAAATCAAGGACATTTAATCTCATGAAGTATTACATAATAAAGGGGGATTGAAAATTTGTATCTAAACCTACTGAAAATTTACGAAAATAATATTAATAAAAACCTAAACTATTATTCACATATGATCATCATCTTCACACATAACACATCACACGAAACTCACATAACATGTAACGAGATCAAACAAGGAATCATAACATAAAATTCAGCAAGCCTCAAAAAAAGTATTTTAGTTCCAATTTAATTAGAGCCCTTCGTGGTTCATCTAATTAGCAAAACTCCTTAATTATTTAGAACTAGCTTCGTGCGTAATCCTAAACATAGTGCTAATCAGTTTAAAGACACTTCGTGTAGAAATTAAACCAAGAAACACATAAGCACAATGAGTCGAATTGGAAACAAGTAACAAGTATGGCGTCACCTCATGTAGGAGAATTATTAAGAGTATGATTCCTGATTCATTCAGGATTTCCTGGTTCAATAAGCAGTTCTACTTTGATTGAAACTCTTAGAACTTTCGACGTTTTCAGAAACGTCGAGACATTGTAGACTCCTAAACTGATTAAGACTCTTATTTGCATAAGGTGTCCTACTTTGAATCAAACTCTTGACTTAAGAATCCTAGTTCAACTCAAACTCTTACAAATTCAGCGTTTTTAGACGTTTTAGCTCATTTCACAAACCGACTCTACCAAAGACTCCTGACTCGACTAAACGACTCTATAATACAATAATAAGGGTTAAGTATTGCATAAATGGGGGTAAAAACGTATTAAGAACGTCGCATATAATGCTCCTATCAACTACCCCACACTTATCTTTTGCTAGTCCTTCAGCAAAACAAAATAAAAGACTACTAAAACTGCTGCCCCTAAATGAACGCCTCAGGATCTTTTAAACACATAGCTTTCAAGTTTAAGCATTAAAGTGTAAGCACAATAATCCTAAGAGTCATAGACATGTTTCATGGCATGAATAAGTAAGAAGTGACAAAATAAGCATGTCAACATGTCAAGTTAATTCAATCCTCCTCACTTGGCATACTCTCTTCTTTTCACTCATGATATGGTAATATTCACTCAAAGTATATGCAAGAAAATAGATTGAGAATTACAAAGAGTATGTTGCATATGTCATCAAATAAAGGCACTTTGTGAATAGTATTATCAAGATAAACTTCATTTAACAATTATGTGCACAAATGAACCAAAACCATAGGCTCAACTCTTGAAATAATCTCCACATACACAATTCACATATTTTAATAATCATGAGAGATCTTTACAAAGGAATATAATGGGGCTCGGCATAAGGTATTCGTATTTAGGATAATGGTGAGAAAATGTCACCAAGACTTAGCATAGCTCAATACTCCTTATGACTTCACTCCAAGGGCCAAATTTCATCATGTTGGACCCAAACTTCATTCTTTTCTTTCCCATAACATAGTGAACATGAACAAAGGTCAAATATAACCATATATAGTAGACCTTCAATTAATCAAACAAACTTCAAATTCACAAAACAACTTAGCACTTCTTCATTTTCAGCCGTGGCTCTTCTTTCTTTTTTCTTTCGGACTCAATGTTTTTCTCTTTTATGTTCTGTCCGATCTTAATTTTTCTGTTTTTTCTTTTTCTTTAGGCATGGCATCAATTAATTTATAAACAATGCTAAGTTCACTCCACACTTGTTTCACAACATCACTCCAAGTTACAATTCCATGATAATAAGCTTTGCCAAGTCTTGAGAACAAAGGTAAATGTATAGCTATTCTAAGCATATGGAATGTGTATAAGGTGATGAAAGATAGGCTCAATATAAGCTCAAAGGGGGTAAAACTAAGGAGTCCCACGACGGGTACAAATTAGGCATATGTTTTATTTGACTTTGGTGGTAATCCTAACAAGATCTTCTCAATCACTTTCGAAATCAAGGCATTTCATGAATAATAGTCTCAAAAATCAACAAGATTGAGTTCTAGCATTCTAGAGTTCATTAAAATCTATGGCACATATTCACTATGTTGTGGGGAAGTAAAGAATGAAGGAAGGGTCCAACAAAGATGAAATTCGGCCCTTGGTGAGAAGTAAGAAGGAGAATCGAGCTTTGCTAAAGGCCTTAATGACATTTTTGAGCCTCCTTATCTAAATTTCGAATACCTCTTAGCCAAGCCCCATTGCATCCCTTTATTGATCTTTTCATGATTCTTAAGATTGGTTAAATTTGATATGTGAAGATTATCTCAAGAGTAAGCATATGATTTTGGTTCATTGGTGCACATAGTTGTTAAATGAGGTTCTTCTTGAAAATTCACAAAGTGCTTTCGATTTTCATGACATATGCAAGTTACTCTTCGTAATTCATTATCTTTCGCTTGCATATACTTATGAGTGAATGCCATGTTTTGAGTGAAAAGAAGAGAGTATGCCTAGTGAGGATATTCGAACTAGCTTAACATGTCTACATGCTTATATTTTGTTCTTATTTGTTCATATTGATTTCACATATTCATGAAGCTTGGAATTTTTCGTGCTTAGCATTCTTATTGCATCAACTTGAAAGCTATGTGTAGATACGAGCCTGAGACAAATCATTAGGGGCAATAGTTTGTTTAGAGTCTTAGTTTTATTTAGTTTTACTAAGGGACTAGCAAAGGATAAGTGTGGGGTAGTTGATAGGAGCACAATATGCGACGATATTAATATGCTTATATCCTCATTTATGCTTCGTTTAACCCTTATTTATCTAAGATAGAGTCATAATATAGTTTAGTATCATTTTAGAAGAGTTTTGGGAAAATGTGCTTAATTGTCAGAAAAATGACTAAGTATAGAAATCTGAGGAAATAATACAAAATATGTCTTTTTTGTGATATTGAGACTTGTGTTAAAACGACTTATCCTTTTCCAAATTTGATGAAATTTGGTATGCATATAGTTGGCAAGCTAAGGTGTATTATGCCAAAATTTCAGATCAATTAGAGTTCGGGACATTACTCAAAAGATGGCTGCAACTTGGCAGTTTGAGCAAAGATCACCAGGGACTACCAGGATTTTCCTGGGACTGTGTCCTGACTTTCGAAATTTTTGTGGGACACATCGCTTGGAACCAGAAACTGTGCCATACACCAGTGGAAAGATCTACGAGTCTAGTTTCTTTAAGACTTGGAATCGCATCAATCGGAGCTCTGAAGAGGAAGTTATGGTGGATTTACTGGAGCAAGGTCATTCTGCCGGGAAAACCAATAGTTTCCCGGTTTCATCAGGAAAGTTTTCCTTTGGATTTTTGGGAGCATGGATCGGATATATTGGACCTGAAGACTTGTTAGACATGTCCATGCTACCCAAATGAGGCCAATTGTTGTCTAAGATCAGAAGTAAAGTCCAAGAATGCATTGCTTTACCACAAGGAAACATTAACCAACTTGGACAAGAAATTTCCATTCCTTTTTGCTGCCGGCAACCCTAGGGTTTTTCCTCTATAAATAGCCAATGAATTCTCAGAAAAATGCATCTCATCTCAAGCCAAAACACAAAGCCAAAACTCTACCAAAATTTTCCAAAGATCCTACATAAAAACCCTAGCCGAAACACATCATCCACCACCATCTCACCAAGTTTCTGCCGAAACGTGTACCTACTGCCAAGCAGCCATTCTCCCATCATCCGCAGGATCAACACGAGTAGAATTCTTCAAAGGTGTCTGCAAAAGTGTGATCCACTCCCCTCTTTCGGTTTTGTAATTTTTATGTAGTTATGCTTAGTTTTGTCTATGAAACTCTCATGTATTTTTGATTTTGGTTTGTATGTCTATGTATGAACCAATTTTGGTTTTATAATTTGTATGTTAAATACTTGTTTGAATCGATGCTTAGATTTAAGTTTAGATTTCGGCAAACAATGAATTTTGCATGCTAATTTGTAATATATAACTTGTGGATTTTCGTATATTAGATAATTAAGGCAGTGGTATCTTGCATGTTGTAGGTTTGAAACGGGTTAGAAATCTAAAGATGGACCTTAAAAACAAAAGCATTAGTTTTGTTTAAAACATTTGTTGTTTAAAACGTGTAAATCTAGATATTAGGTTTCATCAAACCGGTGTAATAACAAATATGGCTAAATACTCAAAATGTTGCTTTGATTTGTTTTGCTCACCTAGGGTATAATACTTTAGATAACTTGCATGTTAAAATAAAATGATTGACAACCTTGCTTGTTTTGCATGTCTCTGATTTAGACTATTGCGATTAATTGTTAAGTCTCAAAAAGATTAACATATATTCTAGGATTCATACTCAAAAGATCGATCTTAAGAACTTGAGAAGTCTTACAACTAGGTTGTAGTCGGAACTAAAATTGAATCTAAATATGTCGATACTTGTCCCTTACTTTATTTCATACATGTCTACATGTTAAAGAGTCTTTTGTGCTAAATGCTTTGTGTGAGAGATGATGATCACTTGTATATATTAGTTTTAGGATTTTATTTTCGTGTCTAGTTGTTTAGGACAGCCCTATGGCTGCCGAACCTCACCTTATACCCCAAGTTCGAATTTTGTTCATATGTATATAAGTGTGACAATTGTGTGCATATGTGTTTTGTATATTTTTGGTCTAACATTCTCATGTTTCAAGTACCCTTAATCCCCGACTTAGAACGATCCCTAATTGCTTATACTACTAACGATCTTTTGTAGGGTTATTATTTGTGTGAGCCTCGCGGTTCACATCACTCTGCAGGCCCGCAGGCCCGCAGACCCGCAGGGTTACCGACCCAACGGTGCCCTAGTCCCCCAAGTCCGCGTTGAAGATTGGGCTTGGCCGGGCGTTCGAGCAGAAAGCCTGTTATGATGGTGCGTGGTGATGCGAGTGCCTGTTCATGATGATGTGCAACAGTTATGAGTATGAGTTGTGATGATGGTGGTGTGGTGCTTGAGTTCCGTCGTGCCCTGCATATGGAACGGGGTGAACCCGGACAAGTGCATGGGATGATAATGTGGCGTTGAAATCCGCCATGCCATGCATATGGGATGTGGTGAACCCGGATGAGTGCATGGGATGACAATGTGGCGTTGAAATCTGCCATGCCATGCCTATGGGGCAGGGTGAACCCGGATGAGTGCATGGGATGATAATGTGGCGTTGAAATCCGCCATGCCATGTTCCGCAAGGACTCGACCGGTGAACATTCATGTCAGAACGAGTCAGGTATGAAATGCTCCGGGAGGACCCGGCCGGTGAACTGCCATGTCGGAACGAGTCCCCTAGTGAAAATCGCTACCCACGGTGGTACAAACCGGAGAATATGTCATGTGTTAGAGGTTAATTCCCGGTGGGGGGTTGCGGCCATGTTATAGCACTGGTCAGCACCCGCTGATTCGTCCCAGCTTGTGTTGGAATAAGCGTGGGGTAATGTGCAGGGTTGCGAGCCTGCGGGGAGACTTGTTGGGTGCGAGACAACAGATCTACCGGTGGGATGTTGCGGCCGTGTTAAAGCACCGATCAACATCCGCTGATTCATCCCAGCTTGTGTTGGAATAAGCGTGGGGTAATGTGCAGTGTTGCGAGCCTGCGGAGAGACCTGTTGGGTGCGAGACAACAGATCTACCGGTGGGATGTTGCGGCCGTGTTAAAGCACCGGTCAACATCCGCTAGTTCTTCTCAGTCGGAACGTTATAGGCGTGAGGTTATGTGCAGGGTTTCTAGCCTCCGGGGAGATTTGTCCTGTGTTAGAGAAATAATTCTCCCGGTGGGGTGGCCCAGCCATTTGTCCCCCATGTTTTTCACAGCTTTGTGTGATGCAGGGTTTCTAGCCTGCGGGAAGATTTGGCCTGTGTTAGAGGAACAATTCTCCCGGCCAGTGACCCGATTGTTGTTGGGTGTACTACTGATCGTGTCAAAGCCCTTGTTCGTACAGGCGTGATGTATGTGTAGGGTTTCTATCCTGCGGGAAGATTTGTCCTGTGTTAGAGAAACAATTCTCCCGAGTTTATAAAGCCCGATGTTTTGAAGTCTTGAGTTGTTGCTGGCTTATCCGTGCCCGTAGGCGCGAACGAAAGTGACTAAACCGATGGAATGCCACGGAACCGATGTAATGCCAGGTGGAACCGGTGGAATGTATATTACCCATTGGAATGCTTGTGAACTGGTGGAATGTATATTACCCATTGGAATGCTTGTGAACCGGTGGAATGCCACATAACCGATGGAATGTATATTACCCGATGGGATGCCAATGGCAACGGCAGTGACCCGATGGGATGGCTTTCCTTGAATTGAGGTTGGCGCTTGGGGAAGTGGTAGGGGGCTGGACGCCTCGGTTCTCACCCCCTCTCCTTCAACTGCCGTATGTAGGCGAGGCAAGTGGCTGACATGCATTGAAGGAGAAAGCCCATCAGTCCCATCAGTTATGATGGCGTGGGGATTTTACCGATATTGGGACACGTGTCAGTTGGGAGCGGTCTAAGATGGAAGGCTAGGATTCGCAGGCGTTTGACTTGCCCCGATTGAGTATTTTGGGGGGATTACAGGGGTGCCGGACCTGTCTATATAAAGGCCTTCCTTGTCTTCATTGTTTACTCTTTTTTTTTTTTGCTCTTGTTTGAGAGAGAAGAAGAAAACGCTGGAGAGGAATCCGGAGAAAGTTATGTGAAGGTATTCTCGCGCTATCCATGCTTCAGGCATGCCTGCTCTTACATACGATTGCTCAGTGTTTTTCCAGGACTGACATTCCTCGGTTGTGCATAGTAATCGGTAAGTTCCGCCTCCTTTGTTTCTATTTTTTCTTTGTTGGTTCTTGTTTTGCGAATGAGTTGTTTGGAGCGGGGAATCTGTGGCAGATTTGGGGAGCAGCCGCAGAAGGCGCTGCTTTTGGTTGTCGCTGACCGGCGGTGGGGTTTTGTTTTCCTCCCCCTAGGTTACATGGATTCTGGGAGCCCTGATGGAACTTCTGAATCGACCACCAGACGACCTGTGACGGACGATGAGGAAAGGTTGGAGGATTGGCTTGCGTTGGTTTCCTCGGAGTCAGAAGTCGTCGCCCGCTCCCGTGGCGAGGCCTCGCCGTCCGGGTCTCTGGGGCACGAGGACATCCGCTATGGGGTACCCTTTTCTGGTACCTCGCCCGTAGTGTACACGATTGGGGATGGGGAAGGGGTTGTGGTGTGTGGCGAACCGGAGGGTACCATGAGTCCCGCAGAGGTTGAAATTACGGCTGCTGAATCCCGTAGAATCGGCTTGTAACCCGGAGAAGGGTTGGGTTGTTGTTCATGGAGGCCAGTTCCGTCACGGGTTCTCCCTCCCGCTGCCAGACTTCGTGTAGTACATGCTCAGCGCTCTGCACGTGTCTCCCGCGCAGCTTTCCGGAAACCAGTGGAGGCAGCTGCTGAGCCTTGGTTGTCTGTACAAGCTATCCGGGATGAGTATGGGTTTCGGGCATTGTACAGACTGTCCTTCCAGAAAAAGAAAGGGTGTCAGGGTGGCATCACCTTTGGCGCCCGACACTTTAAGCCTATTATCACCCACCTGCCTTCCTGGCTGGAAAACAGCTGGAGGAAGAAGGTGGTGATGGCAGGGGGGAGGTGGCAGAAGAGGAGGAGGACGTATCGGGTTCCTGGTGCTTTCCAGCCCCTTGGCGACCAATCATGAGTTGGAGCGGGATAGGATTGCCACGATATTCGGGTGCTGGTCTGGGCTTGAGCGAAGCTCCTACAACTTCATACGGCGGGAAGTGTTGGAGTATTACGGCCTGGGGCGGGATCCCGGTGCGTAGTGGGGATTTTAGCAGTGAAGTTCCCGCTGACCGAGTTTATACTACGTCTAACTCTGTTTGGTGTTCTGCAGGTGCATCTTCCCGGACGGTCATCAAACCCGCTAACACACTATCCATGGATGGTGAGGATCTTGTCTCGAGGCTGAAGGAGAAAGGGGAGGTCATTTCGCGGACGACAGTGGATCAGGAGACTGGCCGGCTTAGCATCCACGCCGAGCCGGTGGCCGTGGATGTTACGGATGAGGACTACGTTTTAAGGCGTGTAAAGACTCATGCCGCGGGATCCTCAACGAGGCCCGGGAAGGGAAAAACCGCTGGCGAGCCACCAAAGGTTCCTGGTGGAACGAATAGGATTCCACATCGAGTGGGATCGGTCCCACTTGTCACCAGGGTCTCCTTGCCTGGCGCACAATCTTCTTCACTGGTCGACCTGGGTGAGAAGAGGAGGAGGATCATGGACGTCCCGCCTTCCGCGCTGGTGACGCTGACTGGTCGGTCGTCTGGTGATAACTTGGCGAAAAGGCTTAAGTTGACTAGTGGTGGGACGAGTCCCACTAGGGATAGAGCCGATGCGGCTTCAAGTTCTGTCGCCCCGCAGAGTAGTCCCGCTCCGGTGGAAGAACCAAGGAGGGGAGGTCCGGAAAGCCCGTTCGTCCGGAACCTGCTGGAGGTCGTGACCGGCCTGGGTCTGGATAGGCCTGGGGCCGCTGGAGCCCTGTCGGGGGAGAATAGTCAGAAGAGCAAGGAGTTGGTCCTCTGGGTAAGAATAGTTTGGTGCTACGGCACCGGTTAAACAACATTTTATTTAATTTTTTTTTTGTTTGTTTTTTTTTTCTAATCGGTGGCCTGTCATTCTGCAGCTATTGTACAATCTGTACCAGCCGGACCCGAGTGAGGAGCTGCCGGAGCTGAAGAAGCAGGTGGCCGTTCTGGCCGGTGCCCCGGAGCGCTTGGTGGCTGAGAAGTCTAGGCTTGAGCGGGAGAAGGCCAGACTAGAGGAGAGGGCCAGGAGGTAGGTGGCCAAGCTAGAAGGCCAGGTCTGGAGCCTCGAGGAGGAGAAGGAGCGGGCAGAGGAGGAGAGGGCCGAGTTGGAGGCCAGGTGGATGAGCTCCAGTTGGAAGCTGCCGCTGCGCGTGCCGCCACCATCGTTGCGGCTGGAGAAGAGGACCCGGAGCTTTTCCAGCAGTTTATCAAGAAATATCACGATAGTGAGCAGTTTCTTGTCCTTATGGAGAAGGCTGGGGAGGCGGGTATCGCCGATGCCTACGCTGAGTGGGAAAAGAAGGGGTACCTAAATACCTCGCAAATGTCGTAGGCGTAGGCCGATGATGATATTGATGGGCAGCCGCGGGGGGAAGAGCAGCCGGAAGAGGAGGGCGGACCTCCTCAATCCGAGCCCGTCGGGGAGGATGCGGCGGTTCTACCGAAGGAAGCCGGTGGACAAGTTGAGCCCGCTGGGGAGGAGGCCACGGCTCCTTAGGCAGATTTTTTTTTTTTTTTTTTTTACTCACGGGCTTTTGTGTTGCCTGTCTTTGGATTTTTATAGTACCGGTGGTTTGCCTTGGATTTCGTTCAAAACAGTTGAAATATATATCTTGTAATGTTACATCGGCTGAACCATTGGTATGCCAAGCTAATTGTGTTGGAATAATTAGCACTTCGCCTTGGGCTCAAAATTTCTTGTGCCACTTGACCTATTGCTGGGCCCGGGCGTGCTTACCATCCCTGGTCCCTGTCCCGGTCCCGGGCGGTATCTGCCTGCCTTTCTCCTAGGTACCGCTGCAGTTGACCGCAGCTAACTAATCCCTCCACCGCTGTTTTGAGGGCGATGCAATTGTTTGTCCTATGTGTAGCCTCATCGTGGTAGGAGCAGTATTTGCCTGTTCGCGCCGAGGTGAGATTCCCCTTTGGGTGCTTCCTCTTTAGCGGTGGGAGAATGATGTTCCCGTTCTCGTACAGAATGTCCTCGTACGAAGAGGTTAGAGTGGTGAAGACTTCTTGACGTTCCGCTGGCATGATCGCCAGGGGGCGTTCTTGTCGGTATTGCGCGGGCCTGTGCCCGCCCTGGGGCTTGTCAGGAAAGGCTTTCTACTGCGGTTGGTTCCCCCAGTTTCTAGCCAGTTTGTTGGGTTGGGCACCTTGGTCCTGGCCCCGCTGTCTGGTCCTGTTTTCTTGGCGGACCGGAAGGGGCTCCTCCCGCTTCCTCTTGTGCAGGTAATGCCCATAGGTTTCGTGGTCTGCCTGAGCATGCCTGATGGCCATCGCCATCAGCTCATTATACCTTTGCGGGAGCTCTACCCGCACGGCGTAAGAAAATTTCCCTGGCCGGAGACCCTGCTTGAACGCCATCTCGGCGATCCCCTTGTTTAGGTTCCTAACCCCGGCAGTCGCCGTTTGCCAGCGGTTACCGAACGTCCTTAGCTCCTCGCCAGCTGCCTGCCTGCAGTTGAAGAGAACTGTCGATGTCTGGGCTCCTTCAACCCGTAGGATTAAGCGGCCGACAAACCGATCGGCCAGCTGCTTAAATGCCTCAACAGAGTTTTCCTGCAGCTCGTAGAACCAGCTGAGTGCCTCTCCGGACAAGGTTTCCTTGAAGATGTTGCAGCACACAGCGTCGAAGTAGCCCTTGGCGCACGTTTGGGACCGGAAGCTATTCAAGTGTTGGTATGGGAAGCCGGCTCCTGAGTACGTCAGTTTCAGGGACTTTTGGTTACCAGATCTCCCGGATTCCAAAACCCGGTGCGAAATGGGTCCAGTACGTTCGCTGAATCGCGCTGCCCTTCTCTCGTTGGCCTCCATTTGGGCCTTCATATCTGACACGGAGTCGGACAGTACTTGTAATGCCCGTGCGGTCGGGGTCATGGCTTCATTCTCGAATGAAGCGTGTAGTTGCCGGGGGGCCGGCGTGCTCATTGGTAGCGCTACGTCGCCCGGGGACTTCACCACCTTGGGGTCGGTGGACCTTCCCCTCGATGATTGTCCTGCTTCGGGGCGCAGGGGCTGCCTCGGTGTGGATACATGTGCCCTTGCCAAAGCGGCGTTGCGCTGCTGTCCTCTTTCCAGAGCAGCCACTAAGGAGGCATTCACCGTCTTCATTTCCTGATACCGGGCTTTTGACTATGCTCTATCCCGGTCATTCTCCGTGCGCAGGCGATCGACTTCTGCTCTCATCACCTCTACCTCCCCAGCCATATCATGCCGGTCGGGGCTATATGCGGTGTCATGGTCGCTGTCCCGGTCATCCGAGAATGTCAGCGAAGGGCCACTGTGCGTTAGTTGGTTGTCTTCCGCCGGGCCTTTCCCGCGCATGCTACCATTGCATGCCCCTGGTGTGTCGCTCGGTCCCTGATAGCTGCCGTCGGTCTGGCCATCTAGGCCAGGGGGCTGCTACCGTATTGCGACCGGGGTAGCGATGAGCACTTGCTCTGGTAGGATCCGCTGATCCTCTTCTACATTTATTTCCCGCCCCGCTTCTGAACTTTTTGCATGTTTTTTTTTTAACCCGCTCTTCTACCCGCTGGTAATGCAATGTAACTTTTTTTTAAAATCTTCCCACAGACGGCGCCAATTGTTTCTGTTGTAACCCGTAGGCCTGACAGAGACTGGTGGATCTTGGTGTGATTCCTTCCTGCAAGTCCTGCTAACTAAGGGGAATACCGGGCGGGTCGGTCTTCTCCTCTCCGATGCCAAAGTTAGTACCGTTGGGATAAATGGATAACTTAAGCGGGAACAATAAGTAGTTGGAGAGTTAGTTACCTATTACTGAGGGTAGTTGAGGCCCTTATATAGGTTGTCGAGCGTGAGGTCAGGTATCACTCTTCGATGTGGGACTGATCCCCTTCTATTCATATATTGGGGCAGCTTTGGTGGTCTGTTCAGCAGGCTGGCGTCCCCGACTCCCGGGCACCTGGCCATAAGGTAGGCTGCTGGGCCCCGGGTCCGGGTGTTAAAGATCCTACCCCGGGCCATGGACCGGGCCCGGGTGGTGCGGCTGCGGGTCTGTGTGCATGGGTAGCCCCTCTGTGGCTACCGTCAACAGGTGTGTTTTTGTAGAACTTTCAAAACAATTGCACAACAGAATAGAAAACAGTTGTGAGAATTGTAACACATATATGTTTTCGAAACCAAAAAACTATGGAGGCAAATTTCCCGCTTTGAGAAATGCTACCCCCATTTCATTGGAGCCAAAATGACTTTGTTTAATAAAATTTCCAAAAAACTCGTTTCGTGAACGTTCGATGCTCGATCGAAACGGTCAACCATATTTTCATAAAACTTGTCACACGAAAAATTATGTACCTTTAGATGACTTTGTTTCGTCGACTCTTCCAAACATTAAACTCTCAAATAAATGAGACGTAATCAGCCATGTAGAAATATGGGAACTTTTACCTCCCGATACTATACCTCCCTATAAAGAGAGATAAGTTTAAATAAGGTTGACCGCATCAATCGGGGCTCTAACTTTGTCAGATTTAAGTGATTTTTTTACCATCATTGTATTTCATCATAAAAATCAAATGCTATTTCATAGCATTTTTAAAAATTTGACTTCTTTTATATAGTTGTTTCGAAAAGTTGTACAATTAAGTATAATCTACTAATCAAGTTATACCACATAAGTAAACATGTTGTCATTATAATGGCTAAATTCACAAAATGAAAATTTTGACCATCTGATGTGATCGTTATAGTTAAATATGAGTAGAGTAGAAAAATCAACTTGTTTCGTGAACGTTCGATCGAAACGGTCAACCATATTTTCATAAAACTTATCACACGAAAAATTACGTACCTTTAGATGACTTTGTTTGGTGGACTCTTCCAAAATTAAACTCTCAAATAAATGAGACGTAATCAGCCATGTAAAAATATGGGAACTTTTACCTTCTAATACTATGGCTCCCTATAAAGAGAGATAAGTTTAAATAAGGTTGACCGCATCGATCGGGGCTCTAACTTTATCAGATTTAAGTGATTTTTTTACCATCACCGTATTTCATCATAAAGATCAAATGCTATTTCATAGCATTTTTTAAAATTTGATTTCTTTTATATAATTGTTTTGAAAAGTTGTACACTTAACTATAATCTACTCATCAAGTTATACCATATTAGTAAGCATGTTGTCATTATAATGGCTAAATTCACAAAATGAAAATTTTGACCGTCTGATGTGATCGTTATAGTTAAATATGAGTAGAGTAGAAAAATCAAGTCGTTTCGTGAACGTTCGATGCTCGATCGAAACGGTCAACCATATTTTCATAAAACTTATCACACGAAAACGCTATTACGTACCTTTAGATGACTTTGTTTCGTCGACTCTTTCAAACATTAAACTCTCAAATAAATTAGACGTAATCAGCCATGTAAAAATTTTAGAACTTTTACCTCCCGATACTATGGCTCCCTATAAAGAGAGATAAATTTAAATAAGGATAACCTCATCGATCGGGGCTCTAATTTTGTCAGATTTAAGTGATTTTTTGATCATCACCGTATTTCATCATAAAGATCAAATGCTATTTCGTAGCATTTTTCAAAATTTGACTTCTTTTATATAGTTGTTTCAAAAAGTTGTACACTTAAGTATAATCTACTAATCAAGTTACACCATATTAGTAAGCATGTTGTCATTATAATGGCTAAATTCACAAAATAAAAATTTTGACCGTCTTATGTGATCGTTATAGTTAAATATGAGTAGAGTAGAAAAATCAACTCATTTCGTGAACGTTCGATGCTTGATCGAAACAGTCAACCATATTTTCATAAAACTTATCACACGAAAACGCTATTACGTACCTTTAGATGACTTTGTTTCATCGACTCTTTCAAACATTAAACTCTCAAATAAATGAAACGTAATCAGAAATTTAAAATTTTGAAAACTTTTACTTCCCGATACTATTGCTCCCCATAGAGAGAGATAAGTTTAAATAAGGTTGACCGCATTGATCGAGGCTCTAACTTTGTCGAATTTAAGTGATTGTTTGACCATCACCGTATTTCATCATAACGATCAAATGTTATTTCATAGCATTTTTCAAAATTTGACTTCTTTTATATAGTTGTTTCGAAAAGTTGTCCACTTGAATATAATCTACTAATCAAGGTATACCGCATTAGTAAGCATGTTGTCATTATAATGGCTAAATTCTCAAAATAAAAATTTTGACCGTCTGATATGATCGTTATAGTTAAATATGAGTAGAGTAGAAAAATCAACTCGTTTCGTGAACGTTCGATGCTCGATCGAAACGGTCAACCATATTTTTATAAAACTTATCACACGAAAACGCAATTACGTACCTTTAGATGACTTTATTTCGTCGACTCTTCCAAACATTAAACTCTCAAATAAATGAGACGTAATCAACCATGTAAAAATTTGAGAACTTTTACCTCCCGATACTATGGCTCCCCATACAGAGAGATAAGTTTAAATAAGGTTGACCGCATCGATCGGGGCTCTAATTTTGTCGGATTTAAGTGATTTTTTTACCATCACCGTATTTCATCATAAATAGCATTTTTCAAAATTTGACTTCTTTTATATAGTTGTTTCGAAAAGACTTTGCATTTTACATTAGGTTCATCTAGTATAAACTACAATATTCTCATAAAATAGAAAAAGAAGCACTGTTGTATGTTTGTTTGTGTAAAGCCAAAATAAAAGGAGAAAAATTTCCCGCTTTGGCACATTTGAGGGAATGAATTTAAGTCATTGTAGCCATTGGAGGCAAATTTCAGGCTTTGAAGGTGGTAACATTTAAGCCATTAGAGCCAAAATGAATGTGGCACAAGGACAAGCATAGCAAGTCAGACAACATAACTACAAAATTATGTTGTACAAATACTTTTTCATCTTACACTAGTGACACCTAATGCAAGATGTGACATTATCACACAACACAAAATAAGAACTTTGTTGTATGTCCATCTAGACCTTGCCCAAATTTGAGTTTCAATGTCGGAGGGAGTTCTGCCGCCAAGATTTTCATCCTACATACAACAGAAAATATGTGTCAGAGTTGTGTGACAAAATCTGGGAAAAAGTTTTTCAGAGTATATAAAATGTGTACCCTCATACAACACAAATTAATCAGTTTAGGTTGTGTGAAGCAGTTCAGTTATTCATACAACTAATTTCTTCCAAATTGTTGTCTGATATGTGTTGTGTAGTGACATTTTTGTACTAGTGACATGTCATGCAAAATGCATATGCATCTTTGAAAATCGTTGGTCAATAAAATCCGCAATACAATACCTTAAGGGTTGTCCTCCTTGGTCCAAAATGACCTCCACACGCCTCATTGTAACAAAATGTTGGGATCGGCCTATGCTCTTCTTATGGGACACAACGCCAAATGATCTGATCACTACAATAATTCCAAAGGTATGGATCATCCCAAATGTAATGTCGTGCCATCTTTTTTATCCTTGTCTTCGCTGCATTCGAAACTGTACTAGGAAAAGTCTTAGTAACTAAATAATTCACAATATCAGCATACCAAGGTTCATGTGTCTCCATTCGAAAAAGCTGCTGATTTGGGAAAGACTCTCCCAAAGGGAACGCGTCCTTCTCTTGCACAATTCTGCTCAAGTGATCCGCCACAACATTTTCACTCCCCTTCTTGTCCTTGATTTCGATGTCAAACTTTTAGAGTAAGAGAATCCATCGAATCAAGTGTGGTTTGACATCCTTCTTTTTCATCAAATATCTAAGGGCTGCATGGTCAGAATAAACTATCACTTTAGAATTCAAAGGATATGATCGAAATTTTTCAAAAGCAAATATAACAGCCAATAGTTCTTTCTCTATGGTGGAGTAATTTAATTGAGCATCATTTAAAGTTCTAGAGGCATAATAAATGGCATTCGGCCTTTTGTCTTTTCTTTGTCTCAAAACTGCTTCAACAACATAGTCTAATGCGTCACACATGAGCTCAAATGGCAAACTCTAATCTGGTGGTACCATGATAGGTGCCGATGTCAATAATGCTTTGAGCTTGCGGAAAGCCTCTTCACACTCTTTGCTCCACACGAACGGTGTATCTTTCTGCAATAGGGAACACAAGGGCTTGGCCACCAAAGAGAAATCCTTGATGGACCTCTTATAGAAACCTGCATGGCCAAGAAAAGAACGAACCTCCCTCACAGTTTTGGGGGAGGGTAAGTGAAGCATAATATCAATCTTGGCCCTATCAACCTCTATTCCCTTAGCAGAAATTATGTGTCCCAAAACTATCTCTTGTTTTACCATGAAATGACATTTTTCCCAATTAAGTACAAGGTTAGTTTCAACACATCTCTCCAAGATTAATTCCAAATACTCTAAACATGCATCAAAGTCTTTTCCATAAACACTAAAATCATCCATAAAGACTTCAATGATATTTTCGATAAAATCATCCATACTCGTTTTTCTCTAACTTTTTTCTTGTTTTGAGCATCTGTTGCTGCTATGTCTGCCTCATCATCAGTAAATTCATCTTCATCATCAAAATAACTTCTATACTTTGAATCCTCTTCTTCAGCCATACGATCAAAAGCTTTTCGAAGCTGAAGAGCTGTATCCAACATAAGGAAGGTGGAATTCCAACGTGTTGGCACATCCAATATGCAGACCTTCTTGCTGTCCAACCTAAGGATCTCTACACACTGCCTAAACATATCAAGCCTAGTTGGAGAACTCCTAACATAACGGACTGCATTTCTAATCGAAGGCACAGATTTATCCATCATCCTTAAGCCACTTTTCACAATAAAGTTAAGAATGTGAGGAAAACACCTCACATGTAGCCACTTACCACCTAAAACAAGTGGTTTATCCCAAGCCATCATTTTTTCACGAATGAACTCAATGGCTACCTTGTTAGCTGATGCATTGTCCACTGAAATAGTTAAAACCCTCTCTATATCCCAATCAAGCAAGCATGCTTCCAAAAGCTTCCCTATGGTGTTCCCTTGATGATTAGGAATTACACAAAAGTTAAGGATCCTTTTGTGTAAATTCCAACCACAATCTATCAAATGTGCCGTAACCACCATATAGTTAATATTTTGAACTGATGTCCATGTATTAGTGGTTATATTCACACAGTAACTAGCAAGCTCTTGCCTAAGTTTCCTTTTTTGATCAGCATACATCTCCCAAAATGTTTTGACAACCAAGCCCTACTAGGAACCTTGAACCTAGGACATGCAATTTTACAAAATCTCTTAAACCCTGGTTTCTCTGTTGAGTTAAATGGCATCTCATCTATTACTATCATCTCAACACATGCTTTTAGGATGCTATCCTCATCAAATGTTGTCATTGCTAAGGTAGGTCCACTGAATTTTTCACCATCAACAAACACTTTCTGGTGTTGTTCTAAATCTGCCCTACCCGGATATCTCTTACACACATTCTCAATATGTCTTTTCAGACTACTTGTACAATTATCATAAGTATTGCAGGCAAGGTCTTTTGAGCATTTCTTATATTTGGCACGCATCTCATTATGAACCCAGATCTTCTTCCCATCTTTGTACTCATACACCGGCCGCTCAAACTTCTGATGGAGCTATTATCCAAGCACAAAGTACCTGCAAAACAACTTCATACACATAATACCCTATTTGTGTCAATTCTAGTTAGGACAAGTAGGGATCGTTCTATCCGGGGAAATCTAGGGCTTTCAATCACACAAAGTATTGCAAATAGAAGGGGGTTTGATGTTTTTATCTAAATATCCTACTAATTTTTATGCAAAATTAAATCCTAAATTACTATATACAATTGATCAACATCTTCCACAAAGAGCAAATAACACAAAACTCTATAAACATGTAACAAAATAAAATAAAGGAATAGGGGCAGCAAGTTCAAACTGAATTTTAATCCTATTTAGTTCCAATTTAATTAGAGCCTTCGCGGTTCATCTAATTAGCAAAACTGCTTAATTATTTGGAACTAGCTTCGCGCATAATCCCAAACATAGTATTAAATAGTTTAAAGACACTTCGCGTAGAAATTAAACCAAGAAACACATAAGCACAATGAGTCGAATTGGAGACATATTAGCAAGTATGGCGTCACCTCATCTCACATCGATATGTAAATTTTCAGAATTACTCTAGCCCTTAGAACCAATACAAGGTGAATCAACTTTATGTTTATAATCCACCTCATATTGAATTCGGCAAGTGAAACCAATACACAAGGAACAACCATGATCAAGGCTGCCCTCATGCATCAATTTATATGCATATGAACTCAGAAAATAAACCAAACATAACCAAAAATTCATGCAAATACCTACTGCCCATAAAACCTAAATTCAAGTTATCACATACATAGTTCGTAAATTAAACCAAAAGAAAACCAAATCACATAACAGAAATTCGGAAATCCAAAGAATAATTCATAAAACCAAAATTACAACCATGAATCCATACAAATTTCATAGACAAAATATTATACTTGTACAAAGAAATAAAAGCCATACGAAAAATAAAATCACACTTGAGAACCTTGTTTAGAGAATTCGGCAAGAGGATTGGTGATGGTGAATGGAATGATATTTTGGAAGAGTGGTGGAGATGGAATTGGCTTAAGTCTTTGAGGGATTTTCTGGTGGAATTTCGGCAGAGATTTGGCAGTTTAAAGTGAGGAAGAGAAGATGATTTTTCTGTGTAAAAATCGTCCAATATATAGAGGCAAAAGGGTGGCTGCAACTAGGGTTCACAAAACCTAGTTTTTCTCAAACTTATCATGTTGGCAGATTTGACCTTCGAGTGAAGATTATGGAATATTTTTCTCTAGAAAATAGATATTGAGGTGATTCTAGTTGTATCAGAAACTAGACTCCCGTAGCTTTCTATCCATAGAAGGCTCAAACTCTGATTCATTATGAGCTGTCCAGGAGAGTCCGTGAAAGTTGGATGACGTGCACAGGAATTCTGTCGAATTTGATCAGGATTTGTTGCGATTTTGCTTCCTCTATTTTCTGCCGAAAATTCCCAAGATAATGACAGAATAATTGAGCAATATCTCTTTAGATTTTCCATGAATTAATTCAGCCAAAAATCTTGCACAAATGATGGAATTTAATCCACATTCGTAAGCCAAATCCATGTAGAACTCGGTTTAGGTTTTCTTCTTTCAGTAGACTTGACCTTCGTACATTCAAACCGGCATAACTTTTTTCTCAGGAAAGATTTTGCTGCGATTCTAAGTCCCAGAGAAACTAGACTCGTAGAGCTTTCTAACGGTATATGGCACGTTCTCTGGTTCCAAGCGATGTGTCCCACAGCAATTCCGGAAGTCAGGACACAGTCCCAGGAAAATCCTGGTGGTCCCTGGTTATCTTTGCTCAAACTGCCAAGTTGCAGCCTTCATTTGGGTGACTTCCCGAACTCCGATTGATCTGAAATTTTGACACAATATACTTTAGCTTCCCAGTTAAATGTACACCAAATTGCATCAAATTTGGAAAAGGATAGATCAGTTTAGCAAGAGCCTCAAAATCACGAAAAAGACATATTTTACTTTATTTCCAGATTTCTATACTTAGTCTTTTTTTCTGATTATTAAGCACACTTTCTCCAAAACTCTACTAAAATGACACTAAACTAAATTATAACTCTATCTTAGGTAAATAAGGGTTAAACGAAGCATAAATAAGGGCATAAGCATATTAATATCATCGCACATTGTGCTCCTATCAACTTCTCGTAATGTTCCCATACCATTGAACGCTCTCTTGACCCTGATGAAGACACATCAGACGAACTCTTCCTCGATCTCTTTTGGGGTTTTGGTGGCAAGGATGTCATGGTAGATGGATATGGAGTTGTTGTTGCAGGGATGAGGGCATTTTCAGCTGGAGCCTCCACTGGCTCCACATCTTGATCCTCCATATCAGAACCAGAATCAACCTCCACATCTTCATTCTCCGAATCTGAATTCGAATTGGATTCGAGTTGAAAGTTTCCTGTTTCTGTTTCGACTGTGTTTCCCAAAGAGAATCCATGGGACTAGGTTTTGATTGATGGATTCGAGATTGAGAGATTGAGAGATTCAGACTGGAGACTGGAGACATGAGAGAGGGACTGAGGGACTGAGGAGTGAGGGAGGCGTCGACGAAAAGGGCTGAGGGAGTGAGGGACTAAGGTCTGAGAGTGAGAGGCGTCAAAAAGACCAAAAGGGTTGAGGGACTGAGAGGGTTTAAATGTTTAATGAGAGGGACATAACTGGAAAAACCTAAAAAAAATCTAGTTTCCGGGTTTTCGGGTCGGTTCGGTCCTTCACGTATGGAACCCGGACCGATCTGGAAGTATTAAAATCAGTCTGGTTTTAGCCCGACCCAGACATTTCAGAGTTAAAACTCGGCCCAATCGGGTCGGTTTCGAGCCAAACCAGTCTGGGTTTTCGGGTTTCGGTCTTAAAATCGCAGCCCTACTATTGATCTAAAGTTTCTGATAAAACTTGTGCAATAGAATCAACAACATCAACAACATAGCACTGTTTAAGATCAGAAACTGGATACCTCATTGCTTCAAACACGTTGAAGCTTATAACATCACCATCAAATTTCATGGTGAGGTTGCCTTCGGCAACATCTATTCTTTTTCTTGCCGTCCTCATGAATGGACGTCCTAGGAGTAATTGCGTGGAATTCAAAGGTGATTCCTCCATTTCTAACATATAGAAATCTGCAGGAAATATTAGATGGTTCACCTGCACAAAAACATCTTCAACATATCCCTTAGTGTATTTGTTAGAACAATTCGCCAATTGGATAATCACATTGTCTGTTTTAAGAGGTCCTAGACTTAGAGAATTATACACATTCAAAGGCATTACATTAATGGAGGCCCCTAAGTCTAACATAACATTCTCAAAACGTGTGTTTCCAATAACACATGGAACGGTGAAACTTCCTGGATTCTTCATCTTGGGAGGTAGCTTCTTTTGAATAACGGCCGAAACTGTCTCGTTCATGCGTACTACCTGCTCCTCCATCGTATGCCTTCTCGTGGTGCACAATTCCTTCAAAAATTTTGCATACTTTGGAATCTGCTTAATGCATTCCAAAAGAGGGATATTCACCTGCACTTTTCTGAATACCTCCAACACCTCTTCATTAGATTTGTCCTTTTTGGACTTGTTGAACCTAGAGGGAAAAGGTAGACACGAAGTTGGGTTAGTTTTAACTAAACCACTTGAGTTAAAATCGTTTACCTTTGGTGCCTCTTTGTTGGAGGTGGCCGGATCTCTTTCTAGATCTCTCTTCTTCATCACCTCAAGTTCTTCCTTGCTCACACCTTGTTCGGCCTCATCTTTATCAACTAGCTTGGTTCCCTTCTTCTTAGGGACTTTAGGGATCGACTCCACTAGGACTTTACCACTCCTTGTGGTAATGGCTTGAGCTTGCTCCTTTCTAGGATTCTTGATAACATTAGAGGGCAGCTTCCCTTGCTCATTGAATTGCCCCATAAAGTCTACAACCTACCCCATTTGATTCTTGAGCTCGGTTATGTCTTTTGCATTTGTTTGCTGCCCCACCAACAAAGCTTGTATGGCGGTATTCAATTGACTTTGCCCATAAGCTAGAGACTTTATTATCTCATCAAAGTTAGGTGCATTAAACACACCGTGATTATGTGGAACGTATGGGGCTTGCGGCCTTTGATAAGGTATGGTTGCCCTAGGTTGAAAGGGTGCATTTGGTTGAGCATTTGGCTTGAGCACATTCTCATTGTTTGACCACCTGAAGTTAGGATGATCTTTGAAACATGGATTGTATGTGTTGGAGAAGGGGTTGTAACGTTGTTGCCCTTGGAATACCACGGCTACTACCTCCTCATAGCCCTCATTTGCCACTTGTGGACACTGATATGTAGGGTGTCCCTCAGCACATACCCCACACACTTGGGCTCTTTGTTGCTTCATCAATTGTGCCATCATGTTGGAGAGCTTGTCAACCTTTTCTTCCAATGCCGGATTGGCCCTTATCTCTTGCACTTGTTTTGTGCGAGGTTGAGATCCAAATTGCTGATTCTTTAATGCTCATGTCTCCAATAGGGTAGTTGCTTCCTCATTCGTCTTCTCCAAGAAAGATCCTCCAGCAGCCGAATCAAGAAATTCCTTGTCCAAGTCACGCATCCCCTCATAGAAATATCGCAATAGGAGACCTTGACGAATGCCATGAGCTGGACAAGAAGAGACAAGCGTCTTGAAACGTTCATAGTACTCCAAGAATGGCTCATTAGGTGCTTGCTTTATCCCAGTTATTTGACTCCTCAACTGAGTCACTCTAGATGCTGGAAAATATTTGAGTAGAAATTCATTCACCATAGTGTTCCAAGAGACAATACGACCTGATGGTATCGTGAACAACCAATTCCTTGCCTTGTCCTCTAGTGAAAATAGAAAGGCTTTCATCTTCACATGCTGAATATCCGCTCCTCTAGGACACACCGTCTCACAAGTAAATTGGAATTGTTGCAAATGTGAGTTCGGCTCCTCTCCTGAAAGTCCATGGAACTTCGGCAATTGATGTAAGAATCCACTCTTAAGCTCGAAATCATCTGACTTGCCGGTTGCAAATGGTGGATAGGTGATGTTGGAAGGTGCCATGCCTTCACCATTCACATGTCCAGTATGCTCTCTGATCGATCCCATTTGTGGTGGAGGATCAGGTAAGTCGAAATTTAGGATTGTTGGGAATGAACTTGTTAGTAGCTCAAACTCTGGATCTTCGTGAAACAAAGGATTAAGTTCACATGAAGCGTCAGATGGAAATGGTGATGGTGGAGCTACAATATCACGATCAAAGAGAGATGAAGTGGGGGACACGAATTGATGCTCGAATAATGGTGTGCTCGGTGATGGTTGCTCGGCTCTCTCTACAAATTCTGTTCAAGCGATCTTCAATCTCTTGAGACCAACCTGGAATGATGGACATTCATGTACCTGAGAATTGTGAAGATCAAGTCGTTAATAAATAAAAATTAAAAAGAAAAACAAGTATGAGAATGTTAAGAATATAGTTAGGAATAAGTGTTAGTTGTATGAGTTAGTAGTATTTTCAATGTAACAAATATTGTAGAGTTTACGAAAAATTCAACATTTTTACAAGTATAAAGCACAAATATAGAAGTATAAATCACAAAAGAATTACAAGTATAAGTCACAATAAATCTACATGTATCAAACAATATTTCCGTTCAAAGAAATTAAAGAATTCGGTTCATGTTTATCCAAAATTTCCGAACGTATAAAACATCAAATATGTCGAACTCTTAGAGTTTAATTGTTTTTTATTCACACAACTTTAAAATTCAAGGTACGTGGAGCAGAGGAGATAACAGTGCAATGGGCTGAAACAACCCAAGGTAGTATCATGCTTTTATCCGATATACCTTAAAATTTAAAGACATCTTTTGTTTGTGAAGCTATATATATCTATTTATGCAAAGTTATTTTCTAAGTTCTAAAGCAAGATGGACGTGCGGCCCAAGTATTGTCGTCTAGACATGAATTATTCTGTGTTTTCAGAAGGCTAGAACGAAAGTTTCTAAGATGGATCAAGGCAAGACTCGTTGTTGGTAACCACGGAGAGCGAACTTCCTATCGACTCCCTCACCGAGAAGGAGCGTCAGTCTGTGGGCCTTGAGATCTAGTACCTTGATACCAACTTAGAGACAAACGAACTAATAGGCGAACCTTTATGCCCCTTACTCAGTTAAGAATAACCATGTTACACAGTTCTCCAAGTGTTAATAAAAGCCGCCCTCAACCCCAAGTGACTTTAACAAGGTACAAATGGTGGGTTATAGCTAATATTAACAAAATGGACTTCACCTATTTCGTTCACTTTAGAACCTACAATAAACTAAATATAAATAAATCTTTTAACTTCCTAGCAATTTATCTAAGTGTTACACACATACATCACATGTTATAACAAACTTTCGGCAAAATTATAAAAATAAAAAAAAATGAAAACCCTAATTACTATTACTACAAGAAAAAAAACCTTAAGCGACGAATTTTTTAAATTTTCGTCACCTAAGACTTCTTAGGCGACGAAATATGCATCGTCCTCTAAGAAGGAAGTTTCGTCGCCTAAGTAGCCTCTTACACGACGAAAATATTTATTCGTCGTCTAAGAGAAGACCCTGATGACGAAAACAACTGTCGTCGTCTACCTATTTTCTTAGGCGACGAAATAGAATTATTTTGTCGCCTAAGTGGAAAACTTAGGCGACGAATAAAAGTTTTCGTCACCTAAGAAAATACAAAAACGCCGACGATAATTTGTCGTTAGGGTTCTTCTCTAAGACGACGAAACTATAATTTCGTCGCGTTAGTGTATAACTTAGGAGATGAAAGATGTTAATTTCGTCGCCGAAGTGAAACTCTTAGGCGAGGAAAGTATGGCGTTTCGTCGCCTAAGTGAATCCAGACTATATATACTGGACTGGTTTTCCAGATCGGGAAGAAGAGGAAAAAATCTGAAAATTTTTCCTCCCCCAAAATTTTTCCACCGATTTTCATTTTTGGATATGAAAAGGTTCAAATCGGGTCTTCCTAAGCCTTGTCCACTACTACCCATCGATTTTTAACTTGGTATGATCTCTTTCTTCATCTTTTCCAACAAAAATTTCAATTTTTTCCATTGAAATATTTCCATTTAATTTGTTGAGTGTGTATATATATATTGTGAGGTGATAGTATTCCTTTTGTTAATCCATATATACATACTCAATTAATTGTTGGTTTTTGTGAAATTGTTGAATTATATATATATTATTTTTTTTAAATGCCTTAATTAATTTAATTAATAGTTGTTATTATTTTAAGAAAATCATTGTTATGTGATTTATATATAATTAGCGGTGAATGAAAGAATAAATCATTCTTTTATTCACTGATGTACATGTATTTATATCCTTAGAAATCCCGTTCGAGAACCAGCATATGATTTTTGAATTGTCACATTATTGGACAGTTTGGGGGGAGAGGACTTTGTTTCACAGTTTGTATAGGTCTTGTGCATTCGTTTGCGGTCGTGGGTATATATTTCAACGGGGTCTCCCAACACTGTTCTTCGAGTGCATACTAGATATAGATATTCGTGCATGATGAGTCGCCTAAGCGAGCATCAAGCAATAATAAACCCTACAATCGTTAGTAGTATAGAATAAGTAGGGATCGTTCTAGCCGGGGATTAAGGGTACCTGAAACATGAGAATGTTAACACAAATATATTCACAAATATACATCAAAATCGTCACAAATTGGGGGAGAACATGGCTATACTACTAGGGTACGAAATTTTTAGAGAAAAAGCTGGAAAATAAATCCTAAAGCTACTATGTACAAGTTTGGTCAACATCTCTCACGCAAAGCACTCATCAAAAACTATCACAAATTGAAACAAGTAACAAGTAAGGACTCATGGAAACATGCATAGAAATATTCAAGACTCGTCTTAATTCCAACCTAACTAAACTCCTTAGCGGTTTATCTAGTCGATTTTAGATTTCACGAAAATACTTAGAATTAGCTTAGCGCATAACCCTAATCTTTAGCTAACCGATTAAAGACACTTAGCATGGAAATTAACCAATTAGCATATAAGGCACGAAATCTCTTAGTCGGAAACAAGTTAACATGCAAGGCGTCACTCTTCATATTAGATAAGCAAGTTGTAGGAATTACTCTAACCCTAGGTAACAACATAAACCAAATCGACTTAGCGTTCTAACTTGACCTATGTTACTACGGCAAGTGAATTCAACATCTAGACAACAACCATGGCTTACGATTGCACCTAAACATCTCCTTCGGTTGCACACGAATTCAAACAACTAATCAAGAAGAAATCAAGAATCAAGTCAAGCATGCATCCCTAAGACCTAACCGGTTACATATTTACAAATTGTGTTTACATGTTTATCTTTCATAAAACCATGAAATCAATACCTTAGAGTTAGCAAGACACCAAAAATCGAAATCATAAACATCTTTAAACATGCAAAACCAAATAAACAAATTGTCTTTACATAGACATAAAAACAAATACCAAAAGAATATCCAAACTACATAGACATAGTATTGAAAAATAAAATAATTACAAGCCGAAGGGAGTAGATCACACATTTAGACACCTTGGGGCAGCAGCTCATGTGGATCTCGGTGATGAAAGATGGAGGCACGGAATGGTCTTGATCGGTTGAAGGTGAAGGTGAATCGGCAAGGATTTTCTGGATGGTGGTGATGGTGGTTCGGCTAGCTTTTCTTTCTAAGACTTAAGGTAGAAAATTTGGTAAAGTTTAGACTTGTGTTTTGGCTTGAGATGTGACCCGTTTTTCTGTGGAAAAGTTGGCTATATATAGAGGAAAAAGGCTAGGGTTGCCGGCCTCAACAAGGAAAGGAGAATTCTTTTTCCTAGTTGGCTTATGTTTCCTTGTTGGATAAATATTGCATTCTTGGACTTCTTTTTCTGAATTTTCTTCATGGCATGGGCTGCATATCTTCATGGACTTCAAATGTGGACTTGACAACTCCATTTGGTAAACTTGGTCCATGTAAAAATACCAAAAACCCGCCAAGAACACAACCGGCATCAAGCTGCTTGCCGATTGGCAAGCAATCCTAGTTCGGCTAGGAAATCTTCTTTTCTTCATGTTTTCCTCCATTGCCTTGGCTCAATGTCTTCCTCTATCCTTCAATAAGCTTGGACAATCTTCAAGTATGCAATTGTATGCCAAAATGTCCATCGAAATCAGAAACAAAGGAAAAGAGGCAGAAACTTGGTGGAATCGGCTGGAATGACCTTGGTTCAGTAAATCCGGCATAACTCCCTCCTCGGAGCTCCGATTGATGCGATTCCAAGTCTCAGAGAAACTAAACACGTAGAGCTTTCTCGATATAAAAGGACTTGATCAAATTTCATGTGAAACGTCCGGAATGAATTTTTGAAGTTGAGACACAGTCCCAGGAAAAATCCTGGAAGTCACTGGATTGGTTTGCTCGAACTGCTGATTTGCAGCCATCTTTTGGGTGACTTCCTGAACTCCGATTGATCTGTATTTTTGACACAAAACCCTTTAGCAAGGCAGTAAAATGCATACCAAATTTCATCAAATTTGGAAAAGGATAGGTCACAATTCCATTTATCTCAGAATCACGAAAAAGACACATTTTGCACTATTTTCCAGAATTGTTAAACTTAGTCATTTTTCGGATTCTAAAGCATATTTTATCAAAACTCTATCAAATCGACACTAAACTATATTATGACTCTATCTTAAATAAATAAGGGATAAACAAAGCATAAACGAGGGCAAATACATATTAATATCGTCACACATTGTGCTCCTATCAGTGCACTTGAGGAACTGTGGAGAGATGTTGCCGAAATTTTCTCACGATTAAAAACGAATACACAAGACCTATAAAAACTGTGAAACAAAGTCTTTTGCTCCTGAATGGGATTAGGACCCTAACCGGAGGTATAAGGTCGAGAAGAAACATGCATATAAATTGTTTATTTGTTAATTTGTGACTATTTATTGTTTCTCTTATATATATATGACAGGGGATCGATGGATAAAGACAAGAGTTGAATGCAGTACCCAAGGGGGAGCATTGAATATCAACAAGGAGTAAGAAGTTTTATAAATTTTGTACGTGAACATGGTGGAGGATATAATACACACAGGTGTCCCTGCTTAAGTTGTATGAATACTAAGTGCAAGACGATAGTCAGAATCTACGATCACCTGTGTAACAGAGGTATTATGCAGAATTATACAACATGGAGTAAACACGGTGAAGCAGCAGATTATGAACCTACGGTTGCCGAAATCCAAGCGGTATACCATGATTGGACATCTAGTGGTGCTTTCGAGCCTTATGAAGACCCGGCTATGAACATTCTACATGACACTTTTCCTACATTTGCTCCAGTACGCGAGGAAGAGGAATTCCAAGAGGCAGTATTTGAGGATGGCACAATTCCTCTTGTTGACAGTGGTGATTATGATAAGTATACCAGACTCCTTGCTCAAGTGTAGATCCCATTATTTGAGGGTAGTCCTAACACTGTTTTAGGGATCATCATCTCACAGATGGAGTTGAAAGTCAAGAATAGGTGGACAAATGACTCTTTTGATAGTATGTTAAAGAATTTTAAGGAAACTCTTCCTGTTCCTAACTATCAACCTGATAGTTATTACAAGGTGCACAAGATATTGGGCGATCTCGGTCTCAGTTATAACAAAATTCACACCTGCAAGAATAACTGTGTTTTGTTTTACAAAGATAAAGCCAAGCTTGATGAATGTCCCATATGCCACGCGTCGAGGTGGGAGCAAGACACAGTTAAGGAAAACAGTGTTCCTGTGAAGGTGCTTCGTCATTTCCCTTTAATTCCTAGATTGAAGCGTCTTTACATGTCTTTACACACAGCAAAAGAAATGAGATAACATGGAGAGACAAAGACAGATGATGATACTCTTAGACACCCTGCAGATGGCGAGGCCTAGAAGTCATTTGACAGATCATTCCCAGATTTTACAAGAGATGTTCTAAATGTAAGACTTGGGCTTGCCTCAGATTGATTCAATCCCCATGGAAATATGAGCTTGAGTCATAGTACATGACCTGTTATTCTTGTGCCGTACAACCTGCCTCCTTGGATGTGTATGAAGAAGGAATTTAGTATGATGTCTCTGTTAATTCCAGGTCCAAAGTCTCCAGGAAAGTGTTTGGATGTGTATCTGCAACCTTTGATCGACGAGCTGTTAGATTTATGAGAAAATTGAGCTCTTACGTTTGACAAGCACAGTGGAAGATCATTTGTGATGAGAGCAATTGCGATGTTTACCATAAGTGATTTTCCTGGTTACGGGATGTTATCATCTCAGGCCACTAAAGGATACAAAGCTTGTCATGTTTGCTTGAACGAAGTCCATTCTGTTTGGTGCGCTGGGAAGGTGTGTTACTTGGGTCACCGTAGATGGCTTCCAGCTAACCACCCGTGGCGATTTGACAAGGTAGAATTTGACGGAAAAATATAGCTTCATTCTAAACCCCGTCCTTAGAGTGATGATGTAATTTTAGAGAAGTTGAACTCTTTTGATTTCGGCGTGTTGAGTGGTGATTTATCTATACCAGTTCCGAAACGCCCTGACTAGTACAGGTGTTTTACACACAAGAGTAGATTCTATGATTTGCCTTACTGGTCGAAATCCATTCTTAGGCACACCCTAGATGTCATGCACATAGAAAAGGGAGTAAGTGACAGCCTTGTGGGAACAATTCTTGATATTAAAGGAAAGAGTAAGGACACTGTGAAAGCACGTCAATATCTGGAGGAAAAGAAAATACGAAAACACTTGTGGCGTCAGGGATGATCATACCTGTTGCACCTTACACAGTTAAACCGGCTTTCAAGAAGGAAGTTTTCATATGGTTTAAAGGAGTAAAGTATCATCATGGGTATGCATAAAATATATCTCGGTGCATTAACTTGGGGCTAAATACGTTTAACGGATTAAAGAGTCATGACTGTCATGTTTTGCTGCAATGTCTTATTCCAGTGGTTATCACCCTATTTGCATCAAGACGTGGTGGAACCTATAATAGCGTTGTGTAGGTTCTTTCAGAAGTTATGCACTAAAGAGCTGAAGAAGTCAGATGTTCTCATTCTCAAAGAAGACATCATCTACATTTTGTGCAAATTGGAAAAGATTTCCCCCCTGCTTTCTTTGGCAGTATGATTCATCTGATGATCCATCTTCCAGATCAAGTACTGCTTACTGGTCCAGTTCAGACCACCTGGATGTATCCCAAAAAAAGGTACTATTTATTATTCGTATTTCCCCATTCATTGTTATATTGTCTTATATATATAGTTCACTAATAACTGTGTAATTTCAGGCAACTGTTTCAATACAAACGCTTATATAAAAGCAAGAGTAACCCTGAAGGATCGATAGCGGAGTCGTACGTTGCACATGAATGTGTAACATACTGCAACTTATATCTCTGTAACAGTGACGAAGCATAATCTTCTACAGCGGCCTTTACAGTACCAGAGTTCAATCTTTCAGTCGTTTCTAGTGTTGTACGTTCGTTTGGTAACTTACCAATTTCACAAAGATTGACAGATGCTGAGCTAATTGAAGCTCATTGGTGCGTACTACAACACTGTGATGAAGCACAATATTTCATGCGTGAGCGTTTGAAGCTGATTGAAGGAAATCGTAGAGACCTACAGCCGAAAGAGACGCACAAAGGAACATTTCCCGATTACTTTCGCAAATTGGTACGTCATCGCTCTATTTTTTGGGTTAGAATATCTCCATTTCAAAATTTAAAAATTGCGCGCATATGTTAAAAATGACATATTTTAAAAAATATTTGGGGTATGAGTCGACGAAATGCACCTATATATACGTTTTCGTCGCAAAAGTTTTAATTAACAAATACATTTGACGACTTAATTTTCCGCCAAAATTTTTGGCAAAAATTCGTAATCACTTAGGCGACGAAGTAGTTTATTTCATCGTCTAAGTTCTTAACTTAGGCGACGACCTATGTATTTCGTCGTCTAAGTTCTTAACTTAGACGACGAAATACATAGGTCGTGGCCTAAGTGAGAGACATATATAGCCGCTCGGGAATTCTCAATCCCTAATTCTGAATCCATTGGAGCTCTTCCCCCTTCTCTGCCCTAGCCACCGTCTCCTGGCCCCGCCTACGGTTTGCCGCCTCAGTCCCCGCCTTGTGGCGCCCGCCCCCGCCCCAGCCTCCGCCTCAGTCCTTGCCTAGTGGCCCCCGTCCTCGTCGCCTCCCCGTCGCCCCTTCCACTGCCCCGCCGTCGTCTCTGTCACTGCCACAACCACGCCGTCTCCTCCGCCTCGTGGCCCCCGCCCCGCCGTTTCTCTCTCTCTCAGGCAGAACCTCTCTCTTCTCTCTGTTTGCTTCGTCATGCCCAGAAGGTTAGTCTCTCTCTCTCTCTCTCTAACGTCATAATCTCTCTTTCTCTCTCTACCGGTTTTGTTTTTGACTGTGTTGTTGGCATCCCAATTCTCATGGGTATGCAGGAGCTTGTTAATGCTATTTGTTGATAGAAGTTTTGATTATTAGGGGTCTCAATTCGAAATAAATACTGCTGATTTTGGCATTGATTGAGTCTGTTTCGGGTTCTTATTTGGGTCTGTTGATTATCAGGGGTCTCAATTCGAAAGCTTGCAATTGCTTCGGTCAGTTCATGATTATACAGAGATTTTCAAGTTATGGTTTCGGAAACTTTTGGAATTGGATTAGTTATTAGTTCTAAGTTTTCGGTCCGACCCTATCAACCTGATTATTCCTTGAATCATTTTGAATTTGGTATACACCTTCTGCGGTGATGCCGAAAGGCCATGAAAACTTAGTTTGACAGTGCCTAGCTCTCTATGCTTCTCTATGGTCTGTGCCTAGCTCTCTGTGCCGAAAGGCCATGATGCATTAATCAAAATGTACAGTATAATGCATAGCTGCGATTGAAATGTTGTTGAATTGGTATATAAGAATATAAGAAGCATCTTGTATCTAGGCATAAATTTGATATAATGTGCAAAACTTCCTGTTGATTTGGGGTCAGCTCTATGTTATCACATATATACATTTTCATCTTCAAGCTGTCGTAGTTTTTGAACTCTTCAAAAGTTGGCTTGTAGTTTATGTCCTAGACATTGAGGATGATTAATTAATTATGAGTGATGCTACTGCTTGTTTGCCTCCAATACCTATTCATGTAGTTGTCCTGTACCTTATAACAAGGCTTTACTTGCCTGTAATCATGGATATAAACCATGAACTAATATATTGTATTTACCTATATTTTGATACAAAATTCGTGTTTCTTGACAAGCTAAAGAAGATGCAGGAGGCATTTGACCGCTTTTACAGGTCAAATGCCTCAGAAGGGAGTTCGTCGCAGCCAATTACGACCGCGGATCAGCAACTCCCCCCTCCCCCCCCCCCCCCCCATTGCCAGTGGAAGATACTTCAGCCCCTCCATTGTCTCAGGCCACACCTCAAACCGAAGACGACCCTACACAAGAGATCAGTTGTCGGCGCACATCTCGCCCTCGGCCAGATGGAGGTCAAGATAATCCAACACTTTTAATTAAGTTATTTAGTTATGAATGTGTTATTACTACCTAATAAAACTGTTATTATTTTGGCAGCACCTCCTCCCAAACGCAAATGGGGGTTGGTCAAAGGCTTAAAGGCCTATTAGCACTGGGTGCAGCACGGAGAGAAGGTGAAGATCGTCATGGATGATCAGTTCTTGCACGGACCAAAGACCAGTACACAGAACAGCTGGCTGACTCACGATATCGACCATATCATTCGGGACAGCATTCCCATGACTGTTGCCGGTTGGTGGGACCTGGAGGAGGATGATCAGAAAAAGCTTTCTAATGAACTCGACGTAAGGAGAAAACAACTAAAATTTATAATATTTTATTTTTCTATTCCTAAGTCAGTTTCCATATTAATTTCATTTTTTTTTTGTAACAGCTTGTTTAGGACATCCATTGGGATGATCAAAAGATGGTAAATTGGGTTCACAAGCATGCCGCCAAGACCTATAGGAGATGGTGAGATTAGGGGGCTAGGAGGAGTAACCTTCGGTGTCAGCTCCTCCCAATCATCTACAGGGGAAAGTTCCACTGTACGCTGTCGGTCTTCAAATGTGGAGCGTATCAGACGGGCGGAGGAGGCGGCCCGAGAGGCTAGAGAGCGCATCGCACATGCAGAGGAGGAGGCACGACTGGCCAAAGAGGATGCCCGACAAGCTCATGAATGAATCGCCCTACTTGAGGATGAGACACGACTGACCAAACAGAAGCGCAAGAAGGTCAAGACCGTCTTAGTCGGTTGGAGCAACAGTTCAACACGTTTGCAAGTCTTCAGTCGACCCAAAAGTAGCTAGCTAGCAGGCACCTCCCCCTCCCATACATTCTTTTGTTGTTCGATTAATTTCTTTTATCCCTAGCGTTTTAATTTGTATGAACAAATTTATTAATATTAAGTATTTAATTTGTATGAATAATTTTTTTAATATATTAATTATATTTTGTCTCAATTTTCTATTTTTTTTTTTTAAAATTAAACTACTTAGGCGACGAAGAATAATACTTTCATCGCCTAAGTGGCCCACTAAGCCGACGAACTTATAAACTTTCGTCACCTAAGTATTTTAATTAAAAGGAAAAAAATTATATTGAACAACTAAGGCAACGATACGTAATATTTTCCTCTCCTATGTGATATACCTAGGCGACGAAATATTTTATTTTCGTTGACTAAGTGAGTTTCTTAGGAGGCGAAATCGTTGTTTGTCGTTGTCTAAGTGTGTTACTTAGGCGACGAAAATATTTAATCGTCGCCTAAGTGAGTCTCAAGCTGACGAAACGTTTCGTCCTCTAAGTAATTTTTTCGTCACCAGTGTACTTAGAAGACGATTATATTTCGTCGTCTAAGTAGTCTCTAAGGCGACGAAATTTAAATTGTTTCGTCGCTTAGTTACTTAGACGACCACTATTAGACGACGAAACTTAGGCGACGAAACTTTCGTCACCTAAGTACTTTGGCGAGGAAAAACCCTCTTAGGTGACGAAAATTTTTCGTCGCCTAAGTCCAGTGTTGTAGTATTACAAACCAAAAACCTAAAAATTATACAAAACCTGAAACTAGAAAAATTAAACACATCACAATTTATACAATGATACAAAGTAGCACATCATGAATCAAATAGTTATAATTTCCCCGGCAACGGCGCCAAAAATTGATGGAATTATTATCCAAGCACATTGTACCTGTAAAACAACTTCATAATATATTACCCTTCTTGTATCGATAGTAGTATAAGACAAGTAAGGATCGTTCTATCAGGGAAAATCAATGGCATTTAATCTCATGAAGTATTACAAAATTATATGGGGGGATTGAAAATTGTATCAAAATACCTACTGAAAATTACGAAAATAAAAATCTAATTTAATATATACATATGATCATCTTCTTCCACACATAACATTATACACAAAACTCACATAACATGTAACAATTTCGCACAAGGTAATAACATAGCAATCGGCCAGTATTCAAAATTAGTTTTAGTTCTAATTTAATTAGAGCCTTTGTGGTTCTTCTAATTATTCAAAACTCCTTAATTATTTAGAATCAGCTTCGTGCGTAATCCTAAACATAGTGCTAATCAGTTTAAAGACACTTCATGTAGAAATTAAACAAAAAAACACATAAGTACAATAAGTCGAATTAGAGACATATTAGCAAGTATGGCGTCACCTCATCTCACATCGATATGTAAATTTTCAGAATTACTCTAGCCTTTAGAACCAGCACAAGGTAAACCAACTCTATGCATAATTCACTTCATGTTGTATTCGGCAAGTGAAACCAATACACAAGGTATGACCATGATCAAGGCTGCCCTCATGCATCGATTTATATGCGTATGAATTCAGAAAATAAACCAAAATAAAACCAAGAACACATGCAATTTCAACTATATCATAAACCCTGATTAATTTCGTTACACATCATGAACATAACCCGAAAATTAGATATCCAAGTAGCAAATTCGGAAATCCAAAATAGAATTAATAAAACCAAATAAACATCCACAAATACATACAATCTTCATAGACAAAGTATTGTAATTACAAAGAAAACATAAAGCCAAGAGAGAAGAGTGAATCACACTTTGTAGAAACATTGAAAAGAATTCGGCAATGGTGTGGATTCGGTGGAAAGGTGGTGCCATTTAAGGGTGGTGGTGTTATGGGATTCGGCTGTATTTTCTTTGGTATTGTGGTGGTAATTCGGCATAATTTTGGCTTGTGAAAGTATGAGAGAAGAGATGATTTATTTGTGGCTTTCGTGCCCTATATATAGAGGCACAAGGGTGGTAGGGTTTCGGCACAAAGTGTTGTTGCCGAACTCTCTCTTTTCTTGCACGACAAGACTCTTTAATTGTTGCCGAAATCTTCTTGGATAATTGCTAAATATTCTTGCAATATTTCTTTAATTAATTCAGCCAATTTCCCTCTTGAATGGTGATGCAAATTCAGTCCACATTTATCTTTGATTTCCTTAAGCAATTTCGGCAATACTTTTCCTCCTTTGATCCGAATTCTTCTTCTCCTTCTCCTTCTCCTTCTTACCGTGCAAGACTCCTTGAATTCCTCTTTGGATTCGGCTTTGTCATCTCCTTATCATGTGCACGGCATGCTATCTTCTTTTCCTAATTGCATTGCAATTCTTCTTTCCTTGGTAATTCAACAAAAGATTTTATTTTCCAATCCAATTTCTTTCTTGCTTGTTCAACCGAATTTCCACAATTAATTCATGAAAATAAGAGAATAAATATATTAATAAGAGAATATAAAATGTAGCACAATTATCTCATGAACAAGTCCTTATTCAATAAGGATTCCTACTTCCATTAGGACTCCTCATTCAACTTAGTTTCCTAGTTGAATAAGGTTTCCTAATTCCAATCAAACTCTTTGCAACTTCGTCGTTTTAGAAACGTCGAAACATTTTAGACTCGTAGTTCGATTAGGATTCCTCGTTCAATTAGGATTCTTCAAGAATTCCTCTTTTTTCACATTTTAAGCTCTTTTCACAACCAACTCTGCCAAAGACTCCTATCTAGACTCGATGACTCTATATTACAACAATAAGGGTTAAAAATTGCATAAATGAGGGTAAAAACATATTAAGAACGTCGCATATTATGCTCCTATCAGCAAGACAACTCTAGCTTGCATGTTCTTCACTTGCATGTCCAAAGTTCTTCGGTGAAGCTTCATAGCAACCATTATTTCAAGCAAGTAAGCCTCGATCCCATATTCCAAAGACACATTCTTGGCTGCGAATCCAAACTGCATACACAACAAGCAATAGCAGACCAAAGTCTAGTGGATTCAGACACCGTCGAGTAGCCCCGCCGTCGTCCCGATGCAGCCCAGAGAGACTGGAGAAGAAATTCCCTTCTTGATTGAAGATTTGCGGCCAAACAACAGCCGCCGCCGTAAAAGCTCTTTCGTGTAGGAGAGAGAGAAAGACATTTCTTTAAGCATGGCTTCAAATTGTTCGAGAATTATTTTTACTGTCTTAGTAATCAAGCAGGTGTTTGAAACATTTTTCAAACTTTTTTTATAATACGAAATCTTTTATTTTTTTAATAAAATAAAAAATGATAACCTCAAAAACGTTCAAAACTTAGAGACTACTTTGTACATAAATTGTGATTTAACTTCAATTAACGTCGGTGAAATTAGATTCTGGGTATGGACAAGAAGCTCAGCTTCATCTAAACTCCATATCATGCCAAGCAACGAGATAGAAACAGTAGTTTCAGTTGTGCCTCCAAGAAGAAAGAGCATTCATCCAAATTCAATGAAAAATCTGTGAGATACCACATCACCCGGGAGAGATGAGTTGATGTGTCTTATATGTAGAGACTTACATCCCCATCGTAAGGCATGTTTTTAGGTAAGACCCCAAAAGTAAAATCATGAGAACATGACTCAAATTAGACAATATCTTTCTATGAGGACTGGCTTGTGACAGAATCCGATCAATAAATACCCAACGTGTGTAGTTCCTTGTTTATCAACGTATTTAATAGATTCATTTGTTGTATTAGATAAGCCATGTTTAATAAGAGATTGTAGGAGCATATCTACAAACCATGGTAGAAGGCAAAATATATAAGTTACTAGAGATAGCAACAAACAAGGGTGGCAAATGATATGAGAACAAAAAGAGAGAAGAAACAGGGGAAGAAGAAACTATGGTCATGGCAAGGGCCAGAGATAACACAAGGTTTAAGTTACTAACAATCCAACTAAAGTTACTAACAAGGGAAGAACACAAGGTTTTTTTTTATCTAAGAAACTATGGTGAAGTTGATCATTTGAGAAAGAACCGGATGGAAAACAGAAGCACATACAACACGTATCAGAGTTGACTTATGAGATAAACCGAGGGAGATCTCTATATCATATTTCGTGAATCAAACTCAAACCTCCGGTTTGCATACACATTTTAACATAACACATTTTTCGAATTAAAAAGAATTTATTTTGATAAAATAAAAAAAATTAATATTGTAAATTAGTTTGGGGGATTCTAGTTGCACCTCCACATTTGTTTTGTATACCTCTCTAAATTTTTATAAACAATATTTTTCCTATTATGCCCTCTTAGAAATTTTAGGGCTTTCTCACAAAAAATAATGATTTAGGGCTTGAACCTAAAAACTCTCTTTCTCTCCCTCCATCCCACTGCCAAACACCAAACACTAAACACCATCACCCTACCCTAAAGACCAAAATGAATTAACAACTTCCATAATTGATGATTTGGGGTCATTGGCCTGTACTATAATTGCTCACAAAGATGATATAATTGAGAAATCAATTATGTATTTGCTATGACTCTAAATAATTGAGAAATTCAAAACTTGTCATGAAGATGAGGGTGTTTTTATTCAATTGTTATGATGAATTGCATATGAAAATTTGAATTAAAAGAAATATTTGTAGATTATAATGATGAACAAACTAGTAAATATATAGATTATAAAAGAGAAGATAGAAGGCGTAGAAAGGGTAAATTAGTAAATAAAAGAGTTTAAAAATCAAGTATTTAACAAATATAGAGGTGCAAATAGAAACACCCAATTAGTTTTGTGTTTTGTGAGCGGGATCTCAATCTGCGTAACTTGGAGGGCTGTTTCGTTATCCTATAAAAGGTTTAATTCTTTGGTTCTCCCATATCTGACTTGGAACAGAGACATTGAAGAGAAGCCATGAATGTAGAAGAAGAGGTTGAGCGTCTCAAAGAAGAAATCAAAAGGCTTGGCAAGGTCCAGGACGATGGTTCTTACAAGGTTAACTCACTCACTCACACTCCTTTTCCATTCCTTTTCAATTTCCAACGCTGCCCATCCATTTCTTTTCCTTCGTTTTCATATGCAATATGCCATTACTTTAACAGATGCAAAGTCTAGAGGACGCTTTCATAATTACTGTGATTTTTCATCTGGATTCGAATTAGTTGCGTAAATGTCAACGATGGATCTGTAATATTCATTCACTCCCTTCTTTTTTCTTGTTTCATCTGATCTCGTAACTGCATGGTGAATCTGATTAACTGTCTGTGTCATGTAATAGGACTTTGGAGATATATTTGATCTGTTTTAGTTCAAGGTTGATGAATTTCTTTCTTGTCATGTTTAGTAAGATAGGAAATCTGAGCTAGTGTCGCATTAGTGACCAACTATTCTTCACTAATGCATCATGTTTGCCAAGATGAAAATATCCTTATCAAGCCCTTCTGACAATCTGTGGTGAGATATTGACAGCTAGAATGTAATCATAGGTTAACAGAGATAAAGGTAGTAACTAACTATGCGGTGATACAACTGTCCATGGCATTGGCGAGAGGCTCTTATGTTACTTTCCTTGCACAGTTGTAGTCACTGCAACTATAGTTGCATAGCCTGATGCTCTTTCTACTTTTGTTGGATATGTGAAAATCTTGATTTATGTGAAATAGATGAACAAAACTTTGGTCTTTGTTCTTAAGGAATCTAATTTACTGATCGGACAACCATCTCTATCTCAAAGAGTAACAGCTAAGTAAATTCATTCATTAATTCAGAAATGTAATTGGTTTGGGGCAAATAGTGACCAACAGAGTGTCTTGAGCTTCCCAAACCTATTGATACTGGAGATTACTTGGATCTTTCATGGAAAATAAGGATCCAAGTTGGCTAATAATAAATTATACATACATAGAACTTTCCCATTGATAAGAGTATGATCAACTTAGATTGTGTCCAAGTATAATGCAGTCTTGTGCCCTGACAGAGTTAAGAACTGCTTGACTAACTGTGAAACCAAGAAGAATTAAGAACTCAACCCAACTTGTCCCAAGCTCTATGACTTGGTGAAAATCCTTGGACACTAACCTGGCCTTGAATCACTCTATAGTGTCACCAGACTTATGTTTGATCCTTTATACACACATAGAGGCCACCAGGTTTATATCAGCCTTATGTTTTCCATGTATCAGTTCGCTGTAGAAAATCAAATTCGACTTCCATAGTTTCTTTCCATCTATTGCATAGGTATTTGGACTGCTTTAAAATGGTTGAAGTAGAAATGCATAGATCAGTAATAAAGGATGTATGGATGCTGCAAGCAATTAAGGTTTCAGAATTCCAGACGTGGATCCAGTTTGTTTGAGGAGCAGGTAGGTAGAGATCTAGTTTGCAAAAAATATGAAAAATGGGAGTGGACAGTGGAGATGGTGAAACATGATGTGTTGAGGACAAACAAGGAGAGTCACCACCAGAAACATTTCAGAAGGAAAGCAGTATATTGTGCAGGATCATATGTCGGAAGTTGAAACAAAACCATTGATGGGAGAGGAATGACAAGTTTTAAAGTGTGAATGAATGTCTTGAAGGAATTCAGTCTCACTGAACACATAATATCTCCAAGCATCCTGTCATGAGAAGCTCACGGTTTTCTTTTATGTGAAAGTTTACAGGTGAAATAGTTTGAGCCTTGGAAAACTCAAACAGCAAAAGACTTTTAGCAAATAGTTATCAGGTTGAGAACTAGAAAGCTTTTCAAGCGCAAAATACCGCTTGAACAATGGAGAAGGCAGTCTATTTATTAAGTAAGAGGTGTGGTAGATATTTCAACCTATTTCTTGTGAGGACAACTAAGTAGATGAACAATACTTAATTGTGCATTAGAAGTTGGCAAAATCACTACTTCAATGAATATGTGAAAATTTAGCTCAGAATTGAGATATCTGTAAGCTTACTGACTGTGCCAATTCGAGCTCTGGTTCTATGAAACTGAGACAGTTAAACACACAACATATCTTTTAAGTTCTATTTTATTAAATCTATTCATTTTCAATATATATCACGTTGTGTTTTGGGCTTCTAACCAACTATATTACGATGTTTACTTCATCTCACATCTTGTTTAATTCCTACTATTAAAATTGCTTAATTATATGATCCGTTGAGGGAAAGAAGACACCACAATATATTTGGTCTAGATTCTCCCAAGCAATTGTCTTTGATATTTACATTATACTTGAAGCTAACTGTATGCAGCACTAAATAGTTCTTGGATAATCCAGCTCATTTAGAATTCCATACATCTACTCTGCTGCTTGGACTGTGTTGGCTTTAAGTACTCTGTAATTCTCTTTTAGTCAGGATTTTGTCAAGCGCTTAAAGTTGATGCTTCTATCTACCAATAACATCCATTAAAAAAATTTGAATAATGCAACAATTTTTTTTTTCTTTTTCTTCTGCAATATCTTAATCTTCAATATTTTGATAACCTTCTCTATCTTCTTATGAGCTTGGTTGTTTTCTGTAGGTCACATTTGGTGTACTATTTAATGATGATAGATGCGCAAACATATTTGAAGCTTTGGTTGGAACACTAAGAGCTGCAAAGAGGCGTAAACTTCTCACATATGATGGTGAGCTTCTGTTGCAAGGAGTTCATGACAATGTGGAAATCATACTCAAACCCACCCCAGCAGCAGCAACTGATGTAACTAATCCAGGCGAGAAGAGTTAAAAGGATCATGTAGTTGTTTCGATTCATATCGTGTTATACATATATCATGCTTTGTGTGGAAAAATGCTGTAAACTACTTGTGAGACCAATTTGCTTGCTCCCATGTACTTAATACTCTATTGTTCCTGTTATATGGAAACCGTCCATTCAATAATATGAACTCAACTGAAACCGGAGATAAAAGAGCAGAGGTTTAATTTTCATTACTTGATCGCCACTCCTGCCACTATGGTGTATCGCTGGTGGAAACGGGATTTAACTACTGAAAATCTGTAAGTTTACCTCTTTGAGGGTTGAACTTTGTGGTAATTTATTTATCTGTGATACAATTCAAATTTAAGTGTGTCTGCAACTGCATAATGAACATAAAAATCATACAGATAAAAAAAAAAAAAAAAAAAAAAAAAAAAAACATGCTTCCTTGAATCGGGGTTCATGAACTGGAACTCCAATGATTCTTTCCTTTGTGTATATCTTTTCACCTTTTTGCCTCGGAAAACAAAGGAACGATAGCTGGATTGCTGCTTGTCCATTGTGGAAAAAAAAAAAATTTGGTACTTTGGTTACAAGGAATGGCAAGTTAGATAGTCACCTGAGGAACTGTTTCCTTCCTTTGGCTATTAGAGATTACAGTCGTTATTGATTGCAGTAATCTAAAGAGAGAAGACAACAAACACTCGCCGTTGTGCTTTTTATGGTTGCCATTTTTAGTGACTTATCAGGAAATGGTCCAAGATTTTTTCATTTTTTTTTATTTTGATTTTTTAGTCCTGCTAATTGTGCCCAAACTTATAAATAATTAAATATAACAGGATGTTAACCTGAAGATCTTGATTTCAACGATAAATACGGACAGTTCTAAAACAATGTGTCTCAATCATTAGGTTCCAAATTTCATGATCATGGCAGCATAAATCATACCAAAGCAACAATTGAGAGTTGTATATTGCTATGACTCAAAATAGCAGACATGTTCATGAGCTTTTACAATATACAAATTGGAGACTACTAAAAAATTACCGAGTATAGACAAGCCATTGATGCTCTATCATTTTGAGCATGTACTTCAATACGAAGCACTTCTACATGCTACTGCTAAAAAATTATATCAGCGGCACCATTTGAAGTTATTTGAAATTCAAAAATCATCACCCACATTCTAGTACCCACCATGACTACTACTACTGATGATATTGAAGCAACATCTTGTCTTTGAACTTGGAATACCATCATTTACTTTATATCTGCCTGTGATCCTTACTTCTTGGGATAACTAGCTACAATTGTATATAGTATCAACTACGAAGAGCAGAAATACAGGATTCATATTCAGGTAGTATCTACATCTAAACATGTAGAAACCGATAACATTCTTAAAAAAAAAAAAAAAAAGAAGAAGGGAAACCGATGGATCCAAAAGTAAAACTATTATAAGAGGATCTAGAAAGGAGTAAAACTGAAGCATCAGTGTGATAGAGAAGGATCAGTCCTAACGTCCTATGTAACAAATTCATCGAAAAAAATCCCCTTAATGACCTGATCATCAGCCAAGAACATTGTATAGTCATGGCTTTGTGTTAATCATTTGACATTAGTTTCAAACAATAAAAACCAGTCCAGTCATAGAGATTGTGGTTGGCCATGGCTATTTGGTGTTTATTTTTCAGAGTTTGGAAGATGATTAAAAATTGAACAAAATACTGGTCACTCCTCCAACTTTCACTGACTCGACAGTTTAGTCCTTAAGGTTTCAATTTCAACAGATCACTCCTCCAACTTTCACTAACTCGACAGTTTAGTCCTTAAGGTTTCAATTTCAACAGATCACTCCTCCTACAACTTCAATTTGAACAGATCACTCCTCCAAGTACATATTTTGAAATTGAAACCTTAAGGACTAAACTGTCGAGTTAGTGAAAGTTGGAGGAGTGATCTGTTGAAATTGAAACCTTAAGGACTAAACTGTCGAGTCAGTGAAAGTTGGAGGAGTGATCTGTTGAAATTGAAACCTTAAGGACTAAACTGTAGAGTCAGTAAAAGTTGGAAGTGTGACCAGTAGTTTGTCCTTAAAAATTCATATAAAAAAAATTAAGAAAAGAATGATAATACTGTAATACAGAAGCATCAAGGAGTTGAGTAATCAATTGTGCAAAAGTGGCAACAATATGAAGATTGATTAAAGAAAATGAAAAGATTTTTTAAGACCGGTTGCAAAAAAGTACCACAGACTCTTACCAAACTTTTTTCACTATGTTTCTGAAATTACATTGTAAATCAACGCACAGTGACTCAATAACACACTAGGAAACATAATGTCCATCAGAGCAAAACTAACCTTTTCTAGCTCTTTGGTTTGACTTTATGTTACAATAATTAACATAAACAAACGCAATTGCCAAGTGACCCCTCAAAGTCTTCACTCGTCAAAGTGTATACAGACTTAAGTATTATATGTCATGATGGTCCGGTGAGAATGAACGCATGGAGGATGCTCTGTGCTGCCTGGGTTATGGGTTACATCAGGTGTCCCAGATATGACAATAATCCTATCAGTTGTTTCGGGGCGGGGTTCATGCACACTATGATCTTGGCACTGGGAATCTCATTAGGGGGAAAAATAACCGTGATACAGACTTAGATTTTGGATGATGGAAACAACAACTGTGTTATCTTATAAAGTTTGTAAAAGCTTTCTTGTTGTTATAAACTTCCCATGACAGCAACAGAACTGCCATTTCCTTTCCCACAAGGAGAGAAGAAACATTTCATAAACAGAGCAGATATGAAAAAATATAAATATTTGGATTTATTTTGAAGAAAGTTCATTTGGATGGCTGCAGCATTTGACAAATGACTTTCTGTTAGTTTTGTAAATCTAGAGGAGGAGTTTTGTTTTCAGTGTGGGGGTTTTTGTTGTTTACTGTTCTGTTTCAGACATTCTATTCGTTTGTCAGTTACCTTGTGTGACTGTTTGAAGCTTATTCTTTGTAGATTGTGGGAAGTTCTCTGTTTTTGTGGATTGCTGGTCCAAATAGGTTGCAGAGTTATCTATCCTACCAATACAATAATTAAGTTTCCTATCATAAACTGACTCAAACTCTTAGTAGTGAATATTGAGAGAGTTTAACTCAATTGTATATTTTCTCTTGTGTCGATTACAAACAGATAGAATAGGAATATATACAAAGAAAAAAGTACCTAACAACAGCTCTACCTACTTCACTGTTGGAAACATTAACACTATAAACAAAATGATAACACAAGAAATTAAGGAAAAGAAGAAAAAGAAGATCAGCTTGAGAACACGAAAATTGACTTTGTGGGAAGAAAATCTTGCAGCACGTTCTGCATTAAATGCAAAGCATGAAGAAAATCTTGCAGTACGTTACTTCAATAAGTAGACACAAGCAGCCCTCCAAAATAACAAAAGGTAATGACAATCTTAAGGTTTGAAAGCCAAAATAGGCGCACTTGCTAGCCATAAAAAGGAGAACCATCCTGGTAAAATAATACAAAGGATGCAACAGTACATGAATGAAAATGCAATACCTGTCTCAGACGAGCCGAATTGGTGCCACTGAGCCAATTACATTGTCAGGAACTATGATCTCTACAGTCGTATTAGTCACGATAGCAGATTTGCCACTACTGTGTCAGAAGAAAATAGTTAGAAGAAAAGAAAAAAATGTAATAACATGCATCCTGAAAAAGTTTTAAGACATAAGTCTTTGCATTTGATAGGAGCATTATATGCGACGTTCTTAATGTATTTTATCCCCATTTATGCAATTGTTTAACTCTTATTGTTGTATTTTAGAGTCATCGAGTCTAGTTTTGAGTATTTGACAGAATTATGGTGAAAAGAGCCTAACCATCGAAATTTGCATGATTTATGAAGAGTTTGATTTAAAATAGGATTTCTTATTACATTAGGAATCCTAATCGGTTTAGGAGTCTACACCTTTCGACGTTTCTCAAAACGTCGAAGGTTTTAAGAGTTTCAATCAAAGTAGAACTCCATGTTGAACCAGAAAATCCTGACAGAATCAGGACTCTATCAAATCATAAATTGTGCTACATTTTATCTTCCTTTTCTAAAATATAATTCTCCTCTTATTTTCAGGAATTAACAAAATGAATTTCGGAATAGAAAAGCAAAAGAAATCAAAGCATGCCGAGCACATGCTAGAGAAGAGGAGTGCACGGCAAGGAAGAAGAATTCGGATTGGAATTACAAAAGGAGAAGAAGAATCCGAATTACTCAAGGGAACTTGTTGCCGAACTACATGAGAAATCAAAGACGAATGTGGACTGGATTCCATACACATTCATTCAGGGTTTTTGCCGAATTATAGAAGAGAAGATTTATTCAGAATTTATCAAGAATAATTCAGCAATTAAACAAATGAAAGAAAAGACTTGCCTTGCAAGTAAAGAAAGAAGAATTCGGCACAAACTCTTTGTGCGGAAACCCTAAGATGCCGAAACCCTAACTCCCTCTTCCTCCTATAAATACTTCGGCATTATTCCAAAAGAAGCATCTTGTCTCTCTCTTTCACTAAGCCAAATTTCTGCCGAACTTGCACCACAATACCAAAGAAACATTAAGCAGAATCCCCCTCCATCACCATACCTAAATCGCAACTCCATCACCACCGAATCATCTCTTTACCGAATCTCCATTTAAGGTTTCTACAAAGTGTGATTCACTCTTCTCTTATGGCTGAATGTTTTCTTTGTAATTATAATACTTTGTCTATGAAGAATATATGTATTTATGGATGTTTGTTTAGTTTTATTAATTCAATTTTAGATTTTCGAATTAGCTACTTGTTAATCTAATTTTCGGATTATGTTCATAATAATTTCCGATTTTTATCAGGGTTTGTTATATATTACGAATTGCATGTGTTCTTGATTATGTTTTGATTTATTTTCTGAATTCGTATGCAGCACAAGTTTAATGTGTCAGATCGGCCTTGATCATGGCCGAAACTCATGTGTTTGCTTTATATGCCGAATGATGTATAAGATGGATTATGGACGAAATTGATTCATCTTGTATGTGTTCAAAGGGCTAGAGTAATTCTGAAAATATACATGTTGATGGGGTGAGGTGACGCCATACTTGTCACTTGTTTCCAATTAGACTCATTGTGATTATGTGTTTCTTGGTTTAATTTCTACGCGAAGTGTCTTTAAACTATTTAATACTATGTTTAGGATTATGCGTGAAGCTAGTTCTGAATAATTAAGGAGTTTTGCTAATTAGATGAACCGTGAAGGGCTCTAATTAAATTGGAACTAAAATTGATCTTGAATGCATGCCGTTTGAAATATTACTGCGAAATTGTTAATTGTTATGTGAATTTTGTGTTTAGCTTTATGAGTAAGAGATGTTGATCATATGTATATATTTAATTTAGTTTTTATTTTCGTAAAATTCAGTAGATTGTTAGATATAAATTCAAACCCCCCATATAATTATGTGATGATTTATGCGATTAAATACCCTTGATTTCACCGGATAGAACGATCCCTACTTGTCAATACTACAATCGACAAAAGAAGGGTAATATATGTATGAGATTGTTTTGCAGGTATAAATGTGCTTGGAAATAATTCCCATCAATTTTTGGCGCTGTTGCCGGGGAAATTAAAATTGTTTAATTTCATGAAGTGGTACTTTGTAACAATTGTATATTTGTATAAATTTCGGATTCTTTAAATTTTAGTTTTGGTTTTGTATAATTTTTAAGTTTTCGGGTTTGTAATAGTAATTAGGGTTTCGTTTTGGTTTTATAATTGTGCCGAATTATATTTATTTTATCGTGTGATATATGTTTCTAACACTTAGTTAAATTGCTAGAAGTTTGAATGTTTATTTGTGTTTAATTTACTTTGGTTTCGAGGGGAAGAGGAATATGTAAGGTCACTATTGTCAATATTAGCCTTAACCCTTTATGTTATCTTTCGAGGTTTCATGAGGTTGAGAGCGGCTTTTATTAGACACTAGTGGTAATGTCAACACAATGTTCGAAACTGAGTAAGGGGCATAAAAGTTCGCCTATTAGTTCTTTTGTCTCTATTATGGATGTCAAGGTTTGTTTAACTAGATCTCAAGGCCCACAGACTGCTATCTCTTCTCTGTGAAGGGGGCAATAGGGAGTTCGCTCTCCGTAGTAACCAACTACGAGTCTTGTCTTGCTCCATAGTAGAACTTTCGTTCTAGCCTTCTGAAACCACGGAATTTTGTGTCTAGACGATAGCACCTAGGTCGCACGTCCACCGAGCTTCGAAACCTAAAGTAGATTGAGCATGCGTGAGTCTTAAACCTTGAATTAAAATGTTGTCTTTAACTTTTGAGGTATATCAGATAAAAGCATGATACTACCTTAGACTGTTTTAGTCCATTGCACTGTTATCTCCTCTGCTCCACGTACCTCGAATTTTAAAGTTGTGAATAAAAGCAATTAGACTCTAAGAGTTCGACATACTTGATATGCTTTAATATTTTCGGAAATTTTGTAAAGTTTGATTCGAATCCTTTGTTACTTGTTAAAACCGATTGCTTGATACTTGTAAATTTTGTATGACTTATAGTTTGTTTGTGATTTATACTCTTAAACGTTGTAATTTAAATTTTTGTTACTTGTTTGTTATAATATTACTAACTCATGTTAACTAACACCTAATTCTAGCTAACTATACTTGTAGACAAAATTTTACTTGTTTTCCCTTTTAGTTTTTGTTTATTAACGACTTGATCTTCACAAATTCTCAGGTACATGAATGTCTATCATTCCAGGTGGGTCACAAGAGATTGAAGATCGCTTAAACAGAATTTGTGGAGAGAGAACCGAGCAAGGATGACCGAGCACACCACTCTTTGAACATCAATTCGTGTCCCCCACCTCATCACTTTTTGATCGTGACATTGTAGCTCCACCATCACTATTTCCATCCAACGTTTCGTGTGAACTTAACCTTTTGTTCCACGAAAATCCAGAATTTGAGCTACTTACAAGTCCATTCCCAACAAATCTGAATTTTGATTTACCTGATCCACAACCACAAATGGCATCGATTAGAGAGCAGAACGGACATGTAGCTGAGGACAACTTGGTTCCTTCAAACATCACCTATCCAGCCGTAGCAGCTGGAAAATCTGAAGATTTTGAGCTTCGTGGTGGTTTTATGAGTGAATTGCCGAAATTCTATGGACTTGCGGGTGAGGATCCAAATTCTCACTTGCAACAGTTTCAATTCACTTGTGAGTCCATGTGTCCCAAAGGAGCAGACATTCAACTTGTGAACATGAGAGCCTTTCCATTTTCACTTGATGTTAGGGTGAGAAAGTGGTTATTTGCCGTACCTAGTGGGAAGATCAATAGTTGGAATACCATGGTGCATGAGTTGCTTCTCATGTACTTTCCAGCATCAAGAGTAACTCATCTAAGGAGTCAGATCACAGGAATCAGACAAGCTAATGACGAGCCATTTTTTGATTAATATGATCGATACAAGAGTCTCATTGCCTCTTGTCCAGCTCATGGAATTCGTGAGGGTCTTCTCCTTCAATACTTTTATGAAGGCATGCATGACTATGACAAAGAGTTCCTTGATTCAGTAGCAAGAGGATCGTTCCTTGAGAAGGGGAATGTGGAAGCTACGACATTGCTAGAGACTAGAGCGTTGAAGAACCAACAAATGCAACCACAAACTCGTCCAAAGCAAGTGCATGAGACAAGGGCTAATCCGGCACTAGAGGAGAAGGTTGACAAGCTCTCCAACATGATAACTCAATTGATGAAACAACAAAGAACCCAAGTGTGTGGGGTGTGTGCTGAAGGTCACCCTACGGATCAATGCCCTCAAATGGGAGTAGAAAGTGATAGGAGCACAACGTGCGACGATATTAATATACTTATGCCCTCATTTATACTTCGTTTAACCCTTATTTACCTAAGATAGAGTCATAATTTAGTTTAGTGTCAATTTGGTAGAGTTTTGGAGAAAATGTGCTTAATTGTCAGAAAAACGACTAAGTATAGAAATCTGAGGCAAAAGTGCAAAATATGTTGTTTTCGTGATTTTGAGGCCTGTTTTTGACTGACCTATCCTTTTCCAAATTTGATGAAATTTGGTATGCATATAGTTGGCAAGCTAAAGTGTATTGTGTCAAAATTTCAGATCAATCGGAGTTTGGGAAGTCACCCAAACGATGGCTGCAACTTGGCAGTTTGAGCAAAGATCACTAGGGACTACCAGGATTTTCCTGAGACTGTGTCCTGAATTCCGGAATTTCTGTGGGACACATCGCTTGGAACCATCGGACGTACCATATACCGTTGGAAAGCCCTACGAGTCTAGTTTCTCTGGGACTTGGAATCGCATCAATCGGACCTCCGAGGAGGAAGTTATGCCGGATTTACTAGAGTAAGGTCATTCTGCCGGGAAAACAACAACTTTCCCGGTTGCATCAGGATAACTCTCCATTGGATTTTTGGAAGCATGGATCGGATATTTTGGACCTAAAGATATGTCCATACTAACTTAATGAGAAGATTCAAGTCCAAGATAAGGCCAAGAAGAGTCTAGAAGAAAAGAATTCGGATAACAAGAGAAAGAAAAAGAATCCTGATTAATTTCGGAAAAATTCCTGTGCACGTCTCTCAACTTCCACGGACTCTCCCGGACAACTCACAATGAATCAGAGTTCGAGCCTTATATGGATAGAAAGCTACGGGAGTCTAGTTTCCAACCCAACTGGAATCACCTTAATATCTAATTTCTAGAGAAAGATATTCCATAATCTTCACTCGAAGGTCAAATCTGCCAGCATGATAAGTTTGAGAAAAACTAGGTTTTGTGAACCCTAGTTGCAGCCAACATTTTGCCTCTATATATTGGACGATTTTTACACAGAAAATTATCTTCTCTTTCTCACTTTAAACTGCCAAACCTCTGCCGAAATTCCACCACAAAATCCTATCAAAGAACTAAGCCAATTCCATCTCCACCACTCTTCCAAAAATTCAGTCCGTCCATCACCACTAATCCTCTTTGCCGATTCTCTACTTAAGGTTTCTCAAAGTGTGATTTTATCTTTTCTTATGGCTTTTATTCTTTTGTATCAATACAATATTTTTTGTCTATAAAATTTATATGGATTCGTGGTTGTAATTTCGGTTTCTTGAATTATTCTTTGGATTTCCGAATTTTTGTTATATGATTTGGTTTTCTTTTGGTTTAGTTTTCGAACTATGCATGTAATAAATTGAATTTAGGTTTTATGGGCAGTAGGTTTTTACATGAGTTCTTGGTATTATTTGGTTTATTTTCTGAATTTGTATGCATAAAAATCATATGCATGAGGATAGCCTCGGCCATGGCTATTCCTTGTGTGTTGGTTTCACATGCCGATTAAATACAAGTTGAATCATACGCGAAGTTGGTTTTAATTTGTATTTATCTAAGAGCTAGAATAATTCTGAAAATTTACATGTCGATGTGAGATGAGGTGACGTCATACTTGCTAACATGTTTTCAATTCGACTTATTGTGCTTATGTGCTCTTTGTGTTTAATTTCTACGCGAAGTGTTTTTAAACCAATTAGTACTATGTTTAGGATTACACGCGAAGTTAATTCTAAATACTTGTGAAGTTTTGAATGATTAGATAAACTGCGAAGGCTCTAATTAAATTGGAACTAAATTGAATATAGAATCGGTTTGAACTTGCTGCCCCTATTTCTTTATTTAATTTTGTTACATGTTTAGAGAGTTTTGTGTTATGTGCTCTTTGTGGAAGATGTTAATCAATTGTATATATTAATTTAGGTTTTATTTTTTTTTTTATAATTTGCGTAAAAATCAGTAGGTTATTTAGATAAAAACATCAAACCCCCTTCTATTTGCAATACTTTGTGTGATTGAAATCCCTAGATTTCCCCGGATAGAACGATCCCTACTTGTCCTAACTACAATTGACACAAATAGGGTATTATGTGTATGAAGTTGTTTTGCAGATACAAATGTGCTTGAGAATAAGTTCCATCAGAAAGCATGGAGGAGGTCAATGCTTTGGGATACCAAGGAGGAGGATTTCAGAATTTTAACCCAAGGTATCGTGATCACCCTAACTTCAGATGGTCCAATAACGATAATGTGCTCAAGCCCAACGTACCAACAAACGTACCATATCAACCAAGGGCAGTCGTTCCTTTCCAAAGGCCGCAAGCTCCTTACGTTCCACACAATCAAGGTGTGTCAAACGCACCTAACTTTGATGAGACACTGAAGTCTCTAGCTATGGGGCAAAGTCAGGTTAACGCATCCACACAAGATTTGTTGGTGGGACAACAAACAAATGCCAAGGATATAACTGAGCTGAAGAATCAGATGGGGCAAGTTGTGGATTTCATGGGGCAATTTAATGAACAAGGGAGGCTACCCTCCAATGTTATCAAGAACCCTAAGAAGGAGCAAGCACAAGCTATAATCATAAGGAGTGGTAGAGTATTGAAGGGACCAATCCCTAGACTGCCGAAGAAGAAAGGGGCCGAAATAATTGAAGAGGCCGAAGGTGATGCATACGGCAAAGGTGAGACTGAACATGGTGTGAGCAAAGAAGAGCTCGAGGTGATGAAGAAGAGGGATCTAGAAAGAAATCCAGCCACTTCCAACAAAGAGGCACCAAAGGTAAACGATTCCAACTTAAATGATTTAGTTAAAACTAACCAAACTACTGGTCTACCTTTTCCCTCTAGGTTCAACAAGTCCAAAAAGGACAAATCTGATGAAGAGCTGTGGGAAGTGTTTCGAAAAGTACAAGTAAATATCCCCCTTTTGGAATGCATCAAGCAGATTCTAAAGTATGCTAAGTTCTTGAAAGAATTGTGCACCACGAGAAGGCATACAAGGGAGGAACAGGTAGTGCGCATGAGTGAGACGGTTTCAGCCGTCATTCAAAGAAAACTACCTCCTAAGATGAAGGACCCAGACAGCTTTACCGTTCCATGTGTTATAGGACAATCACGTTTTTCAAATTTAATGCTAGACTTAGGGGCGTCAATTAATGTGATGCCCTACAATGTGTATGAGTCCCTAGGTTTAGGACCTTTCAAAAAAGACAATGTGATTATTCAACTAGCTGACATGTCTAACAAATATCTTGAGAGATATGTTGAGGATGTTCTTGTGCAGGTGAATAATCTGATATTTCCTGCAGATTTCTATGTACTTCACATGGAAGAGTCGCCCCTTAATTTCACTCAACTTTTGTTGGGGCGACCATTTATGAGAACAGCAAGAACAAAGATAGACGTTGCTGAGGGAAATCTCACCATGGAATTTGATGGTGAAGTGATAAGTTTCAATGTATTTGAAGCAATGAGGTATCCAATTTCTGATTTGAAACCGTACTATGTTATTGATGTAGTTGACTCGTGTGTACATGTTCTATCAGAAACTTTGGATCAATAGCAACGAGCTATTGAGATGAGGGGCCGGAATTGACATTCAAAAGGAGATGAGTGAGAATGAGGCACGGCTCGAACTTGAGCCGTACATTGCAAGTGTTGTTGCCGAACTTGAGGCAACACCTCTCCTAAGGTATAACAAATTTACGTCAATTCCAATTAGCACTAACAAGTTGTTACTATCTACAGAAAAGGCCCCAAACTTAGAGCTTAAGGCTCTACCAGATCACTTGAAGTATGTATACTTGGGAAACGATGACACTCTACCAGTTATTGTGTCATCAAAGTTAAGCGAGCAACAAGAGGAAAAGTTGATTGACGTGCTTAAGAGGAACAAGACCGCTATCGGATGGACTTTGGCGGATATGAAGGGTATAAGCCCTACTACATGCGTGCATAAGATCTTTCTTGAAGAGTGAGCTAAGCCTACTAGGGAGGGTCAGAGACGTTTACATCCCCCTATGATGACAATTGTGAAGGACGAGGTAATCAAATTGTTTGATTGTGGCGTGATATATCCGATCTCGGATAGCCAATGGATCTCACCCGTCCAAGTTGTACCCAAGAAGAGTGGAGTGACCGTGGTAAGGAATGACAAGGATGAACTCGTGCCACAAAGATTGGTGACAGGTTATAGGATGTGAATTGATTATCGCAAGTTGAATGAGGCGTTTACATCCCCCTATCATTCGACGATGTGTCGCACAAGAAGAGCATAGGCCGATCCTAGTTTTTTGTCACAATGAAGCGTGTGGAGGACATTTTGGTCCACGTAGGACAACCCTTAAGGTATTGGATAACGGATTTTATTGGTCCACGATCTTTAAGGATGCTTACATATTTTGTAAGATATGTGATAGGTGTGAAAGAACAGGTAATATAGGTACAAAAGATCAAATACCACTAAACCCTATTATTATTGTCCAAATATTTGATGTTTGGGACATTGATTTTATGGGATCTTTTCTCTCTTCCAAAGGCTTTCTATATATCTTATTGGCTGTTGACTATGTTTCTAAATGGGTGGAGGCGAAAGCCACAAGGATTAATGATTCTAAAGTTGTACAGAATTTTTTAGAACTAACATATTTTCCAGATTTGGAATACCACGCATTCTCATAAGCGATGGAGGTTCTCATTTTTACAACAGGACTATAGAGCATTTTGGAGATCAATAGTTACTCACAAGGTTTCCACCCCATATCACCCTCAGACAAATGGAATGGCAGAAGTTTCGAATAGGGAGATCAAGAAGATTTTGGAGAAAATTGTTGGCCTAACAAGGAAGGATTGGAGCGATAGACTTGATGATGCTTTGTGGGCGTATAGGACAGCCTACAAGATGCCTATAGGGATATCTCCATTTAGGCTTACATACGGCAAAGCATGCCATCTTCCGGTCGAATTTGAACACAAGGCGTGATGGGCGGTAAAAGAGTTCAACATGAACTTAGACACGGCAGGTCTACGCAGGAAATTGCAATTGAGCGAGCTTAGGGAAATAAGGAATGATGCATATGATGCCGCTTGGATTTACAAGGAAAAGACGAGAGTGTACCATGATAAGCAATTGAGGAGAAAAACGTTTCACATTGGTAAAAAAGTCTTGTTATTTCATTCTCGTCTTAAATTATTTCCTAGAAAATTGCAATCACGTTGGGTTGGTTCTTATGTTGTTACTAATGTGTTTGTTCATGGTGCAATTGAAATTAACTGTATTGAAACAGGTAAAGTGTTTAAGGTAAATGGACATCGACTCAAACCTTACTACGAGCCTTTTGAGGAGCACACCATTGAAGAAATCGATCTAGAGGACGCACCAAGATCCTAATATGCATAAGAGTCTAGGCTAAAGGACTATAAACAATTAAGCGTTGCATGGGAGGCAACCCATTTCAACCGAAATTGTGAAGGAGCCTTCTACCAGAGTTTGTATTTTCTAAATCTCTAAACTCTTTTTGGTTGAATTGTATAAATAGAGATGTGTGATTTATCATATGCTTAGAAATTACAACTGAATTTTGATCTACATTGAGGACAATGTAATTTTCTAAGTTTGGAGTAGTGATACATGTTTCCATGTTTTTGTTTCATTTATTTTTGTTTTTTTCGAGGCAGAAAAAGAAAAATACAGAAAAATTAAAAATTTTCTTTTGTTTTTAGTTTAAGATCGAGTCTTAGATGCCCCTAAAAAGTCTATGATGATTATATCTTTGAATGCATAGATTATGGTTTTACATGATCATAGAAAATTAATTGTGAGTTTCATGGATATTATGATTGGTATAAACATGTGAGATTATGATTGACATCCGATAAAGCGTGCATGTTTGAGTTAAATTGTTTCCATAATATCCTATGTGAGTTTTTGTGTCAATTACTTTCTTCTCGTGCGTTAATTGTAATAGAAATGGCAGAAACTTATACTAAACTTCATCATTCTTTGATTATTCAATGACTATGTGCCATAACTTTTAATGAACTCTAGAATGCTATAACTTGCTCTTGATGATTTTTGAGACTATTATTCATGACTATGCCTTGATTTTGAAAGTTATTGAGAAGATCTTACTAGGATTACCACCTAAGCCAAATAAAGCATGTGTCAAATTTGTGTCTGTCGTGGGACTCCTTAGTTTTAAACCCTTTGAGCTTACATTGAGTCTTTCTTTCATTACCTTATACACATTCTATTTGCTTAGAATAGTTATATCTTTACATTTGTTCTCAAGACTTGGTGAAACTTGATTTTGATGTGGAATTGTGATTTGTAGTGATGTTGTAAAGCAAGTGTGGAGTGAACTTAACTGAAAATTAAATTATTGTATATATGCCATGCCTAAAAAGAGAAAAGAAAAAAAACAAAAAAAAATTATGTTTCGAACAGAAAATAAAGAAAAGAAAAAAATTTATCCGAATTGAAAAGAAATTCCATGCAATGTATGACATTACTAACCTGCCAAGATCTGAGCCACTTTTTAGAGATGTCAAACCCCTGCAAGTATATGAGATTCCCCTTGGAGCAACCAACTGAAATTCAATCCACAAATCAAATGAATAGAAAACAAGCAAACCACATGCATGTAGAAGAGTGATTAGAAGCATACCTGTGATGCCCATGGCCTTGGTGAAGAAGAATCATCTAAATTATGGGAGAGTCGAAGGTGATCCATGCTTTTAGATAGAGTAGTATGTCGACTGAGACCATGAGTAACACTATCTGATGATGCTGGCTAATATTGGACACCACAAAAGATATAATCAGCAAGCACACACAGTACTGTACATACTAGTCTTCACTGTGGTTTCTAATGGCTAATCTAATCAGTACACAAAAAAACATATTACTGCTGCATAGCAAATATAAGCAATGATAACTCCAAGCAAGCACCCACAAACACAAGATCATACAATCTGAGCTTGTATAAATTATTATCATCACACTTTAATTTCCATGTTCCTGAATAGCTCCCGCTAAACATGATTTTTATATCCCTCTGCATACTACCAAAATTCTCAACCACCAACATTGCTGGCTAAACAATTAGTCTAACTGTAACAGCTATTGCTTTCCACCAGCACTCTCCTGCACCTCAGAACCTTTCCCCAGAGCTGCTTCCGAGCTCTCCGGCTTTTCGTTCTCGAATTCTATAACCTCCTCCTTATCCTTGTCCTTCTGTTTCTCCTCGTCGAGTTCCTTGATGGCCTTTTCCTCGGCGGCCTTCTCAGCGCGAAGAATGGGCTCATAGTAATCGGGGTGGGCCAGCATGCAGTCCTTGAGAGCTGAGGTGAGGTCAAAGCACTTCTGGGCAATGTCCTCGTTTGTCTTCTCCGCCTCTTCTATGCAATTCTCCCACGCCACGAAGCTCTCTTTGCACCCTCCGCCTTTCATGAACACGCAGAACCCACACTCCCCCTCCTCCTCCTCCTCCTCATCCTCCTCATCCTCTCCGATATCCGGTTGCACTGCATCGGGCTCCACCGCCGCCGCTAGTGGGTCTGGTGAGGATGGTTTTCTTTCCGATTGGGGCTCTTTTGATTGGGTTTTGGAGGCTGAATCGGACATGGGATTGGTGAAAGTTGAATCCAGCTTTGGTGGAGAGTTGTTGGGTGAGGATGGTTCTGGTGAGTCTGGTCTGTTAATGAAGTTGGAAGCGCCCATGGTGAGTCTGGTCTGTTCATAAGATGAGAAGATAACACATCAATCTATTCTCTTCAGCATTCATTTTGTTTATGTTTTAGGTTCTCATTATAAGAAAGTCCTGCAAGAAAAAGCATACTTGTGAAACTTTCAATGGATACTCTATATTTTACAGAATCGAAAATAAATACAACATAGATGTATCAGATCACAGATGAACAATCAAACCAATCAAAACACAAAAAGCACGAAAGACTCGAATCCAAACCAACCAAAGCAATCACAGAAGAGTATCAGATGAAAGTGATTCAAGATTCCACCAATGACCCACCATCAGAACACACAAAACAACACCAAACCCACAATTCAGCAAAAAGACAAACATAAATCAGACCAATTCAAGCAAGAAAACCCAGAAACAAAATATTCTCAAAAATTGGAAAAGATCAAACTCAGCATTCTCAAAGCTGATAGTATTTACATGACCATTTTCATTGAGGATAAACAGGAACAATGGAATCCAACAAAGAGAAGAGAATTATATATGGCTCATTCTGTCTTCTGTTACAGGAATACAAGGAACTAAAATGTAATCATCTCATTTACTTGCGTATGGATATAAAAGGATTCAGAATTTACCTTGACTCGAAGATTTTACTTCAATTTGCAAAACCCATTTTTCTTAAGAGAGTGGAACGGTAGTTCTGTGATATAACCCAATACTATGGGTGCTCTTCTCTGTGCTGTGATGAAGACGATGAAAAAGTAGAGATGAAGAAGATGAAAGCTGCTCTAAAACCTAAGAGGGTTTTGAGTGTCGGGTCGGGTTGAGGTGCAGGCCTTGTTGGGCTTGAGATGGTTTTGACCCGACTGGCTTTTGGAAACTAGACCAGAAAACGTCGCAGTGTGTTATGGAAGGAGGTCCCCTCACCTTTTTAGTTGAAGCTATTTAAAGAAGAAGTAGATGAAACAGAATAAGAGAGAAGTGGCACTTGACCAAAGTAATGATCAACTTCTGTTTTTCTTGTTGATCAAGCCACTGCCTGGTCTGCCTTTATCAACGTACTGTAACATCAAAATTAACATCGGTAGAGAAGACCAACTTGTTTTACAAGTAACAGGGCATTCTTGTAAGGATCACTATTTTGGGGTCTAGAAAAGGATAGCAAAACACTATTGGATTTTGTTTTTAATGACCTTGGCTGAGATTAAGTCCAACAATTCAACACTTTCTGACAAACCTGAACCGTTCGAGGTCATTAAAAATAAATCAACATTTTGAATGTCTTAACGATCACCAAATTTTCTGAAAATTTATAGAGATGATCTACTCATATAATTATACAAACTGAACGGTGAAGATATAGTTTGGTGATCGAAAAGTTCGTCAAAAGATTTATCCCTTTTTTAGACAAAAAAAAAATCTCTTATTAGAAGGGCCTTGTTACAAGTAATTTTTTATAATGATTATTAATTTTGCTGAAAGTTTTTTTTTTTTAAATTTCAGTTAACTTAAATGATAGCCTCAAACGTTTACAATCTCAAGTTCCGCCCGAGTCATTACTGTTTATTGAGGAATAATGCTACGTGAACCACTTTTTGACAACCCACCTAATGTGCTATTGTGCTAGCACTAGGTGAGATTCTCCCAAGCAATTGTCTTTGATGTTTTCATTAGTTTCGACTATAAGCCTATTATTCTCTTTTTGTCAGGATTTTGTCAAGCACTCAAAGCTGATGCATTTTGGTTACATCTCGTGTGTTTTTTTGGAATGATTTATATCTCAAATTTGGTATGTCGGAATTGTGCTCAATTGGCTACATCTACTCATCCGTTAGTTTCTTTCCTCATGCTTTGATCCATTTGGAATTCCAGGAATCATCTCATCTTCCGGAATATGATTCCACATCCTACTCAAGCTCATTACCCTGCAGTCAAGATGGCCACTTCATATTGCGGCAGCCTATGATCTTATTGCGGCAGCCTATGACGCCAGGGATCAGAGAGTTGAACTATGGAGCATAGTCCAACCATACATATGCAAGGTTCAACTTCATAGGCAAGGCCAATGAATTTCTCATTCCTTAACTACTGTCTTTTTTTCTTTTTTTTCTTTCTAACGCTAATTATGCACAAGCTAAATTAGTCCCTTATCCTCCGTTTGCCAGGCTTAACTTGAAGAACTTGATTTTGACAATAAGTAGACATTTCATTTGCCATGTTGCTGCCACTAGTACCAAAACAATGTCAGGCCATCATTAAAATAAAAGTTCATGATCATGGCATCATATATCATACGACCATAGTTAAAGCAACAGTAGAGTTGTATATTGCTGACTTAAAATAGCAACAATGTTCATGAGCATTTACATTTTACAAATTTGAGACTACTAAGAAGCTATAGCAGGTTTCATTGAAAAAAAGTACCATTTACAATAGGAGAGTATAGACAAGCCATTGAAGCCAAATCATTTTGGCATGTACTTCCATAGCAAGCACTTCTACGTGCTACTGCAAAAAATTATATCACCGCCACCATCAAAATTATTTGAAATTCATAAATCATCACTCACCCTCTAGTACCCACAATTAGTCTTCTACTAGTACTGATGATATTACATTATGAAAAAAAAAATAGTACTGATGATATTGGAGCAACATTTTGTCTTGAACTTGGAATACCATGATTTACTTTATATTTACCTGTGATCTTTACTTCTTGGGCCAACAAGCTACAATTGTATATAGGATCAACTATGCAGAACAGATGTACAGAATTCATATTCAGAAGTTATCCACATTTAGACAAGTAGAAACCGACAGATCCAAAAATAACGAAAGTATAAGATGGGAGCTAGCAAGGAGGAAAATTGATGCATCAGTGTGGTGATAGAGAAGGATCAGGTCCTAGTGTCCTACGATAACATTTTGGTTAAAATCCTCAAGTTTTCAGAATGGTCCAAGAACTATGCTTATTCATTCTTACTCAAACCTAAAAAAATTCATCAACTAGTTGTTAAATAGCTGTCTGATAGGAGCATAAAATGCGACGTTCTTAATATGTTTTTATTTATCTAAGGGCTAGAATAATTCTGAAAATTTACATGTCGATGTGAGATGAGTGACGACATACTTGCTAACATGTTTCAAATTCGACTTATTGTGCTTATGTGCTCTTTGTGTTTAATTTTTGCTCGAAGTGTTTTTAAACCAATTAGTACCATGTTTAGGATTACACGCGAAGTTAATTCTAAATACTTGTGAAGTTTTGAATGATTAGATAAACCGCGAAGGCTCTAATTAAATTGGAACTAGATAAGATCTTGAATTCGGTTTTAGCTTGCTGCCCCTATTTCTTTATTTAATTTTGTTACATGTTTAGAGAGTTTTGTGTTATGTGCTCTTTGTGGAAGATGTTGATCAATTGTATATATTAATTTAGGTTTTATTTTTCTTTATATGCATAAAAATCAGTAGGTTATTTAGATAAAAACATCAAACCCCCTTCTATTTGCAATACTTTGTGTGATTGAAAGCCCTAGATTTCCCCGGATAGAACGATCCCTACTTGTCCTAACTACAATTGACACAAATAAGATATTATGTGTATGAAGTTGTTTTGCAGGTACAATGTGCTTGGATAAAAGCTCCATCAATTTTTGGCGCCGTTGCCGGGAAAATTTAATTATTTTGATTCATGAAGTGTTGCTTTGTAACTTTGTAAATTTCAGATTGTTTAATTTTTCCTTATTTTTGGGATATGTATAATAGGATTTTAGGACATGTAATAGTAAGTATGCCGAATTATGTGATGTAAAAATATGTGTGAATGTTTGTAACACTTAGATAATTTCTAGGAAGTTGATAGGTTTATGTATGTTTGAGTTTATTGTAGTTTCTAAAGTGTAACATGTAGGGAGAAGCCGCATTTGTTGGTCATAGCCTTAACCAGGGACGGAGCCAGAATTATAAAATACTCTGGGCTAGATTTTACTTTTATAAAAAAATTTCAAAATTATTATTATATAATTGATGAATGTAGCCAATATTTAAGTGACCGATGTAGCAAATGTTGGATTGTTTCAGGAAATTGATAAATGTCATGGTCTCCGGAAGATAATGATACTAGCGTGGACTTAAAGATTCTAAAAACCTTAATTAATGTTGCGTGTGAGAGCCTCAACCTACCATTTTTTAGCAATTTTTTATATGGGGTATAAGTATCACTCAAAAAAACCTACTTATTTCATATATATATATATATATATATATATATATATATATATATATATATATATAAGTACATAACCTATTATATTTGAAGAAAAAAAAAAAGCAAAAAAAGTCTCTGGGCTGTAGCCCATAGAAACTTGCACTATCATCCGTCCCTGGCCTTAACCCTTCATACGAATGATGCTTTAGCAGATCCATTTTTATGAGGTTGAGGGCGGCTTTGATCAACAAATGTAGACTGCTAGGGATCCGAGTTTGTTTTACAAAGTATGGGGCAAGTTATTTTCATTGATATGGTTCTCAGGTTTGTTTAACTGGTTCTCAAGGCCCACAGACTGATGTTCATTCTCGGTGAGTGAGTCGATAGGGGACTTGTCCTCCGTGGTGTCCAACAACGAGACCTGCCTGGTTCCTGTAGGGAGTTCGCTCTCCGTGAATCTTAACGACACCGCCTTTGAAAAGTAAAATCCGCTCGACCTAGACAATAACTTGGGCGGAAGCATCACCTCACTTTAGACGCTAGAAAATAACTTGACATATGTGAATCTATGTTCTTCAATCCAATTTGTCTTTAATTTTTGAGGTATATCGGATAAAGCATGATACTACCGGGAGCTGTATCAGCCCATTGCACCGTTATCTCCTCTGCTCCACGTACCTCAAATTTTAAAGTTGTTCAAATAAAAGAAATTAAACTCTAGGGTTCGGCAATCTCATGTATCACATAATTCGAATTCTTTGAAATTATTAAAACTTGATCCATTGTGTGATACATGAAAATATTCGTGAATATTTGTGTAAATTATGTGTAAATTTTTATGTGATGTATGTTTTGTGGATAACTAATTAAATTACAAGGGAGAATTGAAGTTTAAGTTTGTTTTGAATTTTGAGGGGAAGAGGAATAGGTAAGGTCACTTTTGTTGATATTAGCCTTAACCCTTCATACGAATGATGTCATTTTAGACCCGTTTTTATGTAGATTGGGAAACGGGGAGAAAGTTCCCCCCACGCATACGAACGATAATCTGGCAGATCCATTTTTATGAGGTTGAGGGCGGCTTTTATTAACACTTGTGGTACTGTCAACACAAAGTTCTCAACTGAGTAAGGGGCATAAAGGTTCGCCTATTAGTTCGTTTGTCTCTAACTTTGGAATTAAGGTTTGTTTAACTAGATCTCAAGGCCCACAGACTGATGTTCATTCTCGGTGAGTGAGTCGATAGGGGACTTGTCCTCCGTGGTGTCCAACAACGAGTCTTGCCTTGCTCCATCTTAGAACTTTCGTTCTAGCCTTCTGAAAACACGGAATTTTGTGTCTAGACGATTGCACCTAGACCGCATGTCCAACGAGCCTCAAAATTTAAGATTGATTTAATATGAATAAATTTTAAAGCTTAAAAGAAAGCATTCCATGGTTCAAATTTTCGAGGTATATCGTATAAAGCATGATACTACCGGGGACTGTATCAGTCCATTGCACCGTTATCTCCTCTGCTCCACGTACCTTGAAAATTAGAACAAATTTAATAGCAATTCAACTAGGGATACATGGTACACATTTTTGATACATTATACTTTAAATTCTTTGTAAATTACTTATTCATGAGTGATACTTGTAAATTTGTGCGAAATTATACTTGTAATTATTTATAAATTTTCGTGTGATATACTTGATCATATTACATACTTAAGTTATTTAGTAAACTATAATACTAACATATACATTCTAACTATACATCAAATTCTTGCTTTTCTTTTAAATTCATTGCCTAAACACTTGATCTTCTAATTTGCAGTTACATGAATCTTGGTTGGTCACAAGACATTGAGGATAGATTGAAAAGAATTTGCAACCGAGAAGAAGAAGAACAAGTACCACCTAGCACATCATCACCAGAACATCAGTTTGCATCCCCCACCTCATCACTTTTTGATAGAAATTTTGTTGCACCGCCATCACCATTTCCTTCAGAAGCTTCGTGTGAACTAAACCCCTTGTTTCACGAAGAGCCTGAGTTTGAGCTGTTACAAAGTCCTCTGCCTATTACCTATTTGAACTTTGACCTACCCGATCTAATATTCAAAATGACTTCACTAAGGGAAGAAAATGGGCAAGTTGATACGCCACAAGGAGGGGCGGCAAGGCCAAGCAATGTCACATATCCGGCAGTTGCTGCTGGCAAGTCAGCTGAATTCGAGTTGAAAGGTAGATTCATTCACCAACTGCCGAAGTTCTATGGACTCAATGGAGAGAATCCTAATCGCCACATTCACAAATTCGAGTTCAGGTGCGAGTCTATGTGCCCAACCGGAGCAGATGTGCAGCATGTGAGGATGAAGGCATTCCCCATTCTCACTTGAAGATAGGGCATCCGAGTGGTTCTATGCGATGCCACCTGGCAAGATGACGTCCTGGGAGACAATGGTCAAGGAATTTCTCACCAAGTATTTTCCATCATCAAAGGTCACACAGATCAGAAAAGAGATCACATCAATCAGACAAGAATCTGATGAAGCTTTTGACGTGTACTATGACAGGTATAAAGCTCTGGTGGCAACATGTCCCAACCATGGGATACGTGAGGGACTTCTCCTACAATATTTCTATGAAGGCTTGCGCCCTTTGGAGCGTCGATTTCTTGATTCAGCTGCTGGAGGTTCGTTAATGGAAAAGAGCAAAGAGGAGGTTAAGAATATGTTGGAGATACACTTTACTAATCAACAACAGTTCGGGTCTACTTCCTCAAAGCGAGTAAATGAGGCTAGCGGTTTTGAAGAGTTGACTGCGGTTAAGGAGCTTAGGGAAGATATGGGGAAGATCACTCAGATGATGTCCCAAATGATGAAGAAATCACATGCCCAAGTCTGTGGGGTGTGTAGCATGGAGGGCCATACAGCTGATAGGTGTCCTCAAGTGGTAGCAGGTAATAACTTTGAGGAAGCCAATGCGGTTGGTTTTCTAGGGCAACAACGTCCCAACACATTCACCAACTTCAACCCCATATACAATGATCATCCCAACTTCAGATGGGCTAATAATGACAACGTGCTTAGGGCGAATGTTCAACAGAATGCACCCTACCAACCTAGGGCAGCCGCACCCTTTCAGAGACAACAAGGGACTTATGTGCCAAATCAACCCATGCAAGCTCAAGCGCCACCAAGCAATAACAATTATGACGCCATCATCCAATCTCTCTCAAGTGCCACTCAAACATTGCTAGCTGGACAACAAACCACCAACAAAGATGTTGCTGAACTTAAGAACCAAATGGGCCAAGTGGTGGATTTTATGGGGCAGTTTAATGAACAAGGGAAGCTACCCTCAAATGTGATTAAGAACCCCAAGAACGAACAAGCACAATCTATCACCACAAGGAGTGGAAAAACCACACAAGGGTCGGCACCCAAGAAGGGAGAAGACGTGATTGATCTTGAGGAAGAAGAAGTGACACACGGCTACAAAGAGGAGCCAAGCAAGGAAATGACGCCATTAAGGAAAAATGACATGGAGAAAGACCCAACAACCTCCAAGAAGGAGGCACCAAAGATAACAGATTCTAACTCAACTGGTTTAGTTAAAACTAACCAATTTTCGTGTTTACCTTTTCCCTCCAGGTTCGCAAAGTCCAAGAAGGACAAATCTGATGAGGAAGTGTTGGAAATCTTCAGGAAAGTGGAGGTCAACATCCCCCTTTTGGAATGCATCAAGCAGATTCCAAAGTATGCCAAGTTTCTGAATGAGCTTTATACAACAAGGAGGCATACAAGGGAGGAGCAGGTAGTGAAGATGAGCGAAACAGTTTCTGCTGTTCTACAACGAAAGCTTCCACCGAAAATGAAAGACCCAGGCAGCTTTACTGTGCCTTGTAAAATCGGACAATGTTATTTTGATAAAGTTTTACTAGATTTAGGAGCTTCCATCAATGTAATGCCTTACAATGTGTATAAGTCCCTAGGTCTAGGAGAGTTGAAAAGAGACAATGTAATTATTCAACTTGCTGACAGGTCTAACAAATATCCTGAGGAGTATATTGAAGACGTTCTTGTGCAGGTAAACACTCTGATTTTTCCTGCAGATTTCTATGTACTACACATGGAAGAGTCGCCCCTAAATTCCACTCAACTATTGTTGGGGCGACCATTTATGAGGACAGCAAGAACGAAGATCGATGTTGCTGAGGGGAATCTCACCATGGAGTTTGATGGTGAAATGATTAGCTTCAATGTATTTGAGGCAATGAGGTATCCAATTTCTGACCTAAAACCATGCTATGGTATTGACGTAGTTGATTCTGTTGCGCAGGTTTTGTCAGAAACTTTGGATCAATAGCAGCTAGCTATTGAGCGAGGGGCAGGAATTGACACACATGGGAAGAGGATTTCAAAGGAGGCACGGCTTGACCTTGAGCCGTGCATTGCACTTGTAGTTGCCGAGCTAGAGGCAACACCCCACTTCAGGTATAACAAGTTCATGTCAATTCCCATTTCCACTAATAAAATTCTACCATCTGTGGAACAGGCCCCTAAATTAGAACTGAAGGTGCTTCCCAACCATTTGAAGTATGTATACTTGGGAGACGATGACACACTACCAGTTATTGTGTCATCACAGCTGAGTGAGCAGCAGGAAGCAAGTTTGATAAACGTGCTTAAGAAGAACAAGACCGCCATTGGATGGACTTTGGTGGATATCAAGGGTATTAGCCCTACAACTTGTGTTCACAGGATCTTGCTCGAGGAAGGTGCAAAGCCTACTAGGGAGGGTCAGAGACGTTTACACCCCCCTATGATGAAGATTGTGAAGGACGAGGTGATCAAATTGCTGGATTGTGGAGTCATTTATCCTATCTCAGATAGTCAGTGGATTGCACCTGTCCAAGTTGTACCCAAGAAGAGTGGAGTCACAGTTGTGAAGAATGACAAGGATGAACTCGTGCCACAACGATTGGTGACAGGTCATAGGATGTGCATCGACTACAGGAAGCTGAATGCTACTACTCGAAAGGATCACATGTCTTTGCCTTTCATGGACCAGATGTTGGAGAGACTAGCTGGGCACGAATTCTATTGCTTCTTGGATGGGTACAGCGGTTACAATCAGATATGCATTCACCCAGATGACCAGGAGAAGACGACGTTTACATGTCCCTTTGGCACGTTTGCCTATCGACGCATGCCTTTTGGTTTATGCAACGCACCAGGTACATTTCAACGTTGTATGTATTCCATTTTCTCTGACTACATTGAAAACATTATTGAAGTCTTTATAGATGATTATAGTGTTTATGGAAAAGACTTTGATGCATGCTTAGAGAATTTGGAATTAATCTTGGAAAGATGTGTAGAAACTAACCTTGTGCTAAATTGGGAAAAATGTCATTTCATGGTAAAACAAGATATAGTTTTAGGACACATAATTTCTGCTAAGGGTATAGAGGTTGATAGGGCCAAGATTGATATCATGCTTCACTTACCCTCCCCTACAACTGTAAGGGAGGTACGTTCGTTTCTTGGGCATGCAGGTTTTTACAGGAGGTTCATCAAGGATTTTTCGTTGGTGGCCAAGCCTATTTGTTCCCTATTGCAGAAAGATGTTCCATTCATATGGGACAAAGGGTGTGAAGATGCATTTGTGAAGTTGAAGATACTTTTGACAACTGCTCCCATTATGGCGCCACCAGACTGGACCATACCATTTGAGATCATGTGTGATGCTTCAGACTATGCAGTTGGAGCAGTTCTTGGACAGAGAAAAGAGAAGAAGTCAAATGCTATTTATTATGCTTCTCGAACATTAAATGATGTTCAATTGAATTACTCTACTACAGAGAAAGAGTTGCTGGCTGTTATTTTCGCTTTAGAAAAATTTCGATCATATCTTTTGAATTCTAAAGTGATTGTTTTCTCTGATCATGCAGCCCTTAGGTACCTAATGAAGAAGAAGGATGCTAAGCCACGCTTGATTCGATGGATCCTCTTACTCCAAGAGTTTGACATCGAAATCAAGGACAAGAAGGGAAGCGAAAATGTTGTGGCGAATCACTTGAGCAGAATTGTGAAAGAGGAGGAAACGTTGCCACTTCAGGAAACTTTCCCAGACGAGCAGCTTTTTCGTGTGGACACAAAAGACCCTTGGTATGCAGACATTGTAAATTATTTAGTTACTAAAACTTTTCCAAGTACATGTTTGCAGGCAACCAAGACGAGGATCAAAAAGATTGCAAGACACTACATATGGGACGATCCCTATCTTTGGAGGAATTGTAGTGATCAGATCATTCGACGTTGTGTCCCACAAGAAGAGCATAGGCCGATCCTAGCATTTTGCCACACTGAGGCATGTGGAGGACATTTTGGAGCTAAGAGGACAGCCCTTAAGGTATTAGAAAGCGGATTTTATTGGCCTACGATCTTTAAGGATGCATATACATTTTGCATGACATGTGATAGGTGCCAAAGGTCAGGTAACATTGGTAAGAGATATCAAATGTCCCTAACTTCTATCATAATTGTTGAAATTTTTGATGTTTGGGGGATAGATTTTATGTGACCTTTTCCTTCATCTAAGGGCTTTCTATATATCTTGTTGGCTGTTGATTATGTGTCTAAATGGGTGGAAGCAAAAGCCAGAACGAATAACGATTCTAAAGTTGTTGCAGATTTCTTGCGGACTAACATTTTTTCCAGGTTTGGAGTACCTCGTGTGCTTATAAGCGATGGAGGTTCTCACTTCTACAACAGAACAATTGAGGCTTTGCTCAAGAAGTACGGAATCACCCATAAGGTATCCACACCTTATCACCCTCAGACATGCGGAATGGCGGAAGTGTCAATTAGGGAAATCAAGAGCATATTGGAGAAAACGGTGGGCCCATCAAGGAAAGATTGGAGTGACAGACTTGATGATGCACTTTGGGCTTACAGAACGGCATACAAGACACCCATTGGGATGTCTCCATTTCGCCTCATCTATGGCAAGGCGTGCCATCTACTAGTACAGTTGGAGCACAAGGCGTGGTAGGCAGTTAAGCAATTCAACATGAAGCTAGACAAGGCTGGACTTCACAGGAAGTTGCAATTGAGTGAGCTTAAGGAAATCAGGAATGAAGCATACGATGCTGCTTGGATTTACAAAGAGAAGACGAGAATTTATCATGACAAGATGCTAAGACGGAAATCGTTTCACATTGGACAAAAGGTGTTGTTGTTTCATTCTCGTCTTAAATTATTTCCTGGTAAATTGCGTTCTCGTTGGGTTGGACCTTATATTGTTACTAACGTGTTTACTCATGGTGCCATTGAGATTCAAAGTATTGAAACAGGTAAAATATTCAAGGTGAATGGTCATAGACTTAAACCTTATTATGAGCCTTTTGAGGAGCACACCATTGAGGAGATACAACTTAGAGACGCACCAAGATCCTGTTGAGCATGGAGAAGAGTCTAGGCTAAAGGACTATAAACAACTAAGCGCTGCATGGGAGGCAACTCATTTCAACCAAAATTGTGAAGGAGCCATCAACGAGAGTTTGAATTTTCTAAATCTCTAAACTCTTTTTGGTTGAATTGTATAAATGTGGAACTTGTGTGATTTATCATATGCTTAGAAATTACAACATAATTTTTGTTTAACATTGAGGACAATGTATTTTTCTAAGTGTGGGGTAGGGAATATATGTTTCACATGTTTTGTTTTGTTTTGAGTCTTTGTTTTGAGTCATAAAAGAAAAGAAAATAAAAAATCAGAAAATCATAAAATAAAATAAAATAATAATAAAAAAAATTTCGTTGCTTTTAGTTTGTAATTTTTGTAGGTTTTGTTTTGTTTTTAAGTCTTAGGTGCCCCTAATAGTCTATGATGATTATATCTTTGAGTACATAGATGATGGTTTTGCATAATCATGAGAATTAATTGTGAGTTTCATGGACATTGTGATTGGTATGAACATTTGAGACTTGGATTTATTTGTGTAATAAGTATGCATGTTTGTGTTGATTTTGTTCCATAATAACCTATGTGAGCTTTGATGCCAAATACATTCTTCATGAGCGATAAATATAAGAAAAAATGGGCAGAATTTTTTCAAAACTTCGTCATTCTTTAATTATTCAATGACTATGTGCCATAGCTTTTAATGAACTCTAGAATGTTAGAACTTGCTCTTGATGATTTTTGAGACTATTATTCATGAAATGCCTTGATTTTGAAAATGATTGAAAAGATCATGTTAGGATAACCACGAATGCCAAATAAAGCATATGCATGATTTGTGCCCATAGTGGGACTCCTTAGTTTTAACCCCATTGAGCCAACATTTAGCCATTTTATTTCATCACCATGATACACATTCCTTGAGCTTAGAATAGTTTATCCTAACCATTGTTGTCAAGACTTGGTAAAGTTTAATTGGAATTTGTTATTTGAAGTGATGATTTGAAGCAAGTGTGGGGTAGTCGATCTAAGAGTATATAAAAAATAAAAAATAAAAAAATAAAAAAAGAGAGAAAAATCGCCAAAAGAAAAAGAAATACTTGGGTTGAGTTGTGAAATTAGAGTTGTATGATTATTAGAAGGTCTAAAATTGTTATACTTGAACTTTGTCTACATTCACTATATTTTGGGGAAGAAAAGAATGAAGTTTGGGTCAAACATGATGAAACTTGGCCCTTGAAGTGATGTCATAAGGATTTATTGAATTTCGCTAAGTCTTGGTGACATTTTATCACCATTACCCTAAATGTGAATGTCTTATGCTAATCCCCATTATCACATTCACGTTGATCTTTTCATGATTCTTAAAATAGGTAAACTTTGATTTGTGGAGATTTTGTCAAGAGTTGAGCTTATGGTTTTGGTTCATTTGTGTACATAGTTGTTACATGAAGTTTTTCCAGAAAAATTGATTCACAAAGTGTTTTTATTTGATGAAATATGCGAGCTATTTGTTGCCTTACAATCTGTTCTCTTGCATATACTTTGAATGAATTGCCATATCATGAGTGAAAAGAAGAGAGTATGCCTAGTGAGGAGGATTAAATCAACTTAACATGTCATTGCTTGTGATTTTCATTTCTGACTTATTCATGCCATGAAACATGCATGTCTATGACGCTTGGGATTACTGTGCTTACATTTAAATGCTTAAGTTGAAAATTATGTGTTTAAAAGATCCTGGGACAATCATTTAGAGGCAGTAGTGTTGAGTCATTTTGTTTTGTTTTGCTAAGGGACTAGCAAAAGCTAAGTGTGGGGTAGTTGATAAGAGCATAAAATGCGACATTCTTAATATGTTTTTACCCCCATTTATGCAATTCTTAACCCTTAGTGTTGTATTTTAGAGTCATTGAGTTGAGACGAGTCTTTGGCAGAGTTGGTATGCAAATTGAGTTTAAAATGCAGAAATTGTCAGAAAATGTGAAGAGTTCTAGTTTGAGTCGGAATCCTTGTGAGACTAGGAAACCTGTTGGACTAGGAATCTTTATTGTTCGTCGTTTCTGAAACATGTGAGAAAAATTTAGAATCCTGTTTGGATTAGGAAATGTTCTGTTTAGGAAAGTCATACTTGAACTGTGACTGTTATTTCGTGACTTTCCTATTTTGATTTTCCTATTCTAGTAACTTTCTCGATCTAATAAATTCCTTGATTTGAATTGGAAACTTTCCTAATCTAATGATCTTATCTATTACACATATGTCTTTTTAAGACAATATTTGTCTAGATTAGGAGAAAATTATTACATGAATTAATTTCTTATTTCTTCTCTTTATTTTCAGAAAATTGTGTGGAGTTAAAGGAGGAGATAAATTCTAATATTCAAGGAGTTGTTGCCGATTTACCAAGGAGGATTTCATGGAAGACTAAACCGAATTTTATCAAGAGATCGAGTGAAGTCATGGCCGGCAAAGCAAAGAGAGAAACAAGGGAGAGAAAAGAGGAAGTAGTTGGGATGAATGTGGACCAATTCGTGCCTAGGTTCAAAGATATTTTGCTGATTTAATTCATGATTAAATCAAGAGATATTTGAAGATTATTCAGCAATATCTTTGGGAATTTTCGGCAACAATATGAAGAGAAAAGCAAGGGCCGAATGTGGACTCAATGTAATGCTTGGTTCAATAACTTATTGCTGAAATTAATTAAAGAAAATTGAACCAAGCATTACATTGAGTCCACATGAAGTTACATGAAGTTAATGCTTGGTTCAATAACTTATTGTTGCATATATTCAGCCATTTTGACCAAGAAGATTCGGCTGAAATTGGAGAGAAAAGAGGAGTTGCCAAACTCTAGAGGAGAGGAGATTTGGACGGCAACAACCCTAGGGTTTTGGCCGAACCCTAGGTTCCCATGCTCCTCTATAAATACCACACCGTATTTTCAGAAAAATGATCTTCTCTTCCTCACTTTAAACTGTCAAACCTCTGCCGAAATTCCACCACAAAATCCCACAAAGAATTAAGCCGATTCCAACTCCACCACTCTTCCAAAAATCATTCCATTCACCATCACCAAATCCTCTTGCCGAGTTCTTCATTCAAGGTTTCTCGAGTGTGATTTAATTTTTCTTTATGGGGCACGCACACAATAATAACCCTACAAAAGATCGTTAGTAGTATAAGCAAGTAGGGATCGTTCTAGCCGGGGATTAAGGGTACCTGATACATGAGAATGTTAACACAAATATTCGCAAACACATATATACACAATTGTCACACTTATATACATATATACACATCGAAATCATCATATGGGGGAGGTCATGGCGTCGGCAGCAAGGGCTGCCCCTAAAACTAGCATACAAAAATTAAAGACAAGGAAATAAAATTCTACTCTATTATGTACAAGGTTGGTCGACATCATTCACACAAAACACACATCACTAACTATCATAAATCAAAACAAGTAACAAGTAGGAAATCAAGAAACATGCTCTGAAATATTCTAAACTCGACTTAGTTCCAACCCAACTCGGTCCTTCGAGGTTGTTCTCCGTTGATTTTAGACTTCACATAGGTATTTAGAATTAGCTTCGCGCATAACCCTAATCTTTAGCTAACCGATTATAGACACTTCGCGTAGAAAATAACCAATTAACCAATGAAGCACATAAGTCCTTTTTTAGTTGGAGACATGTTAGCAAGTAAGGCGTCACTCTTCTCACATCGACATGCAAACTCTTTAAACTACTCGATCCCTAAGAAACAACACAAATCAAGACAACTTCGCGCTAATCTTAATCTATGTAAATTTCAGCAAATTAGATTGATACCCTAAATGTCATGACTCAATTAGACCACCAATCTTTAAGGCACACGAATTTAAATAGTTAACCAAAAACAAGTTTCAAAATCAAGTCATTGCATGCATCCTAAGTTCAAACCGATTACTTATTTACAATTTATGTTCACATGCTATCATTCATAAAACCATGAAATCAAAACTTTAGAGTTGATCACACACAAAGAATCAAAATCATGCTTTGAATTAAACATGCAAAACCAAACAAACAAATTGTTCATACATAGACATAAGAACAAATACCAAAAGAACATATGTTTTACATAGACATAAAAATATAAAACCATAAAATTACAAGCCAAAGGGAGTAGATCACACATTTAGACACCTTGGGAGGCAACAGCTTGTGTGGATCTTGATGGAGAATGGCGTGGAGGCTGCACGGGCAGTAGTATAGGCTCGGCAGTAAGTTTCTGAATGGGGGTGAGGGATGTGTTTCGGCAAGAATTTTATGTAGAACTTAAGGTAGAAAATTTGGTAGAGCTTTGGACTAGAGTTTTGGCTACAAGATGTGACAACCTTTTCTGTGGAGAATGCCCTCTATATATATAGGAGAGGCCAGCAAACCCTAGAGCAGTTCCTAGGTACAATTAGGTAAAACAAAACCAAATATAATAGGGTTTTGAAACCTTCTTAAATTAATTCTTCTAGGACTTTATTTTCTGATTTTTCTTCAAGGCTTGGACTGCATATCTTCATGGACTTCTTGTATAATCTTTGGACTTCATTTGATAGGTCTTGATCCATGGTATAATGCTCCCAGCCGGCCTATCAAACAAAACTGGCACAAATCTGTCTTTTCCGACAGCTTTTCATAGCTTGACTAGGAAAACTTCTTCTTCGTATTTTTCTTCAATGCCATGGCTTGGTGTCATCCTCCTTCCTTCCTTAAGCTTGGACCATCTTCACATATGCATTTGTACACCATATGGTCCATCGAAAACAGAAATTGTGAAAAGGAGGCAGTAGCATCCTGGAATCGGCAGAAAAGACCTTCCTGTAGTAACTCGGGCATATCTCCCTCCTCGGAGCTCCGATTGATGCGATTCCAAATCTCAGATAAACTAGACACACATAGCTACCTCCATATAAAACTGTTCGATCAAATTCCTTGTGAGTCGTCGGGAATGATTTTTCGAAGTTGGGACACAGTCCCAGGAAAATCCTGGATTGGTTTGCTCGAACTGCTGTTTTGCAGCCATCTTTTGGGCGACTTCCCAAACTCCGATTGATCTGAAATTTTAACACAACATTCCTCAGTATATGAATAATATGCACACCAAATTTCATTAAATTCGGACAAAGATAGATCACATGTTTACTCATCTCAGAATCACAAAAAAGACAACTTGCATTATTTTCCAGATTTCTCAAACTTAGTCATTTTTTCGGATTCTAAAGCACATTTGATAAAAACTCTACCAAATTGACACTAAACTAAATTATGACTCTATCTTAGATAAATAAGGGTTAAACAAAGCATAAACAAGGGCATAAGCATATTAATATCGTCGCACATTGTGCTCCTATCATGGCTTTTGTTCTTTTGTATAAGTACAATATTTTGTCTTTAAAATTTGTATGGATTCATGGTTGTAATTTCGGTTTCTTGAATTATTCTTTGGATTTCCGAATTTTTGTTATATGATTTGTTTTTCTTTTGGTTTAATTTTCGAACTATGCATGTAATAAATTGAATTTAGGTTTTAAGGGCAGTAGGTTTTTACATGAGTTCTTGGTTTAATTTGGTTTATTTTCTGAATTTGTATGCATAAAAATCATATGCATGAGGGTAGCCTCGGCCATGGCTAATCCTTGTGTGTTGGTTTCACATGCCAATTAAATACAAGTTGAATCATACGCAAAGTTGGTTTTAATTTGTATTTATCTAAGGGCTAGAATAATTCTGAAAATTTACATGTCGATGTGAGATGAGTGACGACATACTTGCTAACATGTTTCAAATTCGACTTATTGTGCTTATGTGCTCTTTGTGTTTAATTTCTACGCGAAGTGTTTTTAAACCAATTAGTACCATGTTTAGGATTACACGCGAAGTTAATTCTAAATACTTGTGAAGTTTTGAATGATTAGATAAACCGCGAAGGCTCTAATTAAATTGGAACTAGATAAGATCTTGAATTCGGTTTTAGCTTGCTGCCCCTATTTCTTTATTTAATTTTGTTACATGTTTAGAGAGTTTTGTGTTATGTGCTCTTTGTGGAAGATGTTAATCAATTGTACATATTAATTTAGGTTTTATTTTTCTTTATAATTTGCGTAAAAATCAGTAGGTTATTTAGATAAAAACATCAAACCCCCTTCTATTTGTAATACTTTGTGTGATTGAAGGCCCTAGATTTCTCCGGATAGAACGATCCCTACTTGTCCTAACTACAATTGACACAAATAGGGTATTATGTGTATGAAGTTGTTTTGCAGGTAAAATGTGCTTGGATAAAAACTTCATCACTGTCTATGAAATCACAATGATAATGATTAAGAGAACAACAAAAATGACCATGACTCTGCTTTTGGACCTTTTTAGAAATGAAAGTGCTGAAGCAAAATAATCGTATCTGCAAGGGCCTGTTTGGATATATGGATTTAGAGATGTGGATTTGGATTTCGGCGGCCCAAATCCAAATCAGCCCATTTGGGAAAAATATTTCATTGTGGATTTGGATTTGACGAAATCAGTGGATTGATTTCATCCGACATAATTCGCGGATTTGAAATAACTAGGGTACCCTAGTTATTTCAAATCTCAACTTCTCTGGATTTCACACACAGCGGAGCTCGCTCTCTACCCGCTTGTCTTCTCTTCGAATCGCAGTGCTTGGGCTTCAGTTGTTCTGAGATTCGGCGAAGGTGGTCCGTTTTTCTTCTCTCAATTTGTCTTCTGCATAGATTAATTTGTCTCCTACATAGGTCGGCTTACTGTTCGTCTGAGATTTTAGAACATTGTTTTTCTGGTTTCTTCACCCGGTATATGTGCAATAGGTAGCAACTTGATTTGGTATTTACATGTACATATTTGTGCTTTCTGATTCATAAACCATTATATATGTTAGCTTTTTAGAATCTGGTTAGCTTCTCATATATACTGATCAAATGGGTAGAACTAAACATGGGTACTTGAAAACTTTGAGCTGTATAGTTTTCTGGGTTTATAACTATTGTATGATTGCTACTGTCAATTTTTGACTGAAACAAACAACTCTTTTTAATCCAATCTTCTGTCATTGTGAATCCAAAGGGTGAAATGAAAGGTAAGGACCAAATCATCAATATTCACTTATATAGAAGCGTAACAGAATTATCTTGAAAATGTTATCTCTCATGAACCTGAGTTTTGAATTCTAAATCATATTTTGCTGGTGTGTGTAGGATCTGCTATCACTGGGCCTATTGGAAAGGAGTGCGCTGATCTGTGGCCAAGAATTGCAAGTGCAGCTAATGCCATAGTTTAAATGCTTCAAGCCTCAGTTTAGATTGGTAATTTATGATGTTCTTGAATCTGAATATTGCTTGGTTTAGTAAGTTGTTTAACTCTAGAAGAGTATGAAATTTTCCTGGATTTTTACCCATGTGGGGTTTTCAAACTATCCTAATATCATGTAGACTCTGATAGTTAAAGACTTTTGGTCCAATTGCTAAGCTTTCTGTTTAGGTCCGTTTCACTATCTAATGTGCTGCGCCTGACTTTTTGTTAGAGATGGGATTAATTTGGAGTTGGGTTATAAATATGTGCTTTGTTGCCTCTCTAACAACCCTAGACTCTTCCAATCTCAACCAAGACAAGAGTTGGGATTATTAGATTGTCTTTGAAAACTTGTCATGAATGACTTTGCTGTTTGGCTCTAGTTCTTTCTTAAGACCAAGGCTAATCTTAGCGTTTTCCTAATAGACTTGTTATATTGATAATGTTTTGTTAGAATTTGCTCCATTCAATGTTTACTCCAAATCAATTACAAAATGAACTTCAAACTGTCATTCCTCTCAGCCCTTTAGTTTGCAACTAACATCCCTCTTGTGTTAGGACTTTAGATCACCACCTCACACCGTTGAAACTCTATTTCCGAACTGGTATTGTTGTGTTACTGTCATGGTTACAATTGGCACTCACAGTGGATTGGTCAGTGCCTTCTGGCATTTGGTCGCATTCGTGTGGCCATCATTCTTGGTTGTGTCTCAGCACCCTTCTGGTGTCTTTTTTTTCTTTACTTTCTGTTGTTCGATGCTCTTCCTTAGTTTTCATTCATGAATGGATGGTTTCACACACACTATACAAAGTTATGGATTGCAATGCTGATGTGGTTTTAGCACTTTCGGTTTTTACTTTTTTGTTGTTTGGTATTGATGAAGGTTAGAACTTATGAGCTGCACTCTGCATAAAATGGAAAATCTTAACTAATGATTAATCATGTCTTTTGTTGTTGATTATTTGAGGAAAAGCATTAGCTAAATGAGGGTGGAGATTGAAGAAGGGAAAAGAGCAAGTTAAAGAAATTATTATTTCATAATTTAAGTTTAAATGTAATTGAAATAATTTATCATTTTACTCTTCCAAGATTGTATTGCCAACAAAACTATGGAGCATAACAACTTCCATTTGTAATCTCTAATTCAAATCCTCATGATTCAATTGCTAGCCAAACAGATGAATTTGAAATTCTAGGATTTCAATTGCTTAGATTTCAAATACATATGATTTCAAATCCAAATTCCATTTCCAAACAGGGCCCAAGCTTATTTCATAAATTCATTCATCCACTAACATAATCAACAATAATAATGCAAATTCCAGCTGGAAATTAGGAGATTAAGTACTTGCAGCACAAAGGTACTGATTAAGGAAAATAAACTGAGTTAGCAATCAAAAACACAAAAGAACTACGGAACAACAAATAATGGATAATTAGATAAACACCACAATTATCATTGCCAAGCACCTGGGAGTATATGTAAGTTGGAGGAAAAGGAGGAGAGGTAGGTTCAAGGAGGAACTCAATTTGGTATTTTGTTTTCAAATGGCAGGACAAGAATCTCCTTTCTGTCCTGATCAATAGCCAACAACAATGTAATTGATCATGGCTTTGTGCTAAACATTTGATGTTATATCCGAACAATAAAAACGTCCAGTTATTATTGTGGTTGGCCATGATTGGTGATTAATTTTCGAGTATGAAAGACGATTGATACGAAAGTGATATGATAAAGAAGCATCAAGAAATTGAGCAATCAATTGGGCAAAAGTGGCAACAAATAGTTGATTTGATTAAAAAAGAAGAACGATTTCTAAGACCGGTTGCAAAAGAGTACCAGACTCTTATCAAACCTTTTTCACTATGTTTCTGACAATTACATAGTAAATCAGCGAACAGTGATTCACTAAAATAGTACGAAACATAATGGCCATTAAAACAAAATCAATTTTTCTAGCTCTCTAGATTGACATTAAATAGGATCCTTGAATATTCCTACTTTATGTTACAATATTTAACATAAACAAATGCAATTGCCGAGTGACCACTCAAGAGTCTTCTCTTGTGAAAGTGTATCAGGAGTAAGTATTATTTGTCATGATGGTCCGGTGAGAATGAATGCATGAAGGAGGCTCTGTGCTGCTTGGGTTTCGTCAGGTGTCCCAGATATGACAATAATTCTATCAGTTGTTCCAGGACGGGGTTCATGCACTATGACCTTGGCACCGGAAATCTGATTAAGGTGGAAAACCGGTTGTTAAGTTGAAATAGACTTAGATTTTCCAAAAAAGATGGAGACAGCAAGAACTGTGTTATCTTTTAAAGTTTGTAAAGCTTCACCCTTGTTCGTTCTAACACTCCCCTCAAAGCAACAAAATTGCCCTTTCCTTCCCCCACAGGGGAGAGAAGAACGTATGAAAAGAGATACATCTTTGAATTTGTTTTGAAGAAAGTTTATTTGGATGGCTGCAGCATTTGACAAATGATTATCTGTTCGTTTTTTTAACTCTAGATTAGGAGGAGTTTTGTTTTTAATGTCGGGTTTTGTTGTTTACAGTTGTGTTTCAGACGGTCTATTTTTTGTCGTTTCCCTCGTATGACTGTTTGAGACTTATTCTTTGTAGGTTGTGGGCAGTTCTTTGTTTTTGTGGACTGCTGGTCCACATAAGTTGTAGAGAGATATATATCTTTACTCATACGATAATTAAGTTTCCTATCATAAACTGACTCAAACTCTTAGTAGACACAAGCAGCCTTCCAAATTAACAAAAGCTAATGGCAATTTTTAGGTTGAGAGCCAAGAAGCACCAATTTTGAATGGTGCACTTGCTAACCAGCCATAAAATAATAAAGAGGAAGCAACAGTACATGAATGAAAATGAAATACCTGTCTCAGACGAGCCAAATTGGTGCCATTCTCTCCATACACTGAGCCAATTACATTTTCAGGAACTATGATCTCTACCGTAGTATTAGTAACGATAGCAGATTTGCTACCACTGTGTCAGAGAAAATAGTTAGAAGAAAAGGAAAAAGAAGCAAAATAACAAGCATCCTAAAGTTTTAAAACATAATTCAATGCCTTTCAACCTGAAAACCAAAAAACAAATTGTGTCTAGTTACAAATGGAAGTGTCAGATGGACCAAGTCTGATCACTTTATTCGAGTGAAATTCAAGAGTATTTCAGTTTATTGAAATATAGATGAGATCCCATAATCAATCAAATACCTCAATGATTAGGTGCACTCCTAGAAAAAAAAAATGCATATTGTTATGAATGAGGTTTATTTCTAGCAATCATCATTTGATATCAATATGGAATAGCTGAAACTGCAGTCAAACAGCAGATTACAGACCATGAAATCTGATCTGATTAAGAATCTACAATAAGAATCCACATTAATCCTTAAATCTACTGAAATTTGATTTCACTTGATATTCATAAATTCAAGGGATCATGCCAAAAAAGTAATTATGGTGAGATGGCCTCAAATCTATAATATATTTGTTCAAAGCAAGTGGCTCAGGTCTTTTAAAATATTTAGGTTTCACATACATTTTCAAACACATCTATAGCTACTAGTTAGATGACCTCAAATCCAGATGCTATCTACTCGTGCTTTAAAGGGTTCTACTTTATTTTCAGATACAGATATAACTAAGTTCCATATGATAAATTCTATGCAGTGTATGACATTACTAACCTGCCAAGATCCGAGCCACATTTTAGAGAAGTCAAACCCCTGCCAGTATCTGAGATTCCCCTTGGAGTAACCATCTGCAATCCAATCCACGAATCAAATGAATAGAAAACAAGTAAACCACATGCATGTAGAACTGTAGAAGAGTATGATAAAAAGCATACTTGTGATGCCCATGGCCTTGGTGAAGAAGGATGATCTAAATTATGGGAGAGTCCAAGGTGATCCATACTTTGAGATAGAGTAGTATGTCGACCAAGACCATGAGTAACACCAACTGATGATGTAGGCTGAAATCCAATAGGAGCAGGATCCCTGAGTCTTCCATAAGGACTGCTATCTGTTAGCACGGTTGAACTGTTCCTCCTTCCTGAATTATTCACTGTACTGGAGAAAAGATTATCTCGTAGCCTACCAGTAATATTGTACAAAGCATCTTGCACATTTGAAAAATCTCCTGATACCTGTAGAACAAAAGATAACTAAATGTATGAAAAGCTTGCAAGTTCATCTTAACAACTCAACTACGTATGAGAAGCTTGCAATTTCATCTCAACAACTTCAGGTACCACTAATTACAAAATGCGATAAATGGAACTAAAAGTTTACCTGTACAACTTCATCATTCTCTAAAGCACACTTTGGGACCTGGTCACCACCTATTATCCGTATCCCAGTACTAGTTACCTTCCGGATCTCTGAAACTATTATGCCCCCTTTTCCTAGCAAACAACCAACTTGGCTTGTCGGGACAACAAGACGTGCAACAAGAGGTGTCCCTTTTGAGCTCGAGTCTTGCCCCTTTTCAAAGCCTGCCTCAACAGACCTTGAGAAGACAAGAACAACACCCTTTTGTGCTGGCGAGTAGCGGGACTCAGGATTCTAAGTAAGATGAAACCAATAATAATCATATTACTAACAGATATGAAAGTCCAAAAACAGCTTAGCCCGTACAGAAACAAACATAAAATGATGAAAAGTTGCAAAATGAAAACCTCTGTTGCAGTAATAGTAATTAATCTTTCATCACACTCGGCCACGGATCCTCCAACACTTATAGTAGCACCAGTCTCATTCTGAAGAGCCCTGACAATGGCACCTCCCTTTCCAATTACACCCCCAGCCCTATCATTAGCACAAAGAATCCTAAAAGTAACTTCCTGCTGAAGCGTTCTAGTATCCAGTGTTGGGATCCTTTCAGCCTCTATTGATGGCGGACGAACTCCTGAAGCATAACTCATGGAGCTGCTTGGCAAACCGGAAATCACTGAGTTCTTCTGTGGAAGGTGATCCACACGAATTTCAGGTAAAGTTTCACGAGGAACTGCCTCAATAGGCCTACTTCCAGTTATCCTTGTCTTGTCAACCGGTGGACAATCTTGAAGACGGCCAGAGACAGCAACAAGTGCTTTTTTCACAGCCAAAATATCCCCTTCGATCTGCCACATCATTGAATCACATTCAAGGGAAGAATAACACAACACAATAGACCACAATAGAAGCAAATAATCATATAAAAGTAATAAAGAATCATGCAAACAGAAACGAAAGAGCCAAAAGTCGCAAGTAAGTGAAAGTAATTAGCACATTAAATTAAACATAATCCAAGTTTGAATCTACTAATTAATGAAAAGGCAGAGAGTGACTGACCTCTACCATCTCGTCGGAAGGAGCAGCACAAATGGGCAATTTGTCATTGAGAACCCTAATTTTACAGCCAGTCTCTTTTCGAATCTTCTCGACGACCTTGCCGCCCTTGCCTATGACCGAGCCGACCTGCGCCGCCTCCGCCAGAAAGCGACAAGACACCACTCCGACCCCTACTCCTATGGCTCCCGTCTCCGCCGCCACCTCCAGAATCCTCTCGAACACTCTCAGAAGCGCCTCTTGCGCCTTGGACACCTCAATCTCTTCCTCGCCGCTAAGAACAATCTTGGACCGGACTGCGCTGGGAGCGACCACCACGACGACCCGGTCAGGAGTGTCGGCTTGGGGCGGTTCCTCGATTCGGATCTTGGCGCCGGTGGCCAGCTGGAGCTGCTTGATGACGGCGCCGGACTTGCCGATGACGCCGCCGATACGGGAGGCGTGGCAGAGCATGCGGAAGGCCACGTGGCCGGGAGGAACAGAGAGCGGAGGCTGCGGCTGCTGGTGGTGGCGCGGCCTGGAGCGCTTGGAGGATCCGTTTTCCATGGAGGAGGAGGAGGAGGACATTGTCGACGAAATTGAACGCTTCGCTGGTAGAGAGAGAAAGGTGCTTCCCATACTCTACTTTCTCTCTCTCGCTACAATTCTTTCCGACTGCTCTCTCTCTCTTCTCTCTCTCTCTTATAACTAACTAATCTAACATCTGCCTCTTCTCCTCTTCTCTCTCTGTGGAATACAGACGAAGTTTCACTCTCTCTAGCAGAGGCGGAGACTTGTTGCAGGGGTGTGTTATGTGCGCGCGTGCGCACGTGGCTCAAACTGCACTGCCTCACTTTTTCTTTTTTTTGCTCACTCCGATTAGTCAAAATAGTAACTTTGTATTTGTGTGCTTATGTTGCCTTTAGACTATCTAATTTTAATTATATGATTAGATTTCTTTACATTTGATATGTACTCTACATTACATGGTTTAAATACTGAGAAAAATCTGTCCACATAATTACAATTGGATGGATAAGATTCATTTATAAGACAATATGAGCAGAGGATCCCAGTCCATACCGCCATATGTATAGAGTAGAGATCAATCTCCTGGTTGACCGCTGTTACAAATTTTTGATACAGGAAATTTTTTTTTTTTTTTTTTTTTACAACCATAAAAACGGCTCTAGAGTGGTCTAAAGTAGATAAGTCTAACAAAAGAGCCATATTGGCTTGAACTACAACTTCGTTGTACCAACCATCGAGGACTCTCTTGTTGTGACCAAGAAACGCAATGGTATTAGCTAAAAAGTTTGTTTCTCTATAGGCATCATATGCTACTCTCAAAGGAGCTAGCAAGCGAACATATATCTCAACAAAGGACTTGAGCTTCCAAGGAGTTGAGCAGGTACCCTTCACACAATTGATAATCGAGAAGAATCTCCTTTCACTACCAAGAGATGACAGTTAGCATCAACAGCCAAAAAGGAGGCCTTCTCTAAGGGATATGCATTCAGTTTGAAGGACAGAGGTAGTGAGGAGCTTTATGGCACCAAAGACCATAGGATGGCCTGAAGAATCACGTACCACAAAGCCAGCAGCTACATAGACGATTGTGACAAATCCATCAAAATTGAGCTTGAACTAGTTTGGGGCTGAAGGGATCCATTTAATTAGACTTTGACTTCTTGGGAGACTGACACTACACTTCTTGTTCACCTTTTGGTAAGTAGTACCCAAAGAAGCAGCAGCAAGAACAATTGCTGCAGGTGTTTACGCGTGTTATATGATGTAGGAGATGAGCAGACTGTATGGGTTGAGGGTGTAAGGTTCTAGAGGAAGAATTTAGTAAAGGGAGCTAGCGAACTCCGGGTGCTTGTATGCGAACTTTGGGATATATCTAGAAGACTCCGGGATACCTAAAAATTGGGGGCAAAACATGCTAGGCTCATGGCCGAAGGTTTCCGGACATTAACCCTCTAACGTTCAAGTTAGAGAGGGAAGACATAGCTAGGGGAGTAAATGAAAGGGGAAGGAGTCCATATCTGAGATTAGGGCTGGGCAAATATCCAAATTGAGTTTGAAAACCGACTGATCCGACCCGAAAATGCGGATCGAATAACCGAACTGATTGTAATGGTAGAAATTTAGAGAAAACTAATATGATCCGAATGAAATCGGACTGGATCCGGATCCACATCTGAAACCGACCGCATAAACCCGACCCGACCCAAACCGACCCAAAATTATAAATGTAGACTTTTTTTTTAAAGAGCTGTCAGTTTCTTATTGGGTTTAATTTTGTTTAGTTGTACCTCACTACACATAATCATTATCTCCCAAGTAAACACTAAAAAACCCTAATACACCCTCATTGTCCCATAATAACCCAATTTTAATTATTTAATTCTTTGTAAATTTATCGTAATTAATGGGAGGATGATTTATGAAAATTTGTATTTTGTACGCTTTTAATTAGTCGTTGCGCGATTTTGAGAGTTAAAATCCGAAAAACGTTTTAGTTCTGATGGGTTAAAAGTGGACCTTTTTATCCGTTGTGAATTTCGAAATTTTGTTTTTCGAAAATCGTAGAGCTCGACAATACGAGTTCGTAGACACGCTGCACGCGTGAAACGGACGTCGTATGAAGAAGTTTCCGAAAATATCTGAAATTTCCAAAAATATCGTGTTGCACTGTTCATCGTCCCCAATTCGGATCCGGAACTTCTTTCGTGTCGTTCTCTGTCGTCCGGTCACCCCTCGAGTCATGCTACCTATCAAAATGCTCAGCTCAACCTCCTCTATCGTTTGAGCCACGCAACGCACGGAGCCACCGCCTGTGCGCGACGCAGCGGAGCCCGAAAGGTCCTGCCACCGTAGGCGGCGGAGCTGCACTCATTTAAGGCCAACCGAAAAATTGGCAACGAAATTAGAATTCGGATTCGGACCTTAAATTAGCCATTCGAACAACTTTGGGTCGAGCCTCGGATTGGGCCTAAATCCGACCCGACTTTCGGGTGCCCAACCCTACTTGAGATGGGCGCCGAGCGCATGTATTTATAGGCGATCCCTAAAACTCAATCGTTGCTAGCATGTGACAGTTGTCTTCTTCCAGAAGACTTCGCTGCACGTGTGTCCACATAAGTGACAGGACGATCTCATAGTTAAGAACGCTCGCACTCCAAGGCGTTTGTATGCTCAGCTGGTGGTATATAGAACTAAGTCCCCAAGTAAGGAGAATTTCTTGGTTGGGGAGTTTAAAACTATCTGCCAAGAATGTTGAGCGCACACGTGCGAGTGCGAATGTACTTGAGCACACTGCTTTATACATAAGAAAATTGTTCTTACATTTGTTTGCACGACTTTTAGTTTCTTGGGGAATTGGTTTGGTGGACATCGGGCACTGGGAGGGACCCAAACGAGCCCTGAACGCAAAAATGTGGTAATCTTTTCAAGTCCTCTTTTTACAATCCATTTGGCCGATGGGCGTTCGAGCTGATTTATCCATGGCGAATGGGCAAAAACTTGTTGTATGTTTTAATATATAACTCACAAGTGCACAAATCAATTGTAGAATAGAAGTGCAAGCACGAGGTCGTTCCCTCAAGGACTGATTGAAACAACTTACTAATGTCAGAGACGATATATTTATGGGATATAAACTGATTTTTGTGATGATGATGAGTTTATAATAGAAAATCAAAGTACTAAAGTTTGGAAATAAAACAGTAAAATTCCTAGGAGATAAATAATAATTTATGGAGATGCTAAAGCATTTAATCCACCACCAAATACTTTTACCCGACCATCCAGTTAACAACCAATAAATTCCCAAAATTATATGCTAACGATTCCCGCACATAAACCTTCTTGATCCCGGACAAATCCCGAAGTTCTTATAGGTATGAATTCTAACTTATTGATCCAGTATATAACTCAAGTAATCAAACTATGTTTTACTTCACTTTATGATTAGGTTTAAGCAAAACATGTTCAACTCTAATAAACACAAAATAACTAGGAAATCATGCAAACAAGAATATCGACTATGATCAAGCCCTTATTGTCTTAATTCACAACTTTGTAATCACTAGATAAATTATCTTTTGACACTTTAGAAAACATCTACTCATTGATCAAGTCTCATGTTATCAAACCAAATAACTAATAAACAGAACCTTTATCTTATTGATCCCAAACAAAGATACTGAATAAAACTTCTATTGAAATAATGATTAAGAGTTTAACATATAAATTTGAAAATTCAATAGAAATCAACTAGTAAACAAGATAGTCATACCAGGGGCTTCATCTCAGCCCTAGCTTAAGAATTTAGAAATCCATAGCAATGGAAAACATGACGAAAAGGAAAGAAATCATAAAACAGACAATGGAAGAGTAGAGGAACCCTGGTCCAGCGATGGAGAGAGCGCCTTTTCTCCTTTGTTTTTGCGTTATAGCTACCTTTCTGTATGTCCTCCGAATTAGGTTTTCTGCCTTTTAAACCTCTATCGATTCGTACTTGTTTTGGGCATTTAAGTCTCCTTGTCGAGCTTGAGAAAATAGATTTATTTTCTCTTAATAAACACAAGGTTTATTATCTTGATACTGAAAAATAATCCACATAAGTATATTACTTTATGCTCCTTCTCCTTATAGTATTCAGATTGATGGACTTGGGCTTCACAAATTGGAATTCTGAGGAGATGTACAAAATCCGTCAGAATTTGCCTCTCTGAAATAGGTTCGCTCAAACCATTATAACTTCCTCTAGGAGAATGCAAATCCACTTCCGCAAAATTCCTTGGAAAGCTAATATCTGTATCTTTCCAATGATGTATGACTCGCCCTCTAATTCCTTATGAGGCAGTACAGTTTAATCCATAAAATTGAGGTTCAGCAGAGACAATTCTGGAAATTTCTGGATAGCAACGCAGTAGCAATCCTCTATTCAGTTCTTAGCTTCAAATTCTCCTTTTCTCCAATTCAACCTACGAAATAAATGACTCACATTTTAACAAGATTAAACCTAAAATCATACATTTAAGGATATAAAATTATATGAAATTATGAACCTATCAAATACCCCCAAACTCAGATTTTGCTAGTCCACGAGCAAAACAAAAACACAAAATTAAACGACTCAAAGACTAATGTCTTCCAAAGATCTCAGAGAACTCATAATGCCCTCAACATGGTCAGCCAAACTTCTAGCAGGCACATTATCAATTCACGACCTCATGTAAGAGCTAATCTATTTCAATAAGCATCATGCTCAAAATTTTGTGCAAGGACAATCAAACCAATGCAACAAATGAAACTCAACTTCCTCATGTTTCAAACAAGTGTTAACTCAACTCCTCACAAGGATTCACTCAAATTGTTTTTCTCTCATGATTTTCTGACTAGGGCACAGGCCTCCATTTTCACTCAAGCTGTATGTGAGAGGAGTGATGTAAAAATGACAACAAATAGCTCACATATGATAACAAGAAGAAAAGCTTTTTCTGGAAATCTATCTACTATTATGATCTCATGATTAGAATGCCAAAACTCATATGAAAGGCTAGTGACACCATATGCTCACCCCTCTGCAGAAGTCTCCACAAATCGAATGCACAACTTCAAAGATAAATAAGGTCTTTCACAAGGTTGTAATGGGGTCATGGGTGCCGGTTTCAGAAAAAAAAAACGATATGGAAATCACAAAACATCTCAAGGAAATTCAGTGGAGCATCAAGATAATAATATAGAGATATCAGAACCATAATAAACTTCCATAGGGCAAACCAACTCCCACACATGAAGCAAGTTATATATAAATTTTTAAGGCCTGCTGTCATGTTTTTTGTCATTTGCTTCATTCTAATCGTAGACACTACTAGAAAACAGCTAATCGAATCCAAGAAAATTTATGTTCTTAGATCAAAGTGCACTCCCTTTTTTTTTTTTACTGGCTGCTGTTTTTTTTTTTTTTTTTGATATCCATCAGTATATTTTTCTCTTTTCCATGGATTGATATTTACAGTAATACTCCTCCAAACTTGCTTACAAGAATACCTTGAACTATAATGTATCTCTAAGAAGTTAGCTCCACGAACTCCTCAGAATAAGGTAAGGATATAACTATACTAAGGTGAGGGTTAAGGTATTTGTGGTTGATGAAAGGAAATGCTTAATGTAGGCTCAAAGGGATTCATCTAAGGGGTTGCACAACTTGTGTACATAGAGAGACACAAGATTTATTTGGCAATGGTGATTCATCCCAGTATCTTTTACCCTTCTCATCCATCATGCAATTCAATCATACATTTCAAGAGGCTTTGGGGCAAGTTCTAGCATTTGTCCTTATAAAATACGCACGTCGAATCCGAGTATGTTAGGTCAATATTTACCTAGTAATTGTTGTCTTATTCTTATTCTGGTGCTATATCCTTTTGTATTTTATCTAATTCTTATTACATTTCCTATTCATACTAGGAAAGTGAGCTAAGCATTGGAAACGAGTCAAAAGGGTGGATTTAGCACATATTGAAGAAACCGGGTGAAGAATTGAAGCCAAAGGAGTAAAACCGGAAAATACATTAAAAGACGAATTTGACCGGTCAACGTTGGTCAACGCCGGTCAACGGGCAGAATTCCGGTCAAACTCCAGCAGCCAAAAGATGGTGATGGCTGATATTGAAGTGAAGAAGCATTGGAGGGAAAAAGAGTTGTTGATTTAAATTCAAATAAGAAGAAGACAAGTGAAAAGGACATCTTTGGCTTTGTCCCCTTGGATGTTGACATTGTCCCCTTATCCTTATAGCCAAATACCTAGAGTACCCTTGCTTTTTCTTCTCCATCAAAATATCTTTGAGGTTTTTGGTTATTTAATAAGGATTAGATCCACAATTATCTTCCATCTTTATCCATAACATCTAATCCTTCATTTCTTTACATCTCCACCCTTCATTCACCACTTTAGGCATATTTATACTCCCCTCTCTCCCCTCTCCATTCCTTCTCCATTTCTCATAGTTTTTCATATTTTAGTTTGTTTAGTTAGATTAGTTTAGCCCTTATGTAGAGAGAGGGGAGTAGCATCTTTGGTTGATAACCAAAACAGAAGATTCTACACCCCTTGATCAATCACACTTGTGGGTGGATCCATGAAGCCATGTTCTTAATCTTTTCTTTGTGTATGTAGATTTGTATAGTGTTTTGGGTTTGAGAAAACCGAAAATACTATACTTTAAAACTTCACACCCTCTTTATATACATCTAGGAAGCTCATGGGTATTGTGGTTCTTTCTCACCTTCTCTTTGCTTTCATGGTGTACTACTTTGTAAGGCTTTTATGTATATGTCCATGTGTGTGAGTAGTGGATTTGAGCAAACAATGTAATTTCCTTAAATTTGATGATTGATGCATGTTTGAATCTATGAGTTCCTACTCTTTATGCTTACTAAATGTGTTAGCTAGCTTTGTCACTTAGAAAGCATGTTTAGGCAAGTAATTAATCGTAACATGAAATTGACAACTTCTTGAATCCGTGAGCATGAGTAGGTTTTAGGTGGTGGCTTAGTATTTCTTACGGGAAGTATTAAGTTGCTTGGATTTCTTACTTTGAACTTAATGCGTGTGTCGTGAGTTTAATTGTTCTAAGGAGGTGTTAGGCTTGCGGTACATAGCCCACTTGTATTATAAGGTAATATAATTGGGATTAAGGTTGTGTGATTTAATTTGGCTCCAAAAAACTTTGTTAAATTGCATGATTAGTTAGTTTCTTGGTAGGTTCACCAAAGCTCTAGAGGGATATTTGTCAACCATGTTTTCACATCAATTATGGGTTACATTTGTGCATAAGTCTCTATTCCTCTCATTGATCTAGTCTCTACACTTGTTAGTTTAGTTTTCTTTACATTTACTTTAGCTTTAATTTAATTAAAATTAACAAAGCCAATCCACTACCACTTGTAAATACCATCCCCATGACCTTTAGCTTCCAAAGGGCTAAGGTTATGAATTGTAAAAAGGTAGATGCATGTGTTTTCTAGGTTTTATTTTGCGGTAATCTAGTTAGGGTAGAGTTACTCAATCTCTTGGGTACGATACTCTTACTTTTTCCCCCTATACTAAAACTTGACCTCCTATTCTTGGGAGTAGGAAGCATCACAAATTTACACATAATATTAGTTAGGTGATTCGACCAACAAAGTCTCAACTAAGATGAATAGAAGATGAGATCATGCAAAACCTCTGTCTGGAATATATGATGATCTATTCTAATTCACACAGAAAATAAAAGCACATTTATAGGCTCAAATCCTCACACATGTTAGAATCAAGTTTAACTCATCCTAGCATGCATCAATCAAATTTCCTCATTACACCCATTTAACCATCAATGGAAGACAAGTTAAGCACAATAGTCATAGAAATCTATTAGCTTTTACTTAAAATCAGGAATCAATACATTCTACTATCATCATATGATCGTGACCATAATATAATCCGTAGAAGTTCATGTTCATCATAGTGTTGGAAGACTCCTAAGACTCAACTGAAAATAAACATAAAACTAGACTCTTTTTTTTTAAAAAATAATTTTTATATAATAACAAAACACAAACCTTCTAAAAGAATAAAAATACAAAGTCTCACACCCAAACTTAAATTAAACCGCAATGTGAAGAACAAAACAGCAGAGCAGCAAAATTAAGGAAGGGGACAAAGCACGACCAAACTAACGAAAAACTAAAAAATAATAATTACAAGAGGAGAAAAAAAAAATTAGGAAGCGTCCTTGGTATAAAGGCAGTAGATATAACCATGATTAGAAGCCTCGTTCCTTGCTGAACACATATCCTTCTTCTTCCAAAAGTCGTCGGGTTGCCTCCTGAATAACGCTAAGTTTAATGTCTTTAGCCATACTAAGTTTAAGCTCATTGTTATGGGGGATCAATAAAGGATACACGCTGGTCATTCGTATCAAAAGTTGTCTCCAAATATGGCTTGAGACGTTGACCATTCACCTTGAATGTAGAGTTATTCCTTAAAGTCTGAATTTCAGTTGCTGCATGAGGAAACACCTTTGTGACAAGAAAAGGACCAATCCCTTGATTTCTCCTTCTCTTGCTTGCTCCAATGATTAGAAATTTTCTTAATAACAATAAAGTTAACAATATGAGCAAACCAAAGAGGAGAATCACACACCATAAACAATTGCTCATCAGGGAAATTATTATTCAAAGGAAGGTTGTCAACTACATTCTCCGCATGCACCAATCTACTCAACTGGTGTGCAACCACATTCTCACTTTTTTTTTTATCTTTTATCTCCAAGTCAAATTCTTGAAGTAAGAGAATCCAATGGATCAGCCGAGGATTTGCATCTTTCTTAGCAAGTACATACTTAAGGACAACATGATCAGTGAAGACAATAACTTTTGATCCAATCAAATATGATATGAACTTGTCTAGAGCAAACATAAATGCAAGCAACTCTTTCTCTAAAGTAGAACAGTTCAGTTGAGCATTATTCAAAGTCTTTGAAACATAGTAAATAGCATGAGGAAGCCTCTCTATACGCTGGACCAAAATAGCACCCACCGCATAATCTGATACATTGCACATTAATTCAAAAGGTAAGTTCCAATCTGGAGGCTTTATGACAAGAGCTGAAGTTAAGAGTGTCTTGAGCTGATTAAACGCCTCGAGACATGTATTATCGAAGACAAATTCTACATCATTTGCCAATAAATTGTTTAGAGGCCCTGAAATCTTGCTAAAATCTTTCATAAAACGCTGATAAAACCCGAGACCAAGGAAAGAACGCACTTCCTTTACTAATGTTGGTGGAGGGAGATTGGTGATCAAATCCACTTTTGCTCTGTCAACTTCCTTTGCTGAAAACAGTATGTCCCAATAAAAAATCTGTAAAAATTGTCCATGAATACCTCGATTTTTCGCTTCACCATGTCAGAGAACATACCGATCACACACTGTTGGAAAGTAGCTGGTACGTTGCACTGTTAGGATTGCGGCTCAAATCTAATTCCTTATCTGTTGTGGATTCTGTACTTCTGTAGGATTTGGGTAAAATATTCTAGTGCATCTAGGATTCTTAGAGTTTTCCTTAGAAGTGAAGGTTTAGCAATCTTATTGTATAGCTCAGAGTTGTGAGTCTATTAATAGGACCTCAGAGGCATAGTTTGAGGTATGGTTGTCAAGGCATGGAGAGACATGGTAGTCGAAACGTGGGCCGAGGAGGCGCGGTCGAGGTGATCATCAGCAGTGTTGTCTAGGGATGTATAACTCTTGGTTGATACTGTGTTCTGGAGAAGTCTAAGAGTGGGATCCGGTGAGGATCAATTGAGAATTCTGATATTTAGAGAGTTGCAAGCTTTGAGAGATTATGTGATTTAGAGAGTTCTCTGTTGAGAATTTAGGTTGTGAGGAGAGAGGTTATTTTAGAGAGTGGAAGAACCGAATTGTTCTTCAATTGGAATCTTCTTCTCGTTTAGTGGATCCACCATCACTAACACATGAGGACTTAGGTCAACTACTTTGACCGAACCTCGTTAAATTCTTGTGTTTGCTTGCTTTGTTATTGTTTATTGTCTTCAATCGGTTTCGGTCTTGGGCTAGGCAGTTTGGAAGGCGACCCGAATTTCCTATCATGCATAACCCAAAAGGCATTCTCTGGTATGCATAGGTGCCAAACGGACAAGTAAATGTACTCTTACCTTGATCTCACTACCAGAAAAGGCATCATAGCCGACGATATGGGAAAAAACGGCCGACGAAATAGTACTTCGTCGGCTATAATGGTTCATAGCCGACGAAATAGTAATTCGTCGGCCACATCGTCGGCTATAATATTATAGCCGACGACTGACGACAAGTCGTCGGCTATAACTATAGCCGACGAAACGTTTTTGGTTATAGCCGACGAGGTGGGTATTCGTCGGCTATAAGAGTTATAGCCGACGAAAAGTTTTTGGTTATAGCCGACGAGGAGGGTATTCGTCGGCTATAACCCTTATATCAGATCGATCTTCTGCAGCAGGGAGCTCATTCGTCGATGAAATCGTCCAAAACGCTCTGAAATCGTCCAAAACCTCGGCCATAAGCTTGAAAGGTACGTATATTGCTGTGTGTGTTGATTTAGTTGGTTATATGCAGAGGTGTGTTAATTTAGAGTTTAATTAGAATAAATGTGTGATTAATTTGATATATATATATATGTGTGTGTGTGTTGAGATGAGATTATTAATGAGTTGATATGTTGGTTAGATAGAATTGAAGTTTTGTTGAAGATCAGTGATTGATTGTTGATTTAGATCGGTGATTTTAGATGAATTTGATGAAAAAATGTATATATATATATATATTAATTAATTAATTTAATTGTAATTAAAAATATATTGTTGGTATATATGAAAAATATATTGTGTTTAATTAATTAGGGAGATTGAGGATGTTTTAATTAATTTAGGGATGCATGTGTACATGTATATATATGTGTGTGTAATGATCAATTTTTTAATTAATTAGTACGTACGTACGGACGTACGTACATACGTAGTACGTGCATATATACATATCGACAGATATATAGCTATATTTATTTCTTGAATTTACAGGATGGACAAGAGTTGGATTACCCTTGGAAGATGGGATCAGGCGTATCATGATGGAGTTAGGAGTTTCCTGGATTTTGTGATGGCTAACTGTGGAGACACTACACTTCATTATTGTCCGTGTAAAAAGTGCAAGTGTGCCACCCCACGACACCGGTTTTCCATAGAGACAGTGGAGCAACACTTGGCTAGATATGGATTTTGGGTCCTATACAGTAATTGGATTTATCACGGTGAACCAGAGTTTGCGGGTCCTCATGATCATGGACAATTTGCCGAGAGAGGGAGTTCCTCCAACGATCCAACAACGAACTGGATCAACGATATGTTTCCTTGTGAGAGCGGTGTCTTTGATGAAGCACCAGATGTGCAACTCCCTCCTCCGGAGATGGAGTGTTTCCCTGATATTGAGCCACTCCAGCCATTACCCCGATCTCCGGTCAACACAAGTGGTATGGAAAAGTACAACAACCTGATCGCATTGCAACAGACTCCGTTGTACCCCGGATGCAGTAAGACTGTCCTTGAATCTGTCATGGGAGTGATGAAGATCAAAACGGAGAACAAAGGCACTGTCAAATCGGTTGATGATTGGCTTCGGCTATGGGGTGGGGCGATGCCCCCCGGACATCGGCTTCCTACCAGTCATCATAAGGTACGACATATCCTTAAAGATCTCGGCCTTTCCTACATCAAGATTCATGCATGCAGATACGATTGCGTTCTGTTTTACGGGGAAGGACTTGCAGATCTTGAATACTGCCCAGTATGCAATACAGAGCGGTATAAGTTCACTCCTAAAGGGAACAAGAAAGCTGTGAAGATACTTCGGTACTTCCCGCTGATTGATAGGCTTGAGCGGTTGTTCATGTGTGCTTTCACGGCCGAAGCTATGAAATGGTGGGCTGAGAGGAATGTGCCTGACGATGACACCCTTAGACATCCCGCCGACGGAGAGGCTTGGAAGAAGAACGTGTTGGAGTTTCCTGAATTTGCATCAGAGGTTCGAAATGTTTGGCTAGGGCTATCATCCGACGGTTCCTTTTGGCAAGAAAGAGCTTCAGTACAGTGTGTGGCCAGTTATTTTGATTCCGTACAACTTTCCACCGTGGATGTGCATGAAGAAGGAATATAACATGCTCACATTGTTGATTCCAGGCCCAGGTTATCCGGGAAAGTGTCTCGATGTGTATTTGAGACCCGTAATTGAGGAGCTTCGGTACTTGAGTCTGAACGGCCACCTGGTCTACGACCGGTTCAAAAATGAGATGTTCCGGATACATGCCATGCTTGTTGGCACGATCAGTGACTTTCCTGGGAGGGGTATGTTGTCGGGCAGCGTCACCAGGGGTTACAGGGCTTGTTCAGAGTGCATGACTATTGATTGCTCCAGTCCTCATTGCAGCAAGATTGTCCAGATGCGTCACCGTCGTTGGCTTCCGCATGACCATCCATTTAGGGACGATGCACAGGCTTTTGATGGGACTGAAGAAAGGGGCTGGGCACCAGAGCGATGGACAGGGGAGGAAATATTGGCAGTTTTGAATGAGTATGACTTTGGTCCGCTTAGCAATCATCCCGATGTGTTGCGCACGATTCCAGAGAGGCCGGATCGGTATAGGTTCTGGTCACACAAGAGCATCTTATGGGAACTTCCTTATTGGGCCAGGTTGGCTACCAGATACTACCTGGATGTCATGCATATAGAGAAAAACGTGGGTGAAGCCGTGGTTGGCACAGTTTTGAATTGGGAGAAGAAAACAAAAGACACCCCGAAGGCACGCGTTGATCTGAGAAATATGGGACTGCGGGACCATTTGTGGTTGAGAGAGGGCAGGAGCAAAATGCCCCAAGCTCCTTACACCGTCACCAGGGGCCAGAAACATGAAATCTTTGGATGGCTGAGTAATGTCAGGTAACTTTTTATTAGGCATGTATTCCCTAAAGAATCCATCTGTTGTTGGACGACTATATATGCATGAAATCTAACTGTTGTTAATGGCTATGCAGGTATCCTTATGGCTATGCGGGTAACATAAGCAAGTGTGTTAACTACCGAGACAACAAGATGTACGGATTGAAGAGTCACGACTGCCATGTACTGCTTCAACGCCTCTTCCCTATTTTCATTCGAGCGTACTTGGAGGATGAAGTGGTTGAGCCGTTGGTGGCGTTGTCAAGATTCTTCCAGAAGTTATGCGCTAGAGAAGTTAGAAAATCAGACCTCATGAGAATGCATGAGGAAATCGTTTTTATCTTGTGCAAGTTCGAGAGGATATTTCCCCCAAACTTCTTTGACATCATACCTCACCTGATGATCCATCTTCCCCAACAATTGTTGCTTACCGGTCCCGTACACTACACTTGGATGTATCCCATCGAAAGGTACATGTTATTCCTAAATTTGATTTATACATGTTTTTAAATAAAAGTTGCATGCTCTTAACATGCACTTGTTAACCTTGCAGACAACTTGGAGACTACAAGAAATATGTGCACAATAAATCTGCGCCTGAGGGGTGTATTGCTGAAGCTTACATTGCGCATGAGTGTGTAACGTACGCCAAGTTGTACTTGGGACCGATGGAGGACCCCCCACAACATCCAAGTCGAGATGACCCCGAGTTCAACCTATCTATCGTCGCCAACTCTGTTGTACCATACGGAAGCTTCAAGAAGAAGGGTGTGGACAAGTTGCCTGACCATGAGGTAGGGATTGCCCACTGGTGGGTTCTAATAAACTGTCCGGAGGTACAATATTGGAAACGAACCCATCTTCGATGTACGGAAGTGAACAGTGATGTCGAGTACCACAACACGACGTTTGCAGACTATTTTCCACAATGGGTAAGTGTATAAATATATATATTAGATGGCTTTCTTTTACAGTTCCCTATTCTTTAATTATAAACACACCAACTGATTTGAGTTATATTTTTCAGCTCATGCAAGTGGCTGCGAGGGGTGGTCATACAAATTACTCAGAGGAATTGAGGCTGTTGTCGATGAAGCCGATATCTTCCACAGTTCGCCCAATGTGTGATGTCAACGGCGTTAAGTATATATGTGAAGCTCGAGACGGGGAACGCAAAACACAGAATTGTGGGGTGATGGTGGATGGTGCAGAGGGGGGCGTGGATTTTTACGGTGTCCTACAGTCAGTTGTTGAACTCATTTATGGGAACCGCATGAAAGTCCACTTGTTCAAGTGTCGATGGTTTGATACTAGGCCGCACCGCATACGGATCGATCAGTACGGCATACTTTCGGTGAATACCGCTACTAGTGTGTATGAAGACGACCCCTTTGTTTTCGCCACAGCGGCCAAAAAGGTCTTTTATCTTGACGATCCATTGAACAAAGGCACATGGAAGGTAGTTAACCATGTGTCTCAGCGAGACATATACAGTGCTACCACACTTGGTGTGAGCACAGAGTGTCAAGAAGCGACCGCATACCAAGAGCCGGACGCCGGCGACATTCCGGAATCCTCCACCATCCGCGATAATAATGTGACGCCGGGCAGAGTGGTTCGACTTCCTAGGGGTCAGGTGCCCATGTATGATGTTAATCCGAATCGTCTATATCCGGCAGACGATGACTCAGACGACGAGTACGAGCACCGATTGCCAGATATTAACTACTATACTACGTCTGACTCAAGTGATGAGGATGATTCTGATTATCATCCTTAGTATACTATTTATGTATGTATTTGTGTACGATGGTGCATGCATGTATGAAAACATTTTTTGTCCTTAATTACCGTTTTCCGAATTTATGGGAAATTGTATTGAATTGTTTGTGCGATGTTCAGGAATTTATCAGGTGAAATAGGCAATTTTCAGGCCCTAAATGGAAAATTTTCAGAAAGATCAGCATTATAGCCGACGAAATGGACCACAATTCGTCGGCTATAATGCCCATACTGTAGCCGACGACTTTCAAGTCGTCGGCTATACTGTAGCCGACGACTTGCACGTCGTCGGCTAAAGTATATTGACCGAAACCATATGTAGACCCTTCAAATGCAAAAGTGTCGTGAAATAAGATACGACCGAAATATTGAAATACGTCTACGGTTGAAAAATGGGAAGATTCCGACAAAATCTGTATGCCGAATGTTGCGGTTAGGTGTTTTTTACTTCCGTTTTCCTATGGGTAGCCTGACGGTCGGTCAATATTTTGAGGAAAATTTTTATACGGTTAGTTGCGTCGCATCGATTTGAAACTATTCTCTGTTGAAGGTCAGGCCAAAAAACGTCATTGAGACGGGCCAATTGCCGTTTTAAAGCGTTTAGAGGTTTGACTTTGCAGTTTGACCGTCCCGATCGAGCCTTTAACGTTGTCAGATGTAGTTGGATTTTTTTTCATACATGTATTTAATCTTAACGGTGATATCTGACGGTTGGAATAGATTTTCCAAACTTTTAGATTCGAAATCGGAACATATGCACTAATGTTCCTTAACTTGTTTACTAAGTGTTTATGTGAATGTATAGTTTCAAATAGTTACTATACGTAGACCCATCAAATGCAAAAGTGTCGTGAAATAAGATACGACCGAAATATTGAAATACGTCTACGGTTGAAAAATGGGAAGATTCCGACAAAATCTGTGTGCCGAATGTTGCGGTTAGGTGTTTTTTACTTCCGATTTCCTATGGGTAGCCTGACGGTCGGTAAATATTTTGAGGAAAATTTTTATACGATTAGTTGCGTCTCATCGATCTGAAACTATTCTCTGTTGAAGGTCAGGCCAAAAAACGTCATTTAGACAGGCCAATTGCCGTTTTAAAGCGTTTAGAGGTTTGACCAAAAGTTGACCAAGGAATAGCCGACGAAATACTTAACTTCGTCGGCTATACTCTTGCGATCCGCGCCGTTTCATTGTCCGCCGTTGGATGGGCGAGATCTGACGGCTGCTGATAGCGTGAAGTATAGCCGACGAGATTCATATTATAGCCGACGAGATTCATATTATAGCCGACGATTTATTAACGTCGTCGGCTATAACCGGCCCGCAAAGCCCAACTTCGGCCCGGCCCGTCAGAGTATAGCCGACGAATTTCGACTATAGCCGACGACATAAAATGACATCGTCGGCTATAGTCCTTCGATTTAAACCGAAACAGAGGCGCCTCTCCCTCATTTTCCAGAAACCCTAAAACCCATAAGCCTCTGCCGCCGCAGCCGCCCGCCCCTCCCCGACGCCGACCGACCACCACCGACGCCGACCGACCCTCCCCCTCCCTACCCTCCCCCTCCCCGCCCCCTCCCCGTCCTGCCCGACCCCTCCCCGACCCGAAACCCCCTGCCGCCGCCGCCCCGAGCCGCCTCTGCCGCCCCTGCCGCAGCCGCCCCTACCCGCCCCTGCGGCAGCCGCCTCTGCCGCCCCTGCTGCAGCCGCCCCTAGCCGACCCGAAACTCCCTGCCGCCGCCGCCCCTGCCGCCGTCGCCGCCGCACCGCACCACCGGTCCTCGTTCAGACTGCACCACCATGTCAGGTAGTCCCGATCGAGCCTCATTTAGGGTTTTTATTAATTTTGTCGAATTTTGTGAATTTTAGGGTTTTTGTGAATTTTTTGTGGAATTTAGGGTTTTTGTGAAATTTATGGAATTGTGTGGATTTTTTGTTAAATTTGTTAATTTTGTGGAATTTATATACTAATTTTGTGGATTTTTTGTTAAATTTACGGTTTTTATTTACTAATTGTGGAATTTTGTTGAATTTATATACTAGTATACTAATTTATATACTAATTTATATATAATTAGGTATAAATATTTTGTGTAATTTTTAGGAGGATATATATATATATATATATTTTTTTTTCGGAATATATATATATATAATTAGGTATAAATATAGTTATGTATATATATATAATTAGGTATATATATATTTAAAAAAGTTTTTTATTTTTTTGTGAAATTTAAGGAATTTTGTGTTATATTTCGGAATATATATATATAATTAGGTATAAATATATTTAGGTATATATATAATTAGGTATATATACATTGAATGAAGTTTTTAATTTTTTTGTGGAATTTTTGTGCAATTTATGGAATTTATATACTAATTGTGCAGGAAACCGCCGCTTTGTAGACCGATGGCTTGGCAGACGGACCGAGAGCGACCCCGACGCTCAGGCAGGAGCCAGCCGTGGGGGGAGCGGATCCAGCGGTCGTCGGGGCCTAGGCCGGCCTATGAGTCGACGAGAGGAGACTTTGATGGGATTGACCCCGAGCGATCCACGTGGGGGCTCCTCGTATGAGTCGACGGAAGCGGGCCCTGAGTCGAGTGTCGGAGGAGGACGCAGAGCCACTAGACCCCAGTGCACTTCAGCACTGTTCCAGGATCGGCAGCCGACCCCACCGCGCGCCGATCTGGACCCTCCAGAGATGCTCCCTGTGCCCCCACAGCGACAGCGTCCACAGCTACGGGGCCCACAGTCAGGGGGAGCAGGCCCCTCAGGGTCCACGCCCCGTATGTCTCCGCCATCGGGGATGTACATGGTCCAGTTCGTCCCTGCCATCCCTGAGTACGACGCCAGGGGGAGGCAGATTTGGAGGCACGACCGGCCCCACGAGATTCCCTGGGAGGAGGCCTACGTCTACAGTCCTTTCGACTCAGAGGACTGCCGCGGCCTGTGGGCCGTTCGTGAGAAGGACAAGCAGTACAACGACGCAGGTAATTGGTTAGTTTAATTAATTATTTAGATTGTTTAATTAATTATTTAATTAGTTAGTTTAAATAATTATTTAACTATATCTTCATTTTAATTATGAAACAGGCGTCCTCGTCAATAAACCCGCGGGGACGAGACGGACCAGAGGGCCAGCGAACATGTCGACCCTGGAGAGGGAGCTCGCCGGTGGGATCAGAGAGATCCTGCCCGGTCCCGGTGAGGATGGACCCCCGATTGAGAGGAGAGACACCACCACCAAGTATATCAACGCGACGGGCATGCTCGTGCGGGACAGGGTCCCACTGTTGTGGCCCGACTGGGGCTCTGTGCCCGATGACATCAAGGCGCGAGTGTACAATGCACTGTCGGTGAGTTAAATCGTATTTTTATTATAGAAAATAAACATTTATGAATTCAGTCCTTATAACTATATAAAAATATTTTCTAATTAATTTATAATATTGCAGCAATGGTTTAGAGTCCATCCTATCTTGGACTGGTGGAGGGACGAGCAGCTGAAGAACAGGTTATGTGTTTTGCTTTTTTTTTGTATAAATATATTTATTGGCAGTGTACGAATATATCTAACAGTTGTGTTCTGTTAATATAGGTACTCCGAGTGGAAGAACGAGCTGTCCACGCACTACAGGACGTACCATGTGGAGCAGCGCTTGGGGCGAGCTGCAACCCCCCACGAGTTCCGGTACAGGGAGTACGAGTGGCTATGGTTGGTAGCCTACTTCGGGAGCGACAGGGTCTCGGTAAGAAAATTTAGCCTGCTAGTATATCACTTTTTAATGTTATTTAATAATTAAATTATGTAGTTACTTAATTAAATTAATTAGTTAGTTAGTTAGTTATTAGTTATTAAATTAAGTTAGTTGGTTAGTTACATAGTTAGTTAGTTCGTTACTAAATTAAATTAAATTAAATTAAATTAGGTAGTTAGTAAGTTAGTTAGTTACTAAATTAAATTAGTTAGTTAAGTAGTTACTAATTAAATTAAATTAGTTAGTAATTAAATTAGTTAATAATTTTATTTTGGTTAGTTCCTAATATTTTAATTTAGTTACTAATTTATATTTGCGTTTATATGTTCGTTTTTATAATACAGAAAATCTCGCGGACGAACAGCGACAACCGCAGGAGGAACGAGCACCCCCACCACGGCGGCGCCCGCTCCTGGAGGCAGTGGGCAGAGATGGCGAGGAGGGACCGACCGCTGAGGCCGTTGTCGTGGATTCATGCGCAGATGTATCCGGGGCGTCCCGACCAAGTGGTAAGTATTCGCCCATCTTCAATAAAACTGTTTCATTAAATTAATTTATATATATATTTTTTAATTCGTTTATTATATTTTCTTGTCAATTAGGCGGAAATAGATGCGGAGACCGACGCGATCACATTCGGGATCGCGCGAGACACCCTGGGAGACGGGGCGTCCGACGAGGCGATCGCGGAGTTTGCCTCCACGATCGACACCCTTGAGCCGCGCTTGGCCTCTCAGATCATGCACGCGGCGGTAGGGACGGGGAACAACTACTTCTACCAGAGAGGCCTAGGCGCGGCGGGAGATGGGGTTCTCAAGTACACGCCGGCCAATCCCAGCACGCAGCGTGCGGCTTCGACGAGAGGAGACTTGCAGACGCAACTGCAGAGGACTCAGGCGGAGTTGGCGAGGGCGATGGAGGCGCTCCAGCAGGCGGAGTTGGCGAGGGCCGCGGAGGCTTCGGCGCAGCAGGCCAGAGACGCATCTGTGGCGGAGATGTACCGATGGATGCAGCAGTCTTGGGAGGCCCAGCAGGCTGGACTCCAGCCCCCGCCTCCGCCACAGATGCCCCAGTTCGTCGTCCCCACTCCCCCCCCCGCATCGGAGTACGCCAGCCGATCAGGACAGCCATAGCCACCGGAACTCGAACGATCCGGTCGACGACGCTACGCGTTTAGGGGGTGATGATGAGTAGTTAGGGGGTTAATTTGTACAGTATGTAGGATATTAGGGATGGATTGATGTGGATATTTGTTGGATATTTGGATGTTTGTTTGTGCATTTTCTGCAGCTAAACCGAAGACGAAGTGAAATTGGGCCCGAGTTAAATTTTTAATTTTTTTTAAATATTTAGGGGTTATAGCCGACGATATTGGCATTATTTCGTCGGCTATAAGTGCTATAGCCGACGATTTTTACCAAATTTCGTCGGCTATAACCGTGTCGTCGGCTATACCCTCCCGGCTTCCGGCAAAAAAGCCGTTCCTGGTACCGGCGATTGGTATGGCCGACGATAGTGTCGTCGGCTATAACGGACGGATAGCCGACGACAGTGTCGTCGGCTGTACTTCGGGTTAGGGGCAATTACATAATTGTTGAAGCCGACGATCTTGTCGTCGGCAATGTTCGAAGTATAGCCGACGACGCTTTTTTCGTCGGCTATACCTAGTGTTTTATAAGCCGATGACTTACCTGGTGTATCGTCGGCTATACTATAGCCGACGGAGCATTCCCGACGAGAGAATAGCCGACGAATTAATGGAAACGGCCGACGAGATGGCGTCGTCGGCTATGATGCCTTTTCTGGTAGTGTCTTGTGGTGTAATAACCATTTGATTATAATAGCTATGACCAGCCAAATGCTCAAGCATCTGATCAATAAAAGGTAATGGGAAGTGATCCTCATGTGTGGCATTATTGAGCATCCGATAATCAATACAAACTCTCCAACCTGTAGTCATCCTTATAGGCACTAACTCATTTTTGTCATTCTTCACCACTGTTATTCATAACTTCTTAGGCACCACCTGAACTGGACTCACCCATTTGCTCTCAGAAATTTGATATATGATTCCCACCTCAAGAAGCTTCATAATTTCAGCAAACACAACTTCTTTCATGTGTGGATTCAAACGCCTTTATGGTTCACATGCTGGCTTCACATTGTCTTCAAGATGGATTCGGTGCATACACATTGTATGGCTTATACCTTTAATATCTGCAATGGACCATCCAATTGCTGTTTTGTGAGCTTGAAGAACTCTCAACAACTTCTTTTCATCCTCTTCACAAAGGTCTAAGGCAATAATCACTGATAGTGTCTCACCTGACCCAAAAATACATATTTCAAGTGTTGGGGCAGCGGCTTGAGCTCTAAATTTGGTGGTTTCTGAATAGAAGGCAAAGATTTATTTATGGGTAGAGGTAGACACTCAAATTGGTTCTACTTGCTTCGTTCCAAGACCGGTGCAACATTAAATTTTTTTTCCAACTCATCAACTTCCTTCTTGGCATCAAAATCCATTCCAGATTGTGTCAAGCATACTTCAAGGGCATCTTGAGATGAATTCATAACAAAAGCCTCATGAGTAATAGGAGAAATATAATTAACCATAAAACATTCGCTATCTTCTAAGAGACGATGACTGATGAGTGCCAAAGGCACGCATACAATGATAAATCCTACAAAAGATCGTTAGTAGTATAGTAATAAGTAGAGATCGTTCTAGCCGGGGATTAAGCGTACCTGAAATATAAGAATGTTAGAATAAAACACACATATATGCACACAATGTCACACTTATATACATATTTTCACACACGTTTTACACATAAGGGGGGACAGATTTGTTATCTATAGAACCTACGGCAACAAAGATAAAAGATAAGAAAATAAACCTAAGTTACTATGTACTTGTGGTCGACATCTCTCACACAAAGCACTTATCATAAACTATCATAACACATAGAGAATCATAAGTAAGACTCACGACAAGCATGCAACAAAATATCCTAGACTCGACTTAGTTCCAATCCTAACTAGATTCCTTAGTGGTTTCTCTAGTCGATTTAGACTTCACGAAAATACTTAGAATTAGCTTAGTGCGTTACCCTAATCTTTAGCTAACCGATTAAAGACACTTAGTGTAGAAAATAACTAATTAACCAATGATGCAAGAAATCTTTTGTTGGAAACGTATTAACATGTATGGCGTCACGTATCATGCATAGACACGCAAGTTTCAATGAAACACTCTACTCCTAGTGCAATAACACAAACCAAACTGACTTAGTGCCTAACTCGATCTATGTTACTACGAGAGATGAAATCTCAACCTAGAGGAAATATCAAGGCCTTTGACTACGCCTAACCCTCAATCTCATGTGCACACGAAATCATGAAACTAACCAAGTACAAGAAAAGAATTAGATTGTGAACATGCTTCCTAAAGACCTACCTACGATTTCTACATATTATGTTTACATGTTTTATTTTATTAGAACAAAAAAATTTCGACCCCTAGAATTAACTAAGTTACAAAATTTTACAACTATTTTAAACATGCAAAACCAAGAAAACAAATTATTCATACATAGACATACAAACAAATACCCTAAGAATATACCAACTACATAGACATAGTTTAATAAAATCATAAATTTACAAGCCGAAGGGAATGGATCACACATTTAAACACCTTTGAAGACGTAGAACTGTGTTGATCGGATGGATGATGATGGAATACGGAATGGATTTTTAGGATGGTGGTGGAAAGGGGTTTCGGCTTATTTTCTTATGTAGGACTAAGGGTAGAATATTTGGTAGAGCTTTTGACTTTGTGTTTTGGCTAAAGATGTGACAAGTTTTCTTCAAGATGCCGGCCTCTATTTATAGGAGAAGGGGCTGTGCAGTTTTGGAGAGTTAAACAAAACCAAAATGGACAAGGAAACCTATTTGATGAAGTTTCCCAATCCAAGAAGGTATTGGCTTTCTTTTCCTTTTTGGACTAGGTCTCCTTGTCTTTGTTGGCCTAGGGACAGAGTATTGTGTTTAGGACATCTTCATGAAGCTTCTTGAACATTCTAAGATGCTTGGAGACAGCTTGAAAATGATGCAGCCCCTAGGAAACTTTTCCGAAAAATTCAGCTTTTCTCTCAGGTGCAGCCCTTGCCAGTATCGGATACTCCTTGGCAGCCTCGACAGGACATGTGCAGGGCAGCGTGTAGGGCAGCGTGCAGGGCATGCACGCAGCATGAGTGCCAGTATCAGATATGTCTCGACAGGCTGCAGGCCTGCGCTGCGCTGTCCTCTCGGCAGGCTGCATGTCAGGTTTCCGATACTCTGTTTTCCTTCTCAGTAGATTTGACCTTTGCATCTTGATTCAGGCATAACTTCCTCCAGAAAATAGCTATCTATGTGATTCCAAATTCTGTAGAAACTAGATTTCTTTGCATATATGGTACATATTATGGTTCCAAGTGAGCCGTTCTGGAGAAATTATGGAAGTTGGGTGATGCATGAACTTGCTGATTCCGCGTCCAGATTCTCTTGCAATTCTTGGCAACTTTCCTTGGTCCAATTGTTGTAACTCCTTACTGTGCTGAATCCATCTTTCTATTGCTGAATCCTATTATAGTATTGCTGATTCTATTGCTGAATCCTTACTGTGTATACTAAAAATCAGAGTGGTTAAATTAACACAAGACAAGGTCGAGGCTTTACAGAATCAACGAAACATATTAAGTCTCTAGTTAAACTAGGTTTCTTATCGCTTGTTAAGAACTTTGTTTGTTTTCTGTATTTTTCCCTATAATTAGCACATTTTTATGATAGTTCTACCAAATACTCATGACTCTACATTATGACTCAATTCTACACATACTAAGGTTAAGCAAAACATAAATATAGGCATAAACATATTAAAAACATAACACTTTGTGCTCTTATCGATGACTAGCTTCAAAGATCTTGTACTCCACTGACACGTCACCAACTTTCATAGATAAACGTCCATCTTTCACTCTTATTATAGTATCAACAGTAGCCATAAAAGCACGTCGCAGATTGATAGGCACCTCCTCACTTGCAAAAGCATCTGGTTAAGTTTCAAAAATCACAAAGTCTGCGGGCAATATGAACTTATCAACCTTCACTAATACATCTTCCACAATTCTTTTTGGTCGCTTGACTGACCGGTCTGCCAACTGCAAAGTCATTGCGGTTGATTGTAGGTCACCAAACTTTAATTTTAGGAACAAAGAGTATGGCATTAAATTGACACTAGCAAGCTCAAAATAATGATCACCAATTATGCACGGTATTGTGAAGCTTCCAGGGCCCTTCAACTTTGGAGGGATTCTCCTTTGAATTACTGTGCTAACCTCATTTGACAATAACACTTTCTCATGGTCTTTAAATCTCCTCTTATTAGTACACAACTCCTTCAAAAACTTTGCATAAGCTGAAATTTGCTGAATAGTATCAAGCGAAGGAATGTTGATCCGCACCTTACGAAATAACTCCGTAATTTCAGTCAAGTGCCAATCTTTCTTTGGCTTTTGGAGTAGCTCTGGATATGGGGGTTTAAGAACAAAATGAGACTCTGTAATAGGCTTCAAAGTCGTCACTTGACTACTGGAAATTTTCAATTTTGGATAAGTTTTTCTACTGGGGATTGTAACAGATCTTTCAATCCTCTGTTCTGAGTTCGTCTCTGCTGATTTACTGATTACTGGGATCGAAACAGTATCATCAATCCCCTGTTCGAGTTCTTCTTTCTGCTCTTCTTCTTGAATGTCACCTGGGCCACAAACTTTATTATCAACTCTCTTCCCACTTCTCAGTGTGATCATAGCTTTCATAGTCTCATGACCTCTCGAATTAGTAAGAGGTTGGCTAGGTAAACACCCTTGTTCTCTCTCATTCAAGGCATTGGCAATCTGTCTAACTTGAACTTCCAACTTAGAAATAACTTGAGATTGAACTTGCTGCTCTTTCTTGGTCTCTTGAATTGCATGAAGCATCTGAGAGTTGGGTTTTTGGAACTCCATTTGATTTTGTACAAGTTGCTGCATAGTTTCTTCAAGAGATGGCTTCTTTTGTTCACTTGGCCCTTGATAATTTTGCGTAGGAGGATTTCTTGGCATTTGCACTTGACTATTGTTGCTATAAGAGAAATTCAGACGTTGCCTCCAATCTGGATTATAAGTATTAGAAAAAGGATCATTCACAGGCCTTCTATAATTATTCAATTACCATGTTAACTTGCTCATCTTGGAGGAAATTCTCGGTACAAGATTTTTGTAGAATATTCTAGGATATTTACTTTCCTTGTATGTATAGGTAGATTGTTCTATGTAATCTTTATGATATGTTTCCTTGTACATATAAGTTTGTATCACTATATATACCTCCTCTATGGAGAAGAATAAATCTATCAAACCATTATACCCAAAATCATATTGTTATTTTCTAGTTGGTATCAGAGCCAACACAAAGCAATCCATTTCCGCTGCACATCTTGCAAAACACAAACCCTAAATCCCAAATCACAAACCCTAAATCCCAAATCACAAACACACTCCCAAATATATACCCCAAACACACAAACAAAAACTTTTTTCACTGGAAAACAAAAAGTAGCCGGGCCCAGCCAACCCAAGCCGAGCCCAGCCAATCCAAGCCGAGCCGCTGCCTCTTCCTGCTGCTCTGCAGCCCGTGGACCCCGCCAGCCTCTTCCTGCTCTGCTATGCTCTGCCGAGCCCAGCCTCTACAGCAGGACGTGTCCCCTGCTACTTTTCCTGCTCTTGTTCTACTTGTTGTGCTCCTGTCCCCTTATGGAACCTGAAATCTCTTCAGACAAACCAAATTCGTATGCAAACACAATGTGCCTCCTGTGTGGATATTTCGGTCATAGCAAGCAACGGTGTTTTGAAGTAATTGGATACCCGGATTGGTGGGATTTCACCCTACTATGGAGGACGAGCATTTATCTAGTGTCTCCACTAATGTAGCACAGTCAAGTATGAATGGTAAGACCATTTTTCATAATACTTGGATAATTGATACAGGAGCATCAGACCACATGAAAAATGACCCTAGTCTCTTGACCACAGTTAAACCTTCCTCTCAAGATGTTGTATCTACTGCTGATGGTACACCAACTACAGTTACTGGAGAAGGTTCTGTTGCCTTATCTGATACATTAACTCTTGAATCTGTCTTAGTTGTTCCATCACTAGCACATAATCTTCTATCTGTTGGTCAGATCATTCTAGCTCTTGCATGTATTGTTACTTTTTATCCATCATTCTGTGTGTTTCAAGACATTCTGACCCGTCAGATCCTTAGTTATGGTGTACGAAGAGGAAAATTATATTATCTGGATTTAACAGAGACTGGAGAAAAACATAAACATTTTTTGGGACAAGCTAATCAGGTTCATGGAGTCGTGAGTGGTCGGGAAGCTGTGTGGCTTTGGCATCGTCGCCTAGGTCACCTCAACTTCCATTATCTCAAGAAGCTGCAACCTCAGTTATTTTCTGGTGTCAATGCTTCAGATTTCCATTGTGACACTTGTGAACTGGCCAAGAGTCACCGTATGTCATATTCACCAAGTCTTTACAAAAGTCTGGTTCCTTTCATGAAAATCCACTCTGATGTATGGGGCCCAGCGAAAATCCCTTCACTATGTGGCGCTCGTTATTTCGTCACTTTTATTGATGATTGCACGCGAATGACTTGGGTGTCTCTCTTGAAGAACAAAAGTGATGTTTGTCTCAGGTTCAAAGAATTTCACAAGATGGTGTCTACACAATATCAACAGACTATTCGTGTTTTCCAATCTGACAATGGTGGAGAATATGTTAATGGTCTTATGCAAGAGTTCACACAATTTCATGGCATTCGACATCAAACTTCAAATTCTTATACTCCTCAGCAAAATGGATTGGCAGAAAGAAAGAATCGACAGCTCCTTGAAATTGTTCGGGCATCTTTATTTGGCATGCATGTTCCTCGTGAGTATTGGGGTGAAGCTGTGAAATCTGCTGCCTATCTCATTAACCGCACCCCATCTCGAGTCATTGAGTTTCAAAACCCTCAACAAAAACTTCAGACTCTCCTCTCTGTTCCATCCTTACCAAATTTGGAGCCTCGTGTTTTTGGATGCGTCGTCTATGTTCATATTCCCAAGGTTCAGCGTAGCAAACTTGATCCTCGTGCTAGAAGGTGTATTTTTAGGAATTGGCTTCTCTACTTGGATTTTTTGTGCTTGGATTTGCTTGGATTCCTTACATCCATTAGATTGAGTAAAGATGATGCAACCAACTTATAACCTATGTCATCCTTACTCAATCTAACGGTTGTAAGGATCCAAGCAAATCCAAGCACAAAAAATCCAAGCAGAGAAGCCGGATCCGTATTTTTATTGGCTATGCCGAATTTAAAAAGGGTTATAGGTGTTATGATCCTATCACTGATGCTGTACATGTGTCTCTTGACGTCTCTTTCCATGAAGAAGAACCATTTTTTTCTTCTTCCCCATCTTCCCTTCAGGGGAAGAAATCATGTGAAGGGAATTCGATCCCGTTTGTTTGGATCAGATGCATTTGAAGACATTGAAGCATTAGAAGAAGCGTTTAATTCTAACACAAAAGCTGCCAAAACATTGGACAAAGTTCCCTCACGTACTGACCAGCAATTACAAGTTGATAATGGGAGACAAAAGCTGACAGATGAAAGAGACAAAGAAGATGAGCTGATGGAGGAAAGAAGACCAACTCCAACTAATTTAAAGTATTGTGATGATGATGATGACAATAGTGATACAAACAAGGAGGTTAGTAATGATGATGATAACAATTATATGGAGGAGAGAAGACCAAGTCCACGTGCTCCCCTTGAACCACATGCAGCCGAGCCCAGAATTTCCGCAAATGAGCCAAGTCCACATGAGCCGTCTGCCGAGCCAAACCAAGCTGCAGCCGAGCCGTCTGCCAAGCCAGTCCCACCTACTGTGCCGACACATGCTGCACCTTCTGCTGCGTTACCCGGTCTACTTACAGCCTCTTCTGATAAGTCATACACACATGAGCCAACACAGGTACCATTATTTTTCAATGAACCTAGAAAATCACATAGAGCTACTAAGGGTATTCCTCCAAAACATTATGAGCCAAACATCACAGCCAAAACAAAATACCCTATAGCCAATTTTATGTCTAATCATAGGTTGTCTGGGTCACATGCATTTGTTGTCAATCAATTATCTTCTGTATCTATTCCAAGTAGTGTACAAGATGCATTGGCAGATCCCAAGTGGAAACAAGCGATGAATGAAGAACTTGAAGCTTTGCAGAAAAATTCAACTTGGGATATTGTGACAATGCCACCTGGAAAGAAGACTGTTGGATGTCGTTGGGTGTATACAGTGAAACTCAAAGCAGATAGGAGTATTGACAGATATAAAGCCAGACTTGTTGCCAAAGGGTACACCCAACGCTATGGAATTGATTATGAAGAGACATTTGCACCTGTAGCAAAGATCAACACTGTCAGAATATTGGTCTCACTAGCAGCAACTAGAGATTGGCCTCTTCGCCAGTTTGATGTGAAGAATGCATTCCTCAATGGAGATTTAGAAGAAGAGGTTTATATGGATGTACCACCAGGAGTCAAAAATAAGCCTTGCGATGCAGGCAAAGTTTGCAAATTGAAGAAGTCATTATATGGCTTAAAGCAATCACCCAGAGCTTGGTTTGGAAGATTTTCAAAATCAATGAAGGCGTTTGGTTATAGACAGAGCAACTCAGACCATACTTTGTTCATTAAGCATAGTCAGGGTAAGATTACTGTCCTGATAGTATATGTTGATGATATGATTGTCACAGGAGATGACCCGAAAGAGATGGAGGCCCTACAGAAATATCTTTCGAAGGAGTTTGAGATGAAAGATCTTGGACAACTGAAATATTTTCTTGGGATTGAAGTGGCAAGGTCCAAGAAAAGAATTTCTTTGTCCCAACGCAAGTATGTACTTGACCTGTTAGCTGAAACAGGGATGCTTGATTGCAAACCAGCTGATACACCAATTGAGATGAATCACAACCTTGCCATCTATCCGAATCAAGTTCCAACAGATAAAAGAAGGTACCAACGTCTAGTAGGGAGACTTATTTATCTTTCTCATACTAGACCTGATATTGCTTATGCTGTGAGTGTGGTTAGCCAATTTATGCATTGTCCCAGTGAAGAGCATATGGATGCAGTATATCGTATTTTAAAGTATCTCAAGAAGGCACCTGGAAAAGGTTTGTTGTTTGAAAAGAATAATGAATTAGAGGTCATGGGATACACAGATGCTGATTGGGCAGGTGATAAGACTGATAGAAGATCTACATCTGGATACTTCACTTTTGTTGAAGGTAATCTAGTGACTTGGCGTAGTAAGAAACAAAAAGTTGTTGCTAGATCAAGTGCAGAAGCAGAATTTCGAGGTATGGCACATGGCGTATGTGAATTGTTGTGGATCCGAAATGTGTTAAAGAGCTTAGGTGTCAAACTTAACAAGCCTATGGACTTGCGTTGTGATAATACGTCAGCAATTGAAATTGCCCATAATCCAGTTCAACATGATCGAACTAAGCATGTGGAGGTGGATCGATTCTTTATCAAGGAGAACTTAGACAGGAAAGTTATTCAATTCCCTTTCGTATATACAAAAGACCAGTTGGCAGATGTTCTTACCAAAGGAGTGTCAAGGAAAGCATTCGATGATTCAATTGACAAGTTGGGCATGATTGATATCTATGCACCAACTTGAGGGGGAGTGTAGAATATTCTAGGATATTTACTTTCCTTGTATGTATAGGTAGATTGTTCTATGTAATCTTTATGATATGTTTCCTTGTACATATAAGTTTGTATCACTATATATACCTCCTCTATGGAGAAGAATAAATCTATCAAACCATTATACCCAAAATCATATTCTTATTTTCTAGTATTTTGTGGAATGTGTAATACTCGAACACAAAGCACATGTCTCCTTTGCAGCCTTATTTAACAAAGGAGTAAGGCTCTTCATTTGTCTTGTTAAAGCTGCAACCTGTTCTTCTAATTTAGTAATAGCACTCACCTCATAAAATCCTCCTATTTTGGATCTTGAACATAAGGTTCATGATACTGTAGTCTTTCCCATCAAACTTCCACCAACTGTAGCATATATCCACCATACCTCTGCTTTGAGAGTTCAAACCCCTGTAAAAAAATTGAGCCTTCTGGGGTTTAGTAAATCCATGGTGAGGACACTTCACAAACTAGTCCTTGTAACACAACCAACTCTCATAAAAAGGTCCTCCTTCAGACTGACGAAAACCAAAGATTTCTGCTTGGAGAGCATTTGTTATAGTAGCAGGGAAGAATTTCCATAAGAACTTATTTACAAAATCATCCCACACTACTACAAAAAACTCAATACACAACGGTGCTGCACCGTTGTGTAAGTTCGAAAAAACCGTCGTATATCTCGAGCTTGTGTGATGAAACGTCCAACAACCAACTTATAATTTCTGTTGTACAACTTATATGACATGCCATGGCTGGCTTGGCATTCGCTGCACTGACATGTCTAGTTCATACAACAGAATATACATACTTTTATGTTGTGTAAGTTTTAAACATACAACAGAATATTGCAATTTTATTCTGTTGTCTCATTCGCACAACAGATTTCATCTCCCACTTATTTAGTTGTCTGATTCAGACAACTGGTTTCGTTTCATATTTATTGAGTTGTATGATTCTACAAATCAAACAACAGATTTGAGGATTTTATGACACAGGTTTGATGTGGCTTTTAGTCATATTGTACAACATATGATATTTTTACAGTTGTATGATTCAACAACCAGACAACAGAATTGAGCAGTTTGTGACACTGGTTTGATTCGGCTTTTGGTCATATTGTACAACACATAATGCTGTTATAGTGTTGTATAAGTTTCTATCACACAATAGATTTAAGCATTTGATCATATGACCACTTTGTTGTCTGAGCTTCAAATACACAAGAAATGAGGTCTCAAAAAGCATGTAAACTGTTGTACATTGAACCATTACCATTTCCAGAAGAGCAGTTTTTGCAGATACAATAATTATACATAAATTGAACCATTCTACATATCATTCAAGTGGCCGGAGCACACTAATGTACCACATAGATGCATAGAGCAAAAGCAAACTAAAACTTAACTAGCATTCAGCTGAAACCATGAAAGGCACAAGCTGATATTGTTCAAAATTTGCTAGCAATAATCCGACGTACCTAGCTAGCATTTCAGCTGAAACCATGAAGGCACAAGCTGATATTGTTCAAAATTTGCTAGCAATAATCCTACGTACCTAGCTAGCATTTCAGCTGAAACATTATCCCAAAAAGTCATTCAAACACAAAGCAGCAGAAGTCATTCAAACACAAAGCAGCAGAAAGCAGCCGAAAACTAACAGTAAACTTCCCAGCCAATAATAAAGACATAGCCATACTAATCTGCGAGAAAGTGTTGCTGGGAATGTGCTTGATCCCGGCATCAGCCATCTGCTTCCAGATGGAAGACCTGAGATCAGCAGACACCTTTTTCAAATCTTCGGCACTACTCTTGCCATCCCAGAAAGATTCCAAGGCGAACTTGAGCTCTCTCTTGGGGCCCATACAGGGGTATCCAACAATGTGAGACGCCATTTCTCTGAAGGATCAGATCAAAATGAAACACATTAGTTTCCAGAACTAACCATTGATGTTGATTCCCTAATGAGAGGCCAATCAATCAAAATTTAAAACTACAGGAGCTTATACAAGTTCTTAAAACCCACAAGTAGGTGATTAGCAATCAGTCCCATAATAATAATAATCTAAATTCACAATAGAGTTACTGGGGATTGTCTTTATTTACGATATTATAACGAATCAGAGTAGACATATTTAACATATCTAACAATGAGCAACTATGAGAATTGTTCAATTCGTTCATATGATTGCAAAAGACTGACAGGTACTAGGCTGAAAGCATACAGAGAGGTTAGGCTTGGGTCAGAATATGTCCTAGCTAGTATTTTGTATCATACAATTTTTGCATCAGCACAAGTACAGCGGGCATTCTTCTTTGTTTCAGACTTTCATGTCAGTAAGGCAATAAAATCCTAATCAGAAACTGAACATGAGTCATCAATCTAATAGTACACAGAGCAAATCAACTCTATCAACTAGTCCTTTGAGTCAAGCCTTACCAGTTCAATTCGCTCCACCTCCCCATAGTACTTACTGTGCTTACACAGAGCATAACATGATAGGGAATCCCATACGCATCCAATAGCAAATTTTCTGGCTGCAGCATATGACATAAAAATGAGTGTGATCATTAATTATCAATTTCCTCTAGTCATTTGTAATATCAATTTCTGCAAATGTCAAATACCTTCAGGTCCCTGTGATAGACGCCTCTGCTATGGCAGTAATCGACTGCATTAATAAGCTGTTGGAAATATCTACGTGCTTCATCTTCTCGCATCCGACCATTGTTTACCTTCAAAGCAAGTCTTTGTGAGAAGATATGCAAGCTCTACCAAATAACAGGAAAAAGACGTCCAAGTAGAAAAAATGAGCAGGCACAGTAACATCATACAATTAAAAATTGGAATAGTTAAATAGCATTCAGTACTTGAATGAGTTATTTGACTAGTAAGGCAGATAAGGGTCTAACACTGAACTATCAGAGACTTCAGGCACTCACAATTTTGTCAAAGAGCTCTCCCCCTGTAACAAACTCCATAACTATAAATATCTTTGTCTTGCTCCCCATGACCTGAAAATGCATAGGTTTATACATAAAGAGTGCATTGTAAGGAAATCAACTCCAAGAACAGCCAAAATGTTGCGCCGATTTTACTGAGTTCTATATGAAGTTGTCTTTTTCCCACAAGTAAACCCTTCTCAGCCCTCCGGCCAATTGCTCATCTTGCTTATTCATACCATCAACTATGTATGGTTTATAATAGTAGCAATTATGTCTACCAACCTTCTATGTTTTATATTGATTATCGTGCAAGATCAGGATTGAACCAGAATGAAGTGAACAGATATGATCATATTTGTCATTAGAATAATGACCATTTAAAATAGAGAGCTCATACTTGAGATAACCTGCAAGGTGGATATGGTGTGTGCAGGATTGTGCATAAGCGCAAATGAGAGAGAGAGAGAGAGAGACCTCATACAACTGAACAACATTTGGATGCTTAATCAGCTTCATTGTTGCAATCTCCCGTTTAATCTGTTACAACACATAGAACAGATCACGATTTAATCTCAACTTCTTATAGTATAATTGCACGACTTTTTTAAGTCTGTTCTGATCATTATAGATTGCTTTGCAGAGACCGATAGCCCCAAAGGTATAATGACAGTAAAATGATCCCAAAAGAATAAACATATACACTGAACCATCTAACACTCTCTTGGTACACAAAGATAGTAGGGAACTAAAATATGGCATCACCCTACAGAGTGTGAATCAAGTCCCGGAATTTTATCTGCCAAAAAAATTTATGGGAAAGCAGTTGAGAAATGATAACTGACTTGGCCCCAGTAAAGACGAATCCCGGGCAACTACATACTCTTGAGCTGAGAATTAAGTTCTGAACCAAAACTACATCTGAAAACCTTCTACTACACCCTTTAAAGTTGCAAAAAAAATGGAGCAGATGAGCACATCAAGTCATATTGAAAATCAAAGCTCATTATACAATACACAGAATTGCAGACAGACAACCTAGGAGAGTTGAGATCCGACCAGAATTGACCAGCCAGAGGATACAATCCATACCTCTTAAGAAGACACAAGATGCAGTTGCAGTAGCCCAAATCAATCGAACCCAAATTCCTGAATGATTGATTGAAGAGAAGAAGAGAACGACAGTTAGTGGAGGTGAGTTGAGAGCAATTTATACATATGCATGACGGACTGGAATAAATAATAAACAATATTAATAATTGGAAAAATAACTCATTGGGAAAGATTAGTATTTGACTAAATGTTCCTTCTCACCTGGGATCTTGGAGAAGCTCAACTCAACAGCCTCACAAGGTAGGACACGAGCTGAAATGAGACGAATTCTCTGTTGAGATTGCAAGAAACGCAGGATCCTATCAATCATGAAGAGGTAGAAGCTTGGAAGCATTATGCAAGCGTAGGAGAAGCCCACATGGAACACAAAGAACACAATGAAGACAATGTAGAGGTGATGAGTGTAGAAAAAGAGCTCAAAGATCTTGCGCCTTATACGAGGGAAGCTTGTAGCCCACATGGTTAATCCAGCCAGTAATGCCACTTCTCCAGCCACATTCGAAATTCCAATCTTCTCCCATTTGAGCATCTACAGCAGTAACACAAGATTGATTCTGAAGTTTAGAAATTAACTCAGATGACTTAGTTGCCAAGTTGAAGTAATTCATTTCTAATTTACCTGTGAAACTTGACTTGTGCAGGCCCAAAATATCATGTAGCATAAACCATGAGCTGTGAAGATAATCATGACAAGATGGCCGAGCCAGATATGATACTTGATACTTGCTTCTGATGTAAGGCCAACCAGCTGCAGAAACGAAGACCCTCTTGCCACCGGGAAGAAGAGAAAGGCTAGATCTGTGGTCAAAGCGAGGACTGATGACCCCACACTTGTTCAGCCTCCCATTGAGTTCAACCACAATCTTTCCAGATCTGTGGTCATCAACATACTCAAACTCACCAATATAACCTGCAGAATTCCAAACCCAATAATCATACAACCAAACAATACAAAACCCAACATTCACAAAGCCAAACAACTCCATAACCAATAATCACAAAATATCCAGCTTAACTCATCTAACCAAACAACTTCAGACCCAGTAATCAGACAAATAAGCAGTTCCAAACCCATTGACGCCGACGACCACCGTCTTGGCTTGAGCTCCGGTCATCTAGGTCTTCAATCCGGCGTCGTTTTTTGGCAGAAGGTTCAAAACGTGGGGAGGAGGGAGTGAAGCGTGGGGAGGGGCCGACGAAGGAGTGGGAGCGGTTGTGGATGACGAGTAACGGCGGCAGCACGGAGGAGTCGGTGGAGGCGGTTGGGGGGTCGAAAACGTCGTTGAAGTCGAAGTCTTGAGGCGGAGATGAGGAGGAGGAGGAGGGGATGGTGAGCTTTGAGGCGAGGAGGGAATGGAGGCTTTTGTTATTGGAGCTTTCTTTCTCTCGGGGCTAAGGGGACTTCAGCTTTGAGGCGAAGGGGACTTCATCAGTGGGGTGGGGTGGGGTGGGGTGGGGACAGAGAGGTGTGGGGGGAAGAGAGGTGGTGTGGAGCGGAGGTCGAGGAGGTGGAGCGGAGGTGGGTTTGTGAGGGAGGTTTCGAGCAGGCGAGGTTTTGCTAATGAGAGAAAAAGAGAGACCAGGGACTTTTGTGAGGAGAGTCGAGAGGTTTTGCATCTTCGATAGTTGTTGAGAATGAGGCTCAGCTGACCCATTAGGGTATTTTCCCACTCTCAACTCAAATCCTGGTTGATTTTTGGCTCAAATATTTTGGCAAAAGAGGAAAATTTGCCGCCTGGCTTAAAATTTGGCAAGTTTGGCATGACCCTAGGATTAACCTTCATACAACTGAAAACTTTTAAACTGTTGTACCAATTTCCTTTTCTTTACACTAGATATTTCATAGGTATAGTTCTTGTAGAAGTAACAAAACAATTGCACAACAGAATCAAAATAAACTGTTGTGAGAATTGTAGCACATGTATGTTTTTCAAAACCAAAAAACCATGGAGGCAACTTTCCCGCTTTCAGAAATGCTACCTCTGCCATTGGAGCCAAAATGAAAATGGGGCAATGACAAGCAAACCAACTCATACAACAAAACTACGATATTCTGTTGTACAAGTATTTGTCACTTTGCACTTGGTGACACCTAATGCAGGATGTGACATTATCACACAACACAAAACAATAACTATGTTGTCTGTCCATCTAGACCTTGCCCAAATTTGAGTTTCAATGTCGGAGGGAATTCTGCCGCCAAGATTTTCATTAATCATACAACAGAAAATGTGTCTCAGAGTTGTGTGACAAAATCTGGAAATTTTTTTTTCAGAATATGAAAAATGTGTACCATCATACAACACAAATTATTCACTTTAGGTCGTCTGAAACAGTTCAGTGATTCACACAACATGTAACTTTCAAAGTGTTGTCTGATTTGTGTTGTGTATTGAGTTTTTTGTAGTAGTGCCAAGTGTGAATGGAACGAGGTGGAAGAGAGCCCAATCATTTTCTTCCCTTTTTCCCTCAATGAGAAAGGAAAAAGCCTCAAACGAACCTGCTCATATGTTATACCATATTGGAAAGTTCCACATATGTTTTTGAATTCCTCTACATGCAGATAAGGATCTTCATTTGTTCTCCCATAAAAGTTCGGCAAGCTTTGGATGATTGCTGGTCTAATCTCAAAATGCACCCCTTCAACAATAGGAGCTACGACAAGGCAGGATGTTGTAGTGAGTGCAGTAGGAGAAGTAAACTCTTTCAATGATTTCCTTTCACCCGTCATTGGATCTGAATTCTGTGTATGAGTCCGTACTTGCTTTAAAAGTCGTTTACGAGTTCGTTCATTCTCTGGATCATAGACAATGAGAGCTAAATTCTAAGATCGACGACCTTGCATAAACAAGATTCAAGCCTGCACGAAAAACAAACAAAAGTAAGTAAAAGAAAAGAATAGAAAAACTATACAAAAATATAGCACGAAAACAAATCCAGTTGAATCAACAAAGTCTCCGGTAATGGCACTAAAATGGGAGTTCAAGCCGACTTGTTCGCTTGTAATGTTGGTACCCAGTCATTATTCTTAGTTGTTTAAGCTTTTACTTGTTCACCCGTTCTCTATGCCTTTTGGGAGAACGTAAGGCAAACTGTCTCGCAACTTAAGCTTTTTACCCTTCTCTGTTATTTGCACACTTAATGTTTGCACATATGTAAGGCTAGAAGATGTTTGGAATTAACTTTTTATACCGAGTTGTTTGCAAAAAGTGGGAGAGTGAGCAATTTTACTTGTTTGCATTTGAGCTCTGAGGGTCATTGTGGTCTTGGGTTTTTTGCAAATCATCATTCGAATCTTCTTTGGTTGAGTAAGCATTTTTCTTCGCCTTGTTCTTCCTGTTTTGCTGTTTGATCCCTGTTTTTGTGATTCTTATTCTTCCGACAAGTATGTCATTCGTTTATCTTGAATAAATGTTAATCGTTGTATGCTTTTATGGGTTTTGCGTTCATGCTATTTGTCATAACTTGACTAAGTTTCTATGATTTGCCTAAATTTTTTAGTATTCTTTTGTGTTTTGTTTGACTTAATCCCGGTTCCTATAGCGGGCAACTTGGCCGGACAAATGTTGTGGGCTTCCGCTTAGGTATATGTCCACTAATTTGTCGTACTTTCTTCTAAGAGTGGAGCGCAGAGACAAGGTTCGATCTCATCAATGCTGAAATATGATGGCGGATAAGAATGTTTAGGGTAAGCGGTCTGACATTGCCGCAGAGTGTATGAGCGATGCGTCTTCTTCACGAAAGAAGATTAAAAATGACTTGGAGGGTGATTTGTGTCGCCAAATTGTTTTTCTTGTGAGGAAGTTGTAGATCATTTTTCCGATGGTACCACTATTAATCCGCCATTGCGTGAGAAATATAACATTCCTGATTTTGTTGGGTTGCGTCCTCTGCTTCCTGGTGAGTGTGTTGAGCGTCTACCTGCTAATTGTAGTCATCCGTATATGTTCAAGAGTGGCTTGCGATTGCCTTTGTCGGGAGCTTCACTTGGTACTTCGTGAGGTGAACGTTTGCCTTGCACAACTTCTTTCCATTATGCCATAGACGTTATTTTTTTGTGATTCTCGTTTGGATCCGTTGTGGTATTCAAGTAACTACCCGGGCTGAGTTGTTTGTTTTATTCTCCATATCTCATTCAATGAAAAAGAGGTGTCAATGTACTTTAAGTTTTGCAATGAATCCTAACATTCCTTTTCGAGCGTTTCATAATCCACCTCAGTCGAATGGTCCCTGGCGTGGAACCGTTATTTTTGCCTCTAGTGATTGAGCTTTTGAGCCTGATCCTGACCATTCTTGGGAATCATAGTGTAAGAAAACTGTTAAATCTTATGTTTGGATTCATCGATATACTTGTATATTAATTGCGAAATCGTAGTGTAAGACAAAAGTACAAATGGTCTGTTTGCATGCATCTTATACACTTATTTATTTTGTGTTTGCAACATAGAAACTTATAATTTGTCTCTTCATTTGGCTATGGGTTTATATTACCTTCCTAATCGCTTGATTGTAGACGGTAAATATTAGGGCTGGGTATGGGCCGGGACGGGCTAGGATTCAGCTGATCCCGGTCCTGTTCTGTGAGATTTTAAACGGGACAGGACGGGACGGGATTACACTTTTTAAAAAGTGATCCCGCCCAGGACGGGACGGGATTACACTTTTTAAAAAGTGATCCCGTCAGGCCCGGGATCCCATCGAGACCGGGACCAAAACGGAATCCCGTGACCAAAACATAACAGAATTTGATGTTTTGAAGTGTTGGTCTCCTTGTTCTCTTCTGTTTCTTATTTTTTGTTGTCACCGGACTTCTCTTCCTACATAAACTTAGAAAATGGAGGAGATATAAAATCTGCAAACGGACTTATCAATGGATCGAAGAAGCTAACGCCAGTGGACATTACAGAGAAGTGTAGTTATAACTTGGAAGGCAAAATGCCTAATATACCAAGTTGTACCAAACATCATGAAATGAACACATAAAACTGAGGTATCTAGGAAAATGCAACAAAAAAAAAAAAATCAATTGGTCCAGAATCAGGAATATGGAGATGTAAGCTAGACTTAATATGGAATGCAGAATGAAATCCCATTTCATTTCTGGCTCAAGCCCTCACGCCTCAGTGGTGAACTCTTTACCACAACATTTAGCTATACCGAAAGTAGAGTTTCATCATACACCATTGCAGAAAATCTACTCACATCCTTAATCTTATAGCGGCCACTACAGACGGGCTTCTCTTCTCTATGACATTCAATTCTGAACAACTCCTTGCCCTTGGGGTTGATCACAACTGTACCACCTTCTGTAACAAAAACTGAAATTCAATCAACAAGCTTTGACGTAAACACATCTGGTAAATCGCGCATATAGAATTGAATCAATTTAACCCAAGATTCAGGGATCGCATACTCTTTCATCACCGAAAATTCAGAATATCCACCATAATAATAACTATGATACCATAAAGAAAGGCATCCTCCGATGAGAACCTGAGTTCTTACCAATCCAGAATTGATGCGGTTGCCGAATCTATTTGGCATCAAAGCATGAGGCAATGGCAATTGCCGAAACTCCTCCTCTGCCAAATCAAAAGCATAGCAGATAGTTGGTTTCCGAAACTCCTCCTCTATTAATCAAAACATGAGATTGCGCCGCGACTGGGGGGTGTTCTTGGAGAAACAGCTCAACCGAATTTGTTACCTCTTGGTTGGAGAGCGGAGGAGGAAAGAAGCGAGGAGGGGAAGGAGCGGACCTCGAGGTGGAAGAGGCGGGAGAGGAAGAAGGAGCGGCCGAGGACTTGACGGGAGAGTGTGAGAGGCCGGTGCTGGCGGAGGATCGAGAATTTGAGCTAGGGTTGAGGCTGAGAGGCAGGAGTGACTAAGTGAGACCGTGAGAGTGTGAGAGGCTGAGTCTGAGAGGCAGGAGACAAGGAGTGACTGAGTGGGCTAAGGCTGAGGCTGATCTAACGGTTTGAGTTTTTTTAGTTTTTAATTTTTTATGATATCAACGGCTGAGATGGACTCAATATATATATGTAATATAATTATTTTAACTTTATACTTATTACGGGACGGGACGGGATTTATTTAGCTGATTCCGATTTTGTCCCGTGAGATTTTAAAAGAGACGGGACGAGATCTCTATTTTTCAAATTTGAATCTGGGATTTCGGAACCAAATGCCCAACCCTAGTAAATATTGAAACGCACCGATCATGAAGATTGGTCGACATCCAACACCGTATGTTGAAGCGAAATTAGCTCTTCAATAAAATCACCAATCCACTCACCAAAGCCAGACTCTTCTTCCTTGAAGTAAAAAAAGCAGTTAAAGGACCTTCCTTCAAAGCTGAAATTCGGAAACCAAACAACTATCACTCACTAATTAAAGCAGAACTCTTCCTCCTCTATTATCTTGAATTTGTATAAATAGTTGTGTCTTGAATGCCAATTCACTCCAATAAAGCAATCATCCGCAGAACCACTTCTGATCAAAGTAAATGTACCTGCTACGTCAATCCACATTCCACATGCCTCCTCCGGTGCCCAATTATCACTCGAAAACAGTAGATCACCGTCATTTTCGCCACGTAAGCCGTGTGCATGTGCAATTGTCCAATCGGTTGTCAACCCCATAGAAATAACATTAGGCAATAAAGTAAATTATCGGAAGGATGAACAAGGTTTACCAGAGAGCATACTGTGGGTACCTAATACGGGCACAATTCTAATTTAAAGGCTAAACGATAACATTTTTGGGTTGACAATAATTGAGTTTTTTTTTTTAATCCAATAATAGACTACTGTCTATATTGTCATATTTCATCGTGGCCTTCCATCTATATCACCCATTATAATAGACTGTTTGGTTAATATACTAGTCTTCCTACATGCGCTATGCACGTGAAAAATGGCCTCGCTCGTACGTGCGTTTTTATCTTTGAAATAACTAAATGAAAAACGTTATATTTGCAATAGCGACAAAACAGTCACACTGAGGACAATTTTGAGATAAATTCTTAGCAGAGCTCTCGTTACAATTCCACACAACCTCACACATGTATGTATAAATGCGTACTATATATCTATGGACTCATGATAGGGCAAAACTGCACATCTACATATGGATTGTGATACCACAACCACCAAAACAACTATGCCATTCTAAAAAAGGAAAAGAAAAAAACTAAACAAACTATGCAGGAAAGAAGAAGATCAAATGTAATAGTAATTATACTAAATAAAACATAGAAGTTCAAAATGATTTTGGTTCGTGCATAAACAAATCAATTGAAGAATGTTGCGTTTATGGATAAACACAACATACAATATTTGTTTCTATGAATAAACAACCCCAAACACTACCATTAATGAAGTCTTTATTAGTCTTCCAGCAAAAGCATACTCTTTAGCCATCATCAGAATATCTAAGGGCACGACGATCCCTTATTGCACTCAGAAGCTCTTCAATAGTCAGTACTAACGGCCTCTAATCATGAAGCCAAAACTTTCTAGAAACAATCTGAATCCTCGATTAGTTTGAGCGTCTTCAACTTAATCACCGTATCAGCAAAATGTCCCATCCCTTGTTGATCAGCCGTATCATCCCAATCCACACTAGCAATCACCACATAATCCAACTGTGTGCGTGCACAAATGTTGCTGAGAATAAGGATTGTAAGGACCCGTCCCAGAAGTTCCCTCAGAAACCCGAAACAGGTCTGAAATAGAACCCATTAACCAACTAAAAATCTCTTTGCTCCTAAACCGCAACCACCCACCCACTGGGAACAAGAAATAACATTCCACATAAAATAACGAAATTTCAATCTCAAAAACCAACCACGGCAGCGGCGGTCAACACTGCCACCGCCACAAAAAATCTACCAAAAGTTCCTACTCAACAATTAGATCAACTTTCCCTTCTACAACAATCACAAATTTCAAGTCTAAACATGTCAATTGATAAAAACCCCCAAATCGGCACTATTCACAAAGAACCCTAAAAATTTCAAAGTTCCATTCCTCCTTACCTGATTCGAATTGACTCAATTTCTTCCATGGAATTGTTTTACGGGAGGAGACCTTTCTTTCCTGACCCAAAATCGGGCCAAGAGGTGGCCGAACATGGGAGTTCCCGGTTCGACAAAGTCGAACCCTCCCAACCTTAGCACGCCTAAACGGCGACAATTCGTCTTGAATCACCACAGTAGACTGAAAGAGGGAGGAGAGACGAGCCGAAAAACACCAGTGGTGCACCGAACGGTGGCCGGACGGCAGTGCGGTGACGAAATCTCCGATTAGGTACACTACTACAAAAAACTCAATACACAACGGTGCTGCACCGTTGTGTAAGTTCGAAAAAACCGTCGTATATCTCGAGCTTGTGTGATGAAACGTCCAACAACCAGATTATAATTTCTGTTGTACAACTTATATGCCATGCCATGGCTGGCTTGGCATTCGCTGCACTGACATGTCTAGTTCATACAACAGAATATACATACTTTTATGTTGTGTAAGTTTTAAACATACAACAGAATATTGCAATTTTATTCTGTTGTCTCATTCGCACAACAGTTTTCATCTCCCACTTATTTAGTTGTCTGATTCAGACAACTGGTTTCGTTTCATATTTATTGAGTTGTATGATTCACACAACTGATTTAATCATCTAACTAGCTTGTTGTAATGTTGTATCACACAATAGACTTAAGCTTTTGGTCATATGAAAATTTGTTGTCTGAACTTCAAACATACAACATATTTAACACAAAAGCGTGTACACTGTTGTACAAAACCTGCACCATTACAGCAAAAAAAATTAATCGAAACCATTGCATATAAATTAAGCTTCAATACATTTCATTCAAGTGATCATTGTACCACATACATGTAAATAGCCTAAGTTGCTACATTCCTAGCTATAAATTAAAACCCGTGTCGCGATCAGCTTCCTCGCCTGATTTCTCAGAGATGGCCTCTTTATTGGCTTCACAGCAGTAGCCCCTCTTGCCTTCAGCACCTCAACATGTTCTCCTCCGCCATTTTGGATAATTGATAGTTTGTTACAATGTGAAAGCCTCAAACCACATTTTGGAGTCTACTATGAACGCAGAAGAGTAAAGCAGTCAATCTGGAAAATCTAAATATGTAAGATACTAAGAAGTACAAAGGAAACGTACTTTAATTTATACCAACTCTTTTGAGCAAGACCAATGAATAATCTGCCTCAAAATAGCAACAATAATCGGAACAAATTTTAGGCTTAGCAAACTAGATTTAATTGTATGATTGTCAGAACCATAATAGATCAGACTTCCAAAACACATTTTAAAGATAGACATGATCACAAAGAAAATAGAAAAAAGTTAGGCAGCAGATCACGAATAACAAGGAAGAAGATTTTGAAAGAGATATCACCAATACAATTTTCATGAGTGGCTGGATGGAATTTTTTGAGCTATTAAACCAGTCAAACATATATCCTCTCTCACAGTTTTATCCACTGATGAGGATGCAATGTACTGATTGTTTGACGAGAAATCAAAGTCTGAAAATAAACAAAAACATGATGTTTAAAACAAAGACCTATACGAGGAAAAATGGAAAGACTATGACTGCAATTTATGCATCTTCTAACAAAATTACACTTCTAAAAGTAGGTTTCAGTGCAAAACAGGATTCCAATTGAAAATCTCAGAGATTATGCAGAATGTACTGGGAAACCAGCGTTGGAACCATAACCAAGTGGGGATGGTGATGCTAGAAACAAAACCTTACTAAGGAAAATACATCCCATTACAGAATAATGAAGTAATGTTTTATCATTTGAACCACCGTGAACACTTAAGATGTTTTGCAGTTGACTTATTAACTTCACTGCCAAAATAGAAAGAGCAGAAAGGTGGTACTTGCCTATTTCGAAGACAAAGTCTGGCAGAAGCTATCCTCCTAGCTGCCAATGCACACCGTTTTCCAGTTCTTTTGCCAAACCCACCTTTAACTCTGCTGTCATTGTACTTTAGAAATTAAGAGCCATTTATATAACTTTTCCATCTTCTATTGTTCCATTCTCCACAACAATTACGATTCCGTTACGGATGTAGAACCCCTCTTCTGGCCTGTCTGCTTCTTGAACACCCTGCACAGCAAAGATGAATTGTAAGATCGAATATGACACTACATACTTCATTGCATATATTCGTCCAGAAAATGATTTATTAACATATCAAAGGAAATAATGAATGCACCCAAGTTAGACTATAGGTAGCCATACTTACATCTGTGTTCATTATCATCACATCCTTTCCAATCTTTGCATTCTTGTCGATTATACACTTCCTTCAAGGACGAAAAATGAAGATAGAATTAAAGCAACCAGACATTCTAATTAAATAATCAAAAGTTAAGCATTGTTTTTCAACTCATCAGTATACCTAATCTTTGTATTCCTTCCAATACCAATTGGGATCTTCCCTCATGCAAGCAGAGCTGCAATCTCAGATTCAGTTTCGTAACTGTCTGCACCCATCATTATGGAATCCTGTAACGAAATGTGGTTACTCAGTAAACCATGTCATCAGAGGAAAGTATAAAAAAAATTTCAGTCTTTGAAGTATTCATTTGGAAAATGATGATATTCACCTTGAGCTCAACACCATAATCTAACCGTGAGCGTTCACCGACTATTGAACTTTGGACTGAACATTCTTGCAAGAAACATCCATGTGAGATTATTGCATCCACAACCTGCAAAATAAACACAAAGCATGAGAACCAAGATGCTTGATGAAGCTGGCAATACACCCATGTACAATAGCATACCCGGGACTTTTCAATCTTGGTTGGTGGTAAGAACCGAGGAGAGGTGAAGAAAGGAGTCTTGAACTCTGGGTTTTGGGCGGGTGAATCGGCGGAGGAGTCGCGAACCGGTCGGTGTGAGCTGGCGAACCGGTGAGCTTCTGGACCACGTCCCTGAAGTCATTCTTGTTGATAAATTGTTGCTGCTGTTGTAGCTGTTGTTGCAGTAGTTGCTGCTGCTGCTGCTGTAGTTGCTGATCATATTGGTTTTGTAATACATACCCTGAATCCTGAACCTGCTGTTGCATCTGTACCCGAGTGTTTGGATCGGAGACATTTCCTTTCGGATCAACAAGGTTTGCAGGAAACCTGGTACGGGTTCCGGATGGTATCTGACCAAGTGGTTCTTGATAAATTACAGGTTTAGGGCGAGAAATGGCAGCATTTGATACACTATGATCACTGTAAAAAAATTATCCAACAAAAGCACAAAATGACACAATCAACAACAGCTCAATGATAATCGATCCCGTCAACATTAACATTAGTATGATCTAGAGATGCAAATTTACTTAAAAAATAAAAACTTAAATTGAAGCACAGCTATTAAACAAGTAAATTAGTTTGTAAACTGAAAAGCATAGCATACCTTGACACTGAATCTGGCGACGGCAAATCAAAAACTCCGGTAGATTTGGGCTGAGACTGAGGAGGTAGACTCGGTTGCTGCTGTGCCTGAGGAATTGGTTTCCGATATCCACCGTGATCGGATCGCTCATCATCGGAGACTATCCGATTCCATGAATCGGCCGTAGAACGTACCTGATTCAATTGAGGGGATTATTGGAAAGAATATAGAGAGAAAAGGAAAAAAGAATAAGAATTTGGATCTCCTTCTTGTTACAGACAAAGAGAGAGAAGAAGAAGAAGAAGAAGAAGAAGAAGAAGAGCTCCTCAAATCTCTGGAGATTGTCTTCCTCTCTGGAAATTGAAACCCAAAAAAAAATTAAAATTAAAATAGCAAGTGAGAGAGGCGTTATTGATTTTGGGTTTATTGAAATTTTCTCTCTACAAAGTGAGAAAAGAAACGAATTTAGCAAAATGAGCAAGCTTGCTCCTGCAAAAGCGAAACTGAGCTTCTGAAACGATCAACCAAACAAAGAAAGCCCCAAATTAAAAACCCTAAAATTGTGAGAGGCTGGGAGACAGAAAGAAAAGAGAGACAGAGAGAAATAGAGAAAGAGGGTGACAAAGAGAGACAGAGAGAAAGAGGGAGAGAAAAGAGGGAGAGAAAGAGAGAAAGAGAGACAGAGACAGAGAGAAAGAGGGAGACAGACAGATCGAGAGAAAGAGAGAGGAAGAGACAGAGAGAACGAGAGAGCCAGTGAGAATGGTGAGCTTTGAGGCGAGGAGGGAATGGAGGCTTTTGTTATTGGAGCTTTCTTTCTCTCGGGGTTAAGGGGACTTCAGCTTTGAGGCGAAGGGGACTTCATCGGTGGGGTGGGGAGAGAGAGAGTTCAGATCTGGAGATTTTGGTGAAATTCTAGGTCGAGAGAGGTGTGGGGGGAAGAGAGGTGGTGTGGAGCGGAGGTCGAGGAGGTGGAGCGGAGGTGGGTTTGTGAGGGAGGTTTCGAGCAGGCGAGGTTTTGCTAATGAGAGAAAAAGAGAGACCAGGGACTTTTGTGAGGAGAGTCGAGAGGTTTTGCATCTTCGATAGTTGTTGAGAATGAGGCTCAGCTGACCCATTAGGGTATTTTCCCACTCTCAACTCAAATCCTGGTTGATTTTTGGCTCAAATATTTTGGCAAAAGAGGACAATTTGCCGCCGGCCTAAAATTTGGCAAGTTTGGCATGACCCTAGGTTTAACTTTCATACAACTGAAAACTTTTAAACTGTTGTACCAATTTCCTTTTCTTTACACTAGATATTTCATAGGTATAGTTCTTGTAGAAGTAACAAAACAATTGCACAACAGAATCAAAATACACTGTTGTGAGAATTGTAGCACATGTATGTTTTTCAAAACCAAAAAACCATGGAGGCAACTTTCCCGCTTTCAGAAATGCTACCTCTGCCATTGGAGCCAAAATGAAAATGGGGCAATGACAAGCAAACCAACTCATACAACAAAACTACGATATTCTGTTGTACAAGTATTTGTCACTTTGCACTTGGTGACACCTAATGCAGGATGTGACATTATCACACAACACAAAACAATAACTATGTTGTCTGTCCATCTAGACCTTGCCCAAATTTGAGTTTCAATGTCGGAGGGAATTCTGCCGCCAAGATTTTCATTAATCATACAACAGAAAATGTGTCTCAGAGTTGTGTGACAAAATCTGGAATTTTTTTTTTCAGAATATGAAAAATGTGTACCATCATACAACACAAATTATTCACTTTAGGTCGTCTGAAACAGTTCAATGATTCACACAACATGTAACTTTCAAAGTGTTGTCTGATTTGTGTTGTGTATTGAGTTTTTTGTAGTAGTGGTAGTGGGGAGCTCGAGGTCGGGGAGAGAGAAAGGAAAAGAGGAAATAAATTTTCTCCTTTTCCACCAGATTACTTGTTTCTGCCTAAACCCGGGGGCCTGGTAGATACAGATGAATCCAACTTGATCTCCTGCAATCCTGCTCACTAAGGGGAATACCGGGCGGGCCGGTCTTCTCCTCTCCGATGCCTAAGTTAGTATAGTTGGAATATATATAACCAAGGCACGTATGTAAGCGGGGAGAGAGATAAGTTACCTATTAAAGAGGGTAGTTGGGGCCCTTATATAGGTGGTTGGGGGTGAGGGCTGGCCTCACCCTTCGATGTGGGACTGGTTCCCTTATGTTTGTACATTCTGGTGCCCTCTTTGGCAGGCAGGTGCCCCCAGTCCCAGGGTCCCTGGTGGCAGGATAAAGTGCTGGACCCCGAGGCCGGGTGCTGGTGAGCCGGTCCCGGGCCTTGGGCCGGGCCCTGGTGCACTTGCTGCGGGTCTGTGGGCCTGCTGTAGCCTCTCTGCGGCTACTGTCAACAAGTCTCCCAAGTTCCCGGTCAAGTGCAATCTTGAATGGGGACTTAAATCTGTCTTGCTCTTGTCCCGCAGACCCGCAGGGTTACCAACCTAACGGTGCCAAGTCCCCCAAGTCCGCGTTGAAGATTGGGCGTGACCGAGGTGAGTACCTGTTACCGATGGTAAGTAAAAGTTTATAAGTACGTTTGTAATATAAGTAGTACTGTGCTTAAGTGTTGTGGTGCTATGAGCATGGAGTGGGGTTCACGGGAGCTCGACCGGGCGTCCTGCCATATCGAGACGAGTCCCGGATGAACTTGCAGACTGGACCTCGACCGGGCGTTCTGCCATATCGGTGCGAGGCGGAGTTCACGGGAGCTCGACCGGGCGTCCTGCCATATCGAGACGAGTCCCGGAGTTGCTAGCCTGCGGGAGGGCCTGTTGGTGCGTGGACTAAGCCAACAGGTACCCCGGAGAGTGTTACGGCCGTACCGAGGCATCGGTTAACACTTGCTAGTTCTTCTCAGCTTTTGTTGGTTAAGCGTTGAGGTAATGTGCAGGTTTGTTAGCCTACGCGGAGACTTGTTATGTGTTAGAGAAACAATCTGCCCGGTGGAGTGGCGTTGAGATAACGAGTCTCGCCATGTATCCCCAAATGTATCACAGTTCAGTGTGATGCAGGGTTTTTATCCTGCTGGACAAGAGTACATGGGTTAGATGTAAGCTCGCCCGGGATTATAAAGCCCATGCGTTTAGAAGCCTTGAGTTGTTGTTGGCTCGTTCCTGCCCGTAGGCGAAGGAAGGTGACAGCCGGTAGAATGCTTTGGAGTGGGTTAAATATCACACGGCCGGTGGAATGCCATAGTGCTGGGCGGATCTCGACCGGGCGACATGCCATATCGAGACGAGTCCCCCAGTGATATGCAACGAAGATGGTGCTAGAAGGAGGGCTCATACCTGGATAGATGCTCTCGAAGCGGTTGGAAAATCACAACCGGTGAGGGGTCTTCAAGATATACAATGAAGAAGCCATGCAGCCGGTTGAATGATCATAACCGTGAACTGCCATGGTGCCGGATTGATTCGGAGTTGACTTTCTGGGGAAACGAGGGGAGTGGACGCCTCGTTGTTCGCTCCTATCTCCCTAACTGCCGCTTGTAAGTGGGACAGGTGGCGGACATGCGATGAAGGGGAGAGCCCATCAGTCCCATCAGTTATGATGGATGGGATCCCTTATCCATGCTGGGACACGTGTTGGCAGGGAGCGGTATGAGATGGAGGGAATCCACGACTGGGGTTGCCTTACTTTTCTTGTTGCCCTATTTATTGTCCCCTCTGCTCTCCTCCTGCCGCACTTTGCCTACCCTTTGCCCTCTGCTCTCCTCCTCCACCTTGCTGCAGATCTGAATTATTTTGTGTTAGGGTTATGGCGTCTGGGAGATCTGCGTATTATGGCGGCGTAAGCCACGGGCCCAGAAGGCATGAGCTGCTGGATGGTGATAGGGTGATTTTCTGTGATGAGCCAGTCAGAAGCATGGATGAAAGAGAGATTAGGGAGTTTCGGGCGAAGTGGGACATCGACTCTTCTGTTAAACTTCGAGGCCTGCGTCCCGGAGAACTGGCCTGTAACCTGGAACTGGGCTGGGTTGCCGTTTTCGACGATCAGTTCCGACACGGACTATCGCTGCCGTTGACGGGATTTGTTCAGTACATGCTGAGCTCACTAAAGCTTTCCCCAGCCCAGCTTCCGAGCAATCAGTGGAGGCAGTTGCTTGGGCTTGGGTGCCTGTTCAGTCTGAGCTATATGGACTGGCCCACGGTTAATGAATTTCGGGCGCTGTATAAGATCTCCTATTGCAGAAAGGCCCAGTGCAGCGGTTGTGTGAATTTTGCCGCGCGGGAATATGGTCCTGCCATCACGCATCTGCCGTCGTCGGTTTCAGATGTCTGGAGGAGGTCGGTTGTGCTGGCCGGTGGGAAGTGGCAGCGTACTTGGAGGGGCTATCAGGTGCCCGGGGCTTACCAATCGATCGGGGACCAGTCGTTCCGGCTGGAGGACTTGGAGAAGCAACGGTTATACCGGTTGTTTGCTTGCTGGGACCATCTGAACCGGAGCTCCTATAATTTCATCCGATGGAACATGCTGGAGATATGCGGGATGAGGAGAAAACCTGGTAAGGTGTCTTGCACTTCGCTTTTGCATGGTTGCTTGTATTCTGACCGCTCAACTTATTGGTTTGCAGCTAACGCCCCTCGGCTCGCGCTTAAAATTGAGGAGACTATCGAACCGGATGAAGAGCTTGTAGCCTCGAGATTGATGGAGACGGGGGAGGCGGCCGCGAAGACCGTTATTGATACGGCTACCCAGAAACGCAGGGAGCAAGACAGGCCGGTGCCGCTCGTGTTTCCGGACTCTCACTATGGAAGGCGACCGGGCGGTGAGAATAACTCCCCGCTCTTTATTCGGGAAGGGCGGTCTGTGGGACTTTCGGGTCCAGAACCTATGGCGCGACCGATGGCGGTACGGAGGGAAACGACAGAAATGTTCGGGCACCGCGGAAGCAGCCATGATGAAGCTCCGGCAAAGAGGGCAAGGGCGCTTGACGCCGGGGCGTCGAGTTCGGCTGGGCCGATCGAGCGGGCGGTGGCTCCGGCTGTGGAGGTGGGTGGTCGAAGGATTCAGGTGCCGGAAGCCAGTCGCAGTTCCGGTGGTGGAATTGGTAGGTTCGTGGTCGCTACCATCGAAACCTTGGGACTTGACTGGGAGGACCCTGGGACTGGACAATCGGGCGAGAGCAGGACGAAGCCCGTGGAACTAGCTGTTCGGGTAAGTGTTTTTGTGCTTCCTTTTCTCTTGGAGTGATACGAGCTAATGTTCCTTTGTTTTCCTTTGGCAGCTGGTTCATAGCCTTTATGCCGCGGAGCCCAGAGGGGAGGCTGCTGCGGTTTTGGAGAGGCGGGTGGAGGAGCTGAGCGTGCGGGTGGACGTGGCGGAGGCCAAGCTTGCGGAGGAAAGAGAGGAGGTTGGCCGGTTGAGCACCGAGCTCGTGCGGGAGAAAGAACTAACCGGTCGGTTGCACCATGAACTCTCACAGGAGAAGGAAGAGGCCGATCGGCAGGCTGCTGCTCGGGAAGGGAGGGTTGCGGAGCTGGAGGCGAAGGTTTTGGAGCTCTAGAGCCAGGTTACAGTAGTCGCCCAAGGAAGGGAGAAGCTCACGGAATCCCAGCTTGCTGAAGTGGCCGATAAGGCTGTCGACGACTTCCGGGAGTCGGTGGAGCTTGAGGAGATGCTGGATGAGGCCCGGGCGAAGGGCATTAGTGATGCCTATCTGGAGTGGAGGGAGAAAGGATGGCTTGATGCCGAGCAGATGGAGGCTGATATAGCCCTAACCGAGATGGTGGAGCAGGAGCAAGCTCTAAAAAGTGGCGGGCCAGGGATTGGGTGCTCCGGGGGCGGTAGCTAGCTGTTTACCTTGTACATGCACATCTTGTAACTGCTGTAGTTTATTCTTTAATGCCATAACTGCGTATTGCAATATTGATGCTAAATACACTGTTGTCGCTCTGTGACCGCTCGACTTATTTAGGGTAGAACCGTAGGTGCTGGATATTCCACGGCTGGGTGGAATAGATGCCCTCGGTGTCTATAATGTGGAATGTTGCCGGTCCCACGGCCGCGGTGATCTGGTAGGGCCCTTCCCATGTTGGCTCTAGGGCCAACGGTTTTTTCTGGACCTTCTTCATGACCCAGTCCCCGACTTGTAGCTTTCTCTCCCGGACCCTTCTGTCATAGTACCGGGCGATCCGCTGCTTGTAGGTTTGGTTGCGCATATGCGCCTGGTCGCGGCGCTCCTCAATGAGGTCCAGGTTGAGCAGTAGCCCCTCAGCGTTTGTTTCGGCGTCGTAATTCTCGACCCTGCCGCTGGGTATACCAGTCACTACAGGGAGTACCGCCTCGCTCCCGAATGCCATGCAGAACGGGGTCTCTCCTGTTGCCTCTGCTGCTGTTGTCCGGATGGCCCATAGCACCGCGGGGAGTTCTTCGACCCAACATCCCTTCTTGGCATCTAGCTTCTTTTTGAGAAGGGTCTTGATAATCTTGTTGACCGCTTCTACCTGGCCGTTGGTCTGTGGGTGTGCCACTGAGGCGAACAACATCCGGGTCCCCATCGAGGCTGTGTACTGGATAAGATCAGCATTATTGAATTGTGTCCCATTATCCGTGACAATAGTCTGCGGTACTCCGAACCTGCAGTAGATGTTCTTCCATAGGAACTTTTTAACCCGCTCCTCAGTGATCTTTATCATGGGTTCTGCCTCGACCCACTTAGTCTGATAGTCCACTGCCACGATGGCATACTTGTATTGTCCCACAGCTGTTGGGAAAGGGCCAATGATGTCTAATCCCCATTGTGCGAATGGCCATGCTGCCAACAGGATTGATAATGCGATTGCCGGGGCATGAGGTATAGAGGCGTACATGTGGCACTTGTGGCAGCCGCCTGATATTTTTCTTGATACTGCCGCCATGTCTGGCCAGAAATACCCCGCTCGGAGTGACTTGTGGGATAATGACCTTGCGCCAGAGTGATTACCGCATACTCCTTCGTGGATCTCTCGCATGATAGCCTCTCCTGCCTCTTTTGTCACACGCCTCAGCTGGGGGAAGCTGTGCCCTCTTCGGTACAACTGGCCATTGAGGAGACCGTACCGGGCGCACCGGAGGTGTAGCCTCCTGGCCTCTACCGCATCCTGGGGGCTGGTTTTATCAGTCAAATACTTGACTATTGGATCCATCCAGCTTGGCGGCGCTTCTTCCACCGCAAATATCTCGGAGATGGTTTTGTTTATACTTGGCTGCTGGAGAGTTTCAATTTTTGCTCTCTGGTACTCTGGGGGGTAGTTTCTGGTTGCCAGCCTTGCGAGGGCGTCTGCATGCCTATTTGCCTCTCGGGGAATGTGCTGGATCGTGGCGCCCTGGAACGGCTTAATCAGGGTTTTGGCCAAAGCCTGGTAAGAGGACAGCTGGGGATCCTTGACCTCAAACACCCCGTTCATCTGGTTCACCACTAAGCTAGAGTCGCTGTATATCTCCATGGACGAGATTCCTAACTCCTTGGCCAGTTGCAAACCGGCTATGAGGGCCTCATACTCGGCAGCGTTATTGGCCGGAGGTGCTAAAAAGGAACCGTAAGGCATACTCGTACGACTGGCCATCAGGCGAGGTTATCATGACACCGGCTCCGCTCCGCTTGGTCGTTACGGAGCCGTCCACGTAAAGTTTCCAGCCGGTGGGGAGGCCTGGTTCGGTCTTTATGGTTCGCACTGCCTCGGTGTCCTCGTACCGGGCGGGGTGCGCTTCTACCGCCATTGGGGTGAGCTCACATGTGAAGTCCGCAGCTGCCTGTCCCTTGATGGCCGTTCGCGGGGCATAAGTGATGTCGAACTCTCCCAATTCAACTGCCCACCGCACGAGCCTACCGCTGGTGTCTGGTTTTTGCAGGATCTGCCGCAGAGGGTGATTGGTATATAAGGTGATGGAATGAGCCTGGAAATAGTGCCGGAGCTTCCTGGCACTAACAATTAAGGCTAGGGCTAGTCTCTCTATGTCGGGGTAGCGGCCCTCGGCTCCAGTAAGTCCCTTTCCCACATAGTATACCGGAAGTTCGAGCGTGTCTTCCTTCCTGATGAGAGCCGCGGAGACGGCCGTTGCGGATGCAGCTATGTAGAGGTATAACATTTCGCCCGGCACTGGTTTGGATAGGAGAGGCACTGCAGATAGATATGCCTTGATAGACTGGAATGCCGCTTCATGCTCCGCTGCCCAGTGGATTTTCCTGGTCTGTTGTGCCTTGAGCAGCTTGAAGAACGGGGCGCACTTGTCGGTTAGGCGGGAGATGAATCTGGCCAGGGCGGCTAATCGGCCAGTCAGCATCTGGACCTGGTTTCTCTCCCCTGGCGTTTCCAAATCTAAAATTGCCTGGACCTTCAGTGGGTTGGCTTCTATCCCTCGCTGGCTGATGATGTGGCCTAGGAACAGGCCCTCTGAAATCCCGAAAATACACTTTTTTGGGTTTAAGCGCATTCCGAATTTGAGCATCTTACCGATGACTACGGCCAAATCCCGGACGTGGGCCCCTGCAGTCAAGCTCTTGACCAGCATGTCATCAACGTAAACCTCTATGGTTTTACCCATTTCTTGCTCCAGCATTCGGTTCACCGTTCGCTGGTAGGTGGCCCCGGCATTCTTTAGATCGTACGGCATCCTCTTATAACAGTAGGTACCTCGGTCGGTTGTGAATGATGTGTGCTCCTCATCATCCGGGTGCATCCTAATCTGATTGTACCCGGCGTAAGCGTCCATGAAGCTGAGCAGCTTGAAGCCGGACGTGGAATCTATAAGCTGGTCAATCCGGGGGAGCGGGAAGCTGTCCTTTGGACACGCCCGGTTCAGGTTAGTGAAATCCACGCACATACGCCACTGGCCGGTTCCCTTTTTTGGCACCATGACCACGTTAGCGAGCCAGCGAGGGTACTGGACTTCCCGGATGAAACCTATACCCTTCAATTTCTGTATCTCCTCTCTGATTGCCTCATACTTTGCCGGATTGAAGGACCTCCTTTTCTGCCTCACCGGGAGAACATTGGGCAAGAAATTTAGCTGGTGGACGGCTATCTCTGGGGATATGCCTGGCATGTCCTCGTAGGACCATGCGAAGACCGAACTGTTGTCCCGGAGAAAGGCGATGAGCTCTTGCCTAACGACTGGGTCGAGCTGCGTCCCTATCACTATACTTCGGTCCGGGTGGTCTGTGAAGATGCAGATCGCTTCGGTTTCTTCCACGGCCGAGGGTCGCTCCAGCTTTTCGGTGAATGCGGATCGCCTAACTCTTTTTGAATCGATGTCATCACGGGGGTCAATACTCAGATCCGGCACCGGCGCCTGTTGAGTGGTTGTGAAGACCTCGGTCCGCTTCCTCCCGTGGGTCAGGGCCTCTGCGTAATACTTACGGGCGATCCTCTGGTCCCCACGTATAGTAATAACTCCGGTTGGTGAAGGCATCTTCAGCATCAGCATATGGCCGGCTATAAACGTTTTGAGCCTCCATAACCCTGGCCGACCGATTATGCCATTGTACGATGATAGGCAGTCGACAATGATGAACTCCAAATGCTCCTTTTTCGTTCTGTCTCCCTCGCTGAAGATGATCGGTAGGTAATCCGATCCCAGAGGATGGACAACCTCACCGGAGAAGCTTATAAGTGGCTCGTTATCCTGGGATAACTTGTTCCTTCCTCTCTGCAACCCTTTATATGCGTCTCGGAACATTACGTTGACAGAGGGTCCGGTATCGATCAGCATACGACTGGTTATCCAGTGGTCTATTTGGACCGTAATGAGGAAGGGGTCGTTGTGCGGTTGGATCAAATCCTCCGGCTCTTCCTCCTCGTAGAAAGTGACCGAGTTCCATCCGGTTTTAGCGGCTTGGCCGCTTCTTTCTCCGAAGGCGTACACCTCCTTCCCCCGGATCGATCTTAAGCACCGCTTCTTTGAACTCCGGGTGAGCCGATCTATATGGTCCCCGCCGTGTATCATGTTAATGCTCCCGTGTACCTCGATCCCCCCGGGAGCGCGGGTGCTTATAGTTCCTACCTGCCGAGCTCGCGGTCGGTCTTTGTTGGGATCATTCGGGCGGGCCTGGTCGTTCACGACCGCTTTCTGGGGTTTCTGGTCACCAGTCCGAAGGGCTAGATCTTGGGGTTTTCCTGCTGGCGCAATAGCTAAGGCCCGCGGTGGTCGCTCTGCTGGCGTAGCTGCCTGGGGCTGTGCCGGGCGCACAAATGGCGGTCTTCTCCCTGGTCTGGAATCGGTGTCACCGCCTCGCCGGGGTTGCCACTCCTCCCGTACCTCTACTTTCCTGGCGGCTGCAGGCGCACGGTTACGATCTAGCCGCCCGGTCTTGCTTCCACGGGATGGCGGTAGGTCGTCCGATATTCGCATATGTCTCGTGCTCTGCCTGAGCATGCCTGACGGCCACGGTCATCAGCTCGTCGTACCCCAGCGGCTCCTGTACTAGTAAGTTGTACGAAAGTTCCCCAGGTCTTAAACCCTGCTTGAAGGCCATCCCTGCGATCTGCTTGTCCAGGTTTCTGACCCCGGCCGTGGCGATTTGCCACCGGTTAACTAAGGCGCGTAGCGGCTCGTTGTCAGTCTGCATGCAGTCAAAAAGGATCGTTGATGTTTGGGCTGCCCTGGCTCTGAGAATGAACCGGCCGACAAACTTATCAGCCAACCGCTCGAAGGTTTCGACTGAGTTCACTGGTAGCTCGTAGAACCAATTCAACGCCTCCCCCGAGAGCGTCTCGTGGAATACGTTGCAGCACATGGCATCCGAGTAGCCCCTTGTCCCCGCTTGTGACTTAAAACTGTCCAGGTGCTGGTACGGGCAGCTCGTTCCTGAATATGTCAACTTCAGAGGCCTTTGGTTTCCAGATCTTCCCGATTCCCTAATCCGGCGCGGGAAAGGTCCAATACGTTCGTTGAACCGCGCACCGCCCCGCGGTCGCCCTGCCATCCTCTCGCTGGTCTCCATGCGGCCCTTTATGTCGGACACCAAGGCGGAGAGCGCCTCGAGTGTCCGTGCGGTAGAGCTTTCCTGCTCGCTTGACGCCTGGCCCGTGCGGTACGGGGGCTCGGCCGGGCCGGAGTTTTTCAGAGCTTCCGAAAAGAGTGGCGTGGTCACATGCACGGTCTTTTTTCTTCCCGTAGCCTGCCCTACCTCAAGATGCGGGAATTCGCTAGCCTTGCTTGCTGGCCGTGGTGCTACTGGAGGAGTGCCCTGCTGACCCTCTTGCTCTAGGGCCGCCAATAGGGCAATGTTCACCGCCTTCAATTCCTGGCATCGGGCCTCCGCTCTTAATCGATCTTGATCGCCCTCTTCTTGCAAGCGCTCGACCTCTGCCTTCATCTTTTTTATTTCTCCCGTACCATACCGGTCGGGGTTTTCTGACTCCTGGCGATCATGAGCCCTGTCTTGGATGGGAGAAAGGGCGAACCTCGCACCGACCTCAGCCTTTATGTTACGGGCCGGGTCGGGGAACTGAATTCGCGCTTTCGACTTTCCGTCTCGGTCGGGGGAAAGGACGAACCTCGCACCGTCCGCAGCCCCTGTACCTTGGGCCCGGTCGGGGAACTGAATTCGCCCTTTCGGTCCTTCCGTGCTGGCTTTTATCTTCCTTCCGTCCATAGCTTTCGGACTGCGGATGTAGCTACCTCTCCAAAGGATCAATAGAGTTATACTCTCCGGTAGAGCAACACAACTTTTTGAACTGACTTCCCACAGACGGCGCCAATTGTTTCTGCCTAAACCCGGGGGCCTGGTAGATACAGATGAATCCAACTTGATCTCCTGCAATCCTGCTCACTAAGGGGAATACCGGGCGGGCCGGTCTTCTCCTCTCCGATGCCTAAGTTAGTATAGTTGGAATATATATAACCAAGGCACGTATGTAAGAGGGGAGAGAGATAAGTTACCTATTAAAGAGGGTAGTTGGGGCCCTTATATAGGTGGTTGGGGGTGAGGGCTGGCCTCACCCTTCGATGTGGGACTGGTTCCCTTCTGTTTGTACATTCTGGTGCCCTCTTTGGCAGGCAGGCGCCCCCGGTCCCAGGGTCCCTGGTGGCAGGATAAAGTGCTGGACCCCGAGACCGGGTGCTGGTGAGCCGGTTCCGGGCCTTGGGCCGGTCCCTGGTGCACTTGCTGCGGGTCTGTGGGCCTGCTGTAGCCTCTCTGCGGCTACTGTCAACATTACTCAATTGCCCTTTCCATTTCCCTTTTTTATACTCACGACTAAAAAAAGGAAATTATTGTTTTTACGTCACAACTTTCACGTTCTGTCTCCGAAAAATATTTCCAAATTACCGACGAACTCGTATCGTCGAACTCTACGACATTGAAACCACAATAGATAATTCTTGAATATCTAGAAAGATTCTAATAATTACCAAACACAAATACGTTCGTCAATAACTAATATAAAACTCAATAATTCAGTAAAATTGGGTTCGGCATGTGATAAGGATCGTGGCGGTTTCGGTTTCTCCATCGAGTGTTACAGTATATTCATCCTCTTTAGAACCACGAACCACGAACCACGTTGATATCTTATATAAGAGGAGCCGACGAAGTCGAAACTGCAAGCAGTTGTGATTTTCTAACCATCTCTACTAAATTCGTGGGAGAGTTGTGGTTATCTTTGTGCTGATACTTTTCTTGTTTATTTGGTTATTACTCTACTATTCTCTCATATATGGTGGGACTTTAATAAACCAAGGGCAATCGCAGGAATTGGTTGGAAGGCAGTTCCATAAGCTAAATTGGCTTAATTAATAGAGGTAATTAACAACTACAAAAAAAAATACCTAAAATAATTCAATTAACAAATAAGTCATCTACCATATTTTTTATACAAATTAGGACTAAATTTTACAAATCAGAACAAGGTATTGTCAAGCTGTCACTTGTCACTAAAATTTTACTGTTTTGCCCTTCTTAATATTCACACTTGCATTCAGTCTTAATTGCTGCTACTGCAGGAGTAAAAGCTACTAATGCCAACTTAAAAGAGAAGCTAACTGCTACTCTTTTTTATACAAATTAGGACTAAATTTTACAAATCAGAACAAGGTATTGTCAAGCTGTCACTTGTCACTAAAAATTTACTGTTTTGCCCTTCTTAATATTCACACTTGCATTCAGTCTTAATTGCTGCTACTGCAGGAGTAAAAGCTACTAATGCCAACTTAAAAGAGAAGCTAACTGCTACTGTGGATAGAGAAGCTAGCTACTATTGTCAATAGATAAACTAGGTGCTACTGTCGATAGAGAACCTAGTTGCTACTGTCGACCGTGAAGTTAGGGCCATTGAAAAAGAAACAACGACCTTTAAAGATTGTTGCTACTATCAACCCTGAATCAAGTTGCTATTGTCAACCCTGAGACAAACTGCTACTGTAAACTCTGCTTAGTTGCTACTGTGGCTAGTGGTGATTGAAATTCGAAATTTCAACGTTTCTCAAAATATATGCAACACTATACTCAAATAAAATCCCATAAGATAAATAACAATTTTGTAGTTTGAATCTTCTCCAAATTGTCGACGGTTTGGCCGAAAAACTTGAAATTGCCGGAAATAATTCAAAAAGGAGGAGATAGATACTTGTCAGTTAGTGGAGTGGCAGCATGGTAATTTTTGTAAAATCAGTAGCATTTTAGGCATTTCAGCCTCAATTTTTCAATCAGTTTTGGGTCCACTCAATTTTAGACTAGGCTGATGTCCTTTTTTGTTCAAAAATTATTAAAAGTGAGTTATTTGTGTTTGTAAATTTGGTCGGATGGTACTTTGTAATTTACTATTTTTTAATAATACTTTGTCCACCCTACATAACTTTTTTTCAACTTTAGACTTACTTTGTTTATACCCATTGCCACTTTTTTCAGTTAATCATTCAATTAAACCAAAGAACAACAAAACAATTCAAGGCTTAAACCCTTTTCAAAATAGACCTCGAAACAAAGACGGGACATGTGATACATCTAGAAGATGAACTTAACGTTATACCTCTCATCGTCAGGGTCTAAGCAATTGCTTTCAAACTCCATTAGTGATACCGGTAGAAGATTTTTATTTTTATTTTTTTAAAAAAAAAGAATGAGAATAGTAGAAGATTAATGAATCTTGAATAGAGGAGTTATAACGGCTTAAAAATAAAAATATGATATTTTAGGTTTAGGTTAGGGAGATTCTATTTATACATCCAAAATTGGCACTTAAACCTCTCCACTTTTAGACATTCAATTCAATTTTACAAATAATCAATATGCTATCTACCTGTAGGCTGTAGCTGGGACGGTTCGAGTAAGTCCCCTGCTCTTTCAACTACCCTCCGCATGCGAGGCAGTTGGCTGACATACATTGAAGGGGGTATTTCATCAATCCCATCAGTTATGATGGCCTGGGAGGTTACCAATACTGGGACACGTGCCGGTAGGAGATATTCAGAGATGGATGGCCCGGATCCGCAGGCGCTTGGGTTGCCCTACTGAGTAGTTTGGAGGGGAAATTCAAGGGCGTTGGGGCTGCATATAAACCCTTGCCTCTTCGTGTGTTTTTGGTTTGGCTGATAACTGATCCTTTGTTTAGCCTCGCTAAACACAATTGCTCGGTGCTTTCCAGCTGCTGGTTTCTGTCGTCGTGCACACTAATCAGTGAGTCCTAGTCCTTTGTGGTTCTGAAATTGTTTTTCCTCCTCCTTTTTTTGTTTGTGGATGGATTTGATGGGCGTTTGGTGGTACCTAGATTAGCCCTTTGGATAGGACCGTTGTAGTACTGGATCTCTGCGAGAACCGGGAACTGTCAGTTGAGATACCTATCGCCCGGTGTGGACTGTGCCAGGGCACAATATGCTTCGTAAAGGCCTGCTGTGGTTGTTGGTTTTTTTTTTGGATCGTGTTTCTGATCTGGCAAGGGGTTTTTTTTTTTTTTTTTTCTAGGTTACATGGATTCTGGGAGCTCCAGTGAGGTTTCCGGATCGCCCGCCAGGCCACCGGTGAGGGACGACCAGAGGATGGAGGATTGGCTTGCCTCCTCTTCCTCGGGCCCTAAACCCAGCGCTCGCTCAGCCGGCGAGGCATCGACGCCCGGGTCTCCAGGACTGGAGGGTGCACCCTACAGAGTGTCCTTGGGCACTGCCCACCAAGGCGGGGCCCCGCGCCACATGATTGTGGACAGGGATAAAACCATAAGTTGTGATGAGCCGAGGGGATCTTTATCTCCCGAGGTGGAATATTCCCGGAGAGGTAGACCTACGGCCCCTACGTGCCGGAGAGTCGGCTTGCAACCCCGAGGATGGTTGGGTTGTCGTTCATGAGGACCAATTCTGACATGGGCTATCGCTCCTACTGCCGGACTTTGTGCAGTACCTGCTGAGTGCCATCAGGATATCACCGGCACAACTACCGGGGAACCAGTGGAGGCAACTAATAAGTTTGGGTTGTATGTACTGGCTGAGTGACATGAGTTGCCCAACAGTGAATGAGTTTCGGGCATTGTACCGGGTGACATACTCGAAGAAGAGTAAGGCCCGCGGGTGTGTGAGCTTTTCCACTCGGGCTTTTAAGCCGATGGTAACCCGCTTGCCCTCCTGGCTCAACAATAACTGGAGGAAGAAGGTAGTAATGGCAGGGGGCTTACCGGGGCCCCGCTGCCTTTCAACCGATCGACGATCAGTCGTATCGCTTATCTGAACTGGAGAGAGATAAGATCGCCCGGGTTTTCGGGTGCTGGTCGGACCTTGAGCGGAGTTCCTACAACTTCATCCGGCGGGAGGTGCTGGAACTATGTCACCTCGGGGGGGGGGTCCTGGTAGGTGGTGGAATGTAGGATGTATCTCTGATCCTGTCGACCGTATTGGTGTTAGCTAATATACTTGCCTTATGTTCTGTAGGCCCCGGACGACAATTAAATCTGACGAGACGCTGTAAATAGACAATCAGGACCTGGTCTCGAAGCTAAAGGAAAGAGGGGGACACCGCTGCGCGGTCCACGGTTGACCGACGAACCATGGGATTGACTGTGCATGACAAACCGGTCTCACTGGATGTTGCGGACGAGGATTACACCTTAATACGCGTGAAGACTCACGGTTCAGGACCCCAATCGGCTTCTAGATCGGGGAAGGCTGTTGCTGGGCCGTCAAAGCCGCCAGGTGGTGCTTCCAGGATTCCACAGCGGTTGGGTCCCCACTAGTTGCCGCCCAATCTTCTCCTTTACAGGATGACCTGGGTGAGAGGAGGAAGAGGTCTCGGGAGATGCCGGCGTCCGCGATTGTTACCTTCACCGGCCGGTTTGCTGGTGAGAGTTTGGCGAAGCGGCGAAAGCTGACACGTAGTGTTCCCACTACCGCCCAAGGTGATGTTCCTGCTGCTTGTAGCTCTGTTTCTACCGGCACAGAAGCATCGGGGGTGGAGAAGGATCCTACAGCGGGGCCGGGTGACTCCTTCGCCCAGAGGCTGCTCATGGATGTGCTGGGGATGGAGCTGGAGAAGATTGTGGCTCCGGGAGAGCGACCGGAGGAGAACCGGCTGAAAACCAAGGAGGTGGCCCTCCAAGTAAGGATAGTTTTCCACTGGTATTCGTTCAACATTATTTCGTGCTCTGTTGCTTTATAACCGGTGCCTGTTAAACTGTAGCTGTTGTACCGCTTGTACCAGTCGAAAACGCCTGAGACCTCTTGGAGTTGGAGAAATCCAAGCTCCAACGGGAGAAGGCCTGCTTGGAGGAGAGGGCCAGGAAGCAAGTTGCCAAGCTGGAGGCCCAGGTTGAGGCTCTTAAAGTGGAGAAGAAGGGTCTGGAGGAGGAGAGGGGCGAGCTGGAGACCAAGGTCGAGGAGCTCCAGCGGGAGGTAGCGACGGTATCCGTCTCTGCCGGCAGGGCGGTCGATGAAAATGACCCGGAGGTGTACCAGCGGGCAGTGAAGAAGTATCAGAGAAGCGCTGAGCTTCTTGATTTGCTGGACCGGGCCCGGGATGCGGGGATAGCCGATGCTTATGACGAGTGGAAGAGTAAGGACTATCTTGACGTCTCAAAGTTGCCACTCCTGCAGGTGGACGAAGAGGAGGGTCTGGAGGATGGTACCGAATCGGTTGGTGAGGACCCCGCTGTTGAAAACTCCGCTGGTGAAATCGCTGGTGAAGGAGCTCCTGCTGAAGAGGGGGAGTAGGCGGAAGCGCACTAGCAGGATCCAGACTTTGTACACTCCTGCCCTCCCCTTTTTGTTTTCTCATTTTTTTTATTAAATGCTGCCCTGAATTATAATGAATGGACATTTTGCCTGAGCTTGTGTTATGCCTTTTTCAATTTGGCTGGCTTAGCTACCCATGGATTGCACTCTGTACTTAGTTGAAAATAAAGTTGGAATAGATAACCGCTGAAATAACACCTGCTGAACTTGTTGGGATGCCTAGCTAGTTGTGTTTAGAAGGGAGGAAAAAAACTAGCATTTTACTCGGGCTGATAAGTTGTTGGACCGCTGAGCTTCTATATGGGTGTAAGATTTTGACCGGTCGTGTGAGCGTTAGTGTTGCGGGATAGGCATCCCGATTCCACGCGGTGCCCACTGTCCGGGTTACCCTTAATACCGTTGCAAGTCACCGCGGCGGACCAGGCCATCAATTGTGGTTTTCTAGGCAAGACAGTCGTTTGTGTGGTGCGTGGCTTCATCGTCGTAGGAGCAGTACTTACTGGTCTACGTCCTGGTCAGGTTCCCCTTTGGGTGCTTTCTTTTTGGTGGAGGGGGGATGCGGTTCCCCTTCTCATATAAGATGTCCTCATAGGAAGCGGTTAAGGTGGATAATACCACTTGTCGTCCCGCTGGTATTATTGTGAGGGGGCGGGTTTGTTGGTAGGGCAGTGGCTTGCCACCTCGCTGGGGGCTGGCAAGAGTGTCCCTCCGGCACTGCTGGTTCGGCTAGCTCCTTGGCTTCCTGTCGGATGCGGCTCCTCGGTCGTAGCCCTGCTGCCAATTTCTTGTCTCCTGCCGGGCGTAGTCATGTTCCTCCTGCCTTCTCTTGTGTTGGCGAGATCCATAAGTTTCGTGGTCTGCCTCGGGGTCTCCAGCCGCACAGCGAACGATAATTTTCCGGGCCGGAGACCTTGCTTGAAGGCCGATTCGGCAATCCCCTTGTCCAAGTCTCTAACCCATGCATTGGCCGTCTGCCAACGGTTGACGAAAGCTCGGAGTTGTTCGCCATCTACCAGCCTGCAGTTGAAAAGAACTGTCGAGGTCCGGGCTGCCTCGATCCGTAATATGAACCGGCCCACGAACCTGTCGGCCAGCTGTTCGAACGCCTCTATAGAATTCGCTAGCAACTCGTAGAACCAGCTAAGTGCCTCTCCGGACAGTGTCTCCTGTAATATGTTGCAGCACACGACGTCGAAGTAGCCTTTAGCACACGTTTGGGATCGGAAGCTGTCCAGGTGTTAGTACGGGCAGCCGGCCCCGGAGTATGTCAGTTTTAATGACTTTTGGGTGCCCGCTCTTCCGGATTCCAGTACCCGAAGTGAGAAGGGTCTGGGCCGTTTGTTGAATCGTGCGCTCTCCGGCTGTCTCGCAGCCTTTCTCTTGTTGGCCTTCATCTCTGACACCGAGTCAGATAGTATCAGTAATGCCCGTGCGGTCGAGGTGGTGGTATCTTCCTCGAGCGAGCCGTTACTCCTCCGAGGAGCTGGGACGATCTTTGGTGGTGTCGCGGCCATCGGGAACACGTCTCCCGCCAAGCTGGTGTCCTTCTCTCCTCCCGATGACTGGCCCACCTCCTGGTGGGGAGGCTCTTTTGTGGGTGGTGTGACTGACTTCGCCAGAGCGGCATTACGTTGCTGACCTCTTTCCAAGGCCGCCACCAGCGGCATTGACCGCTTCCATGTCTTGATACCTAGTGGTGGCCTCCGCCCTGTCCTGATCGCTCTCTTCCCGCAAGAGGTTTACTTCCGCTCGCATCTCTTCTACTTCTCCCGCCATATCGTACTGGCCGGGAGTGGAGACATCGTCCGGGCTGTCGATGTTGGGCAGCCGATCTTCCTCTCGGTTCGGGGCCTCGGGGGATGCCGGCGCGGGTTCCAGGCTCAAGACCTGGTGGGCTTCTTCCGCGTCCTTCCCGCGTGCAACCTTGTCTGATGCAGTTATGGTTCCGTCCTGATCCCAGCTAGCGGCAGCGGTCTGACTGCGACCTCCAGTGGGCTGCCCCTGTCCCACCCCCGGGAGTTAGACTAGCATCGGCTCCAGAACCCATCGGTCCTCTAGATTTCCTTCCCTCTTTTCTCCTGTGCCTCCAGACATGTTATTTTTTTTTTCTTTCTGGCGACCCGTAGACTGATCGATTCCGTTCCCGCTCGTATGACAACACAAACTTTTTGTACTCTTCTTACAGACGACGCCAATTGTTTCTGTCTGAATCCGTAGACTCCTAGATACTGGTGGATCTTGGTATGACTCCTACCTGCATATCCTGCTAACTAAGGGAACACTGGGCGGGGCAGGTCTATTCTGCTCCGATGTCTAAGTCAGTATAGTTGGAATAAACTGATAGCTTAAGTGGGAATGAGTAGTTGGAGTATTGGTTACCTATTAATGAGGGTAGTTGAGACTCATATATAGGCTGCCGGGTGTGAGGACTGGCCTCACCCTTCGATGTGGGACTGGCCCCCTTCTATCCATAGTACTGTACTGTTTCGGCCCCTGTTTGGGGAGCTGCCATCCCCGGTTCCTGGGCCCAGGTCACAGGTAAGACCTGCCCAGGCGCCGGTGCAGGTGTGCATGCTCTGGCCCCGGGCTCTGGGTTGGGTCCAGGAGTGCTGGTTGCGGGTTTGTGATAGGAGCACAATGTGCGACGATATTATATGTTTTTACCCTCATTTATGCTTTGTTTAACCCTTATTTGTCTAAGATAGAGTCATAATATAGTTTAGTGTTAATTTGGTAGAGTTTGGCGAAAAGTTGGTTAAGAATCCGAAAAATGACTAAGTTTGAGGAATATAGAAAATAATGCAAGTTGTCTTTTTCGTGATTCTCAGATGAGTAAAAATGTAGTCTATCCTTGTCCGAATTTAATGAAATTTGGTGTGCTTATTATTCATATACTGAGGAATGTTATGTTAAAATTTCAGATCAATCGGAGTTGGGAAGTCACCCAAAAGATGGCTGCAACTTGGCAGTCCGAGCAAACCAATCCAGGGACTTCCAGGATTTTCCTGGGACTGTGTCCCAACTTCGAAACATCATTACCGACGACTTATAAGGAATTTGATCAAACTGTTTTATTTGGAGGTAGCTACATGTGTCTAGTTTCTCTGGGACTTGGAATCGCATCAATCGAAGCTCTGACGAGGAAGTTATGCCGGATTTACTGGAGTAAGGTCATTCTGCCGGGAAAACAACAACTTTCCCGGTTGCACAAGGAAAGCTTTCCTTTGGACTTTTGAAGCATGGATCGGATATTATGGACCTAAAGATATGTCCATACTAACTTAATGAGAAGATTCAAGTCCAAGATAAGGCCAAGAAGAGTTTAGAAGAAAAGAATTCAGATAATAATAGAAAGAAAAAGAATCCTGATTAATTTCGGGAAAATTCCTGTGCACGTCTCTCAACTTCCACGGACTCTCCCGGACAGCTCACAATGAATCAGAATTCGAGCCTTATATGGATAGAAATCTACGGGAGTCTAGTTTCCAACCCAACTAGAATCACCTTAATATCTATTTTTTATAGAAAGATATTCCATAATCTTCACTCGAAGGTCAAATCTGCCAGCAGGATAAGTTTGAGAAAAACTAGGTTTTGTGAACCCTAGTTGCAGCCACCCTTTTGCCTCTATATATTGGACGATTTTCACACAGAAAATCATCTTCTCTTCCTCACTTGAACTTACCAAAACTCTACCGAATTTCCACCATAACAATCCTCACATAGAGCAAAGCCGAACCATCTCCACCACCTTTCCTAAAAATCATTCCAAACACCATCACCAATCCTCTTGCCGAATTCTTCAACAAGGGTCTCAATTCGGATTGTAATTTTCGATAGCTCTTGTCTCTTTGTACTTATACATTATTTTGTCTATGAAATATGTATGGATTCTTGGTTGTAATTTTGGTTTTGTAAATTATTCATGGGATTTCCGAATTCTTGTTATATTATTTGGTTATCTTTGGTTTAATTTCCGAATTATGCATGTGGTTTAATCGAATATGGTATTATGGGCAGTAGGCTTTTGCATGTTTTCTTGATTTAATTAGGTTGATTTCCTGAATTTGTATGCATAAAAATCGTATGCATGGAGGTAGTCTTGGCCATGACTATCCTTTGTGTGTTGGTTTCACATGCCGATTTAATACATGTTGAATCATACGCGAAGTTGGTTTTAATTTGTGTTAATCTAAAGGGCTAGAATAATTCTGGAATTTTGCATGTCGATGTGGGATGAGTGACGCCATACCTGCTAACATGTTTCCAATTCGACATATTCTGCTTATGTGCTATTTGTGTTTAATTTCTACGCGAAGTGTTTTTAAACCGATTAGTACCATGTTTAGGATTACACGCGAAGTTGATTCTAAATACTTGTGAAGTTTTGAATAATTAGATATACCGCGAAGGCTCTAATTAAATTGGAACTTAATTGAATCTTGAATCTTGAATCCGATTTTAGCTTGCTGCCCCTATTACTTTGTTTAATTTCGTTGCATGTTTAATGAGTTTTGTGTTTTGTGATTGTGTGGAAGATGTTGATCAATTTTATATAATAATTTAGGATTTAAATTTAGTAAAAATCAGTAGGTAAATTAGTTATAAAAATCGACACTCCCTTTATTTGCAATACTTTATGTGATTAAATGCCCTTGATTTCTCCGGATAGAACGATCCCTACTTGTCAATACTACAATCGACACAAGAAGGGTATTATGTGTATGAAGTTGTTTTGCAGGTACTTTGTGCTTGGATAATAGCTCCATCAATTTTTGGCGCCGTTGCCGGGGAAATTTAATTTTTTTGATTCATAAAGTGTTGTTTTGTAATTATGTATATTGCAGGTTATTTAATTTTGCTATAGTTTTTGGGATATGTATAATAGGATTTTTCGGAAGTGTAATAGTAAATAGGGATTTCCGATTTTTGTTTTTGGTTTTTGGTTTTTGGTTTGATTAATTGCCGAATTATGTGATGGATATTTGTGAATGTTTGTAACACTTAGATAATTTCTAGGAAGTGATAGTTTTATGTATGTTTAAGTTTATTGTAGTTTCTAAAGTGTAACATGTAGGTGAAGCCTCTTTTGTTGATCATAACCAAAACCCTTCATATGAATGATGCTTTGTTGGATCCGTTTTATGTAGACTGGGAAACGCGGGATACTTCCCCCCCCCCCCCCCCCCCCCCTCCCACGCATACAAGCGACATTTTGGCAAAGTTATTACTTCTATGAGGTTGAGGGCGGTTTTAATCAACACTTGTAGACCGCTAGGGACTCGAGTTTATTTTACAAAGTATGGAGCAAGTTATTTTGATTGATTGGTTCTCAGGTTTGTAAAACTGGTTCTCAAGGCCCACAGACTGATGTTCATTCTCGGTGGGTGAGTCGATAGGGAGTTCGCTCTCCGTGGTGTCCAACAACGAGACCTGCCTGGTTCCTAAAGAGAGTTCACTCTCCGTGGATCTTAACGACACCGCCTTAGAAAAGTGAAATACGCTCGACCCTAGACAACAGCTTGTGCCGAAGCATTACCTCACTTTAGACGCTAGAATATAACTTGAACATATGTGAATCTATTTTCTTGAAAACAAAATTCGTCTTTAATTTTTTAGGTATATCGGAATAAGTATGATACTACCTTGGGCTGCATCAGTCCATTGCACTGTTATCTCCTCTGCTCCACGTACCTCGAATTTTAAAGTTGTGTGAATAAAAGAAATAGACTCTAGGTTCGGCAATCTCATACTATTTTCGAAACTCTTGGAAAACTAGGACCGAATTCTTGTTTGTTACTTGTGAATTTTGTGAAAGCTTGAAAATCTTGTGTGATACTTATATATATTTCGTTGACTATACTTTTATAATAATAACACTTACACAAATTCTAACTACACAAATACTTTTATTTTTCTTTTTGAATTCCTTGGCTAAACACTTGATTTTCGAATAATTTCAGGTACATGAATGTCCAGTTGGTCACGCGACATTAGAGGCCGTTTGTATCGAATTGAAGAGAGACAATGTGATAATTCAATTGGCTGACAGATCTAACAATTATCCCGAGGGATATGTTGAGGATGTTCATGTGCAGGTTAATAATCTGATATTTCCTGCAGACTTCTATGTGCTTCATATGGAAGATTCGCCCCACAATTCAACTCAATTACTTTTGGGGCGACCATTTATGAGAACCGCAAGAACAAAGATAGACGTTGCAGAAGGCAACCTCACCATGGAGTTTGATGGTGAAATGATTAGCTTCAACATATTTGAAGCGATGAGGTATCCAATTTCTGACCTTAAACCTTGCTATGCTATTGACGTAGTTGATTCTGTTGCGCAGGTTTTGTCAGAAACTTTGGATCAATAGCAATTAGCTATTGAGCAAGGGGCAGGAATTGACACATTCGGGGAGAGCATTTCGATGGAGGTACGGCAAGATCTTGAGCCGTGCATTGCACAAGTTGTTGCCGAGCTAGAGGCAACACCCCACTTTAGGTATAATCAGTTCATGTCAATTCCCATTTCCACTAATAAAATTCTACCATCTGTGGAACAGGCCCCTATATTAGAACTGAAGGTGCTTCCCAACCATTTGAAGTATGTATACTTGGGAGACGATGACACACTACCAGTTATTGTGTCATCACAGCTGAGTGAGCAGCAGGAAGCACGTTTGACTAGCATGCTGAAGAGAAACAAGACCGCCATTGGATGGACATTGGCGGACATCAAGGGAATCAGCCCTACAACTTGTGTCCATAGGATCTTGCTCGAGGAAGGAGCCAAGCCTACTAGGGAGGGTCAGAGACGATTACACCCCCCTATGATGAAGATTGTGAAGGACGAGGTGATCAAATTACTGGATTGTGGAGTAATTTATCCCATCTCAGATAGCCAGTGGATTGCACCTGTCCAAGTTGTACCTAAGAAGAGTGGAGCCACAGTTGTGAAGAATGACAAAGATGAACTCGTGCCCCAACGATTGGTGACAGGTCATAGGATGTGCATCGACTACAGAAAGCTAAATGCTACTACTCACAAGGATCACATGTCTTTGCCTTTCATGGACAAGATGTTGGAGAGACTAGCTGGGCACGAATTCTATTGCTTCTTGGATGGGTACAGCGGTTACAATCAAATATGCATTCACCCAGATGATCAGGAAAAGACAACGTTCACATGTCCCTTTGGTACGTTTGCCTATCGACGCATGTCTTTTGGTTTATGCAACGCACCAGGTACATTTCAACTTTGTATGTATTCCATTTTCTCCGACAATATTGAAAATATCATTGAAGTCTTTATGGATGATTTTAGTGTTTATGGAAAAGACTTTGATGCATGCTTAGAGAATTTGGAATTAATCCTGAAAATATGTGTAGAAACTAACCTTGTGCTTAATTGGGAAAAATGTCATTTCATGGTAAAACAAAGGATAGTTTTAGGACACATAATTTCTGCAAAGGGTATTGAGGTTGATAGGGCCAAGATTGATATTATGCTTCACTTACCCTCCCCTACAACGTTCTGTAAGGGAGGTACGTTCGTTTCTTGGCCATGTAGGTTTTTACAGGAGGTTCATCAAGGATTTTTCGTTGGTGGCCAAGCCCGTTTGTGCCTTATTGCAGAAGGATGTTCCATTCATATGGGACAAAGGGTGTGAAGATGCATTTGTGAATTTGAAATTGCTATTGACATCAGCACCTATTATGGCGCCACCAGATTGGACGCTAACTTTTGAGATCATGTGTGATGCTTCAGACTATGCAGTTGGAGCAGTTCTTGGACAGAGAAAAGAGACGAAGCCGAATGCCATTTATTATGCTTCTCGTACATTGAATGATGCTCAATTGAATTACTCTACTACTGAGAAAGAATTGTTGGCTGTTATTTTCGCTTTAGAAAAATTTCGATCATATCTTTTGAATTCTAAAGTGATTGTTTATTCTGATCATGCAGCCCTAAGATATCTGATGAAGAAGAAAGACGCTAAGCCACGTTTGATTCGATGGATTCTCTTACTCCAAGAGTTTGACATCGAAATCAAGGACAAGAAGGGGAGCGAAAATGTTGTGGCGGATCACTTGAGCAGAATTGTGAAAGAGGAGGAAACGTTGCCACTTCAGGAAACTTTCCCAGACGAGCAGCTTTTTCGTGTGAACACAAAAGACCCTTGGTATGCAGACATTGTCAATTATTTAGTTACTAAAACTTTTCCAAGTACATGTTTGCAGGGAACCAAGACGAGGATCAAAAAGAATGCAAGACACTACATATGGGACGATCCCTATCTTTGGAGGATTTGTAGTGATCAGATTATTCGACGTTGTGTTCCACAAGAAGAGCATTGGCCGATCCTAGCATTTTGCCACAATGAGGCGTGTGGAGGACACTTTGGAGCTAAGAGGACAGCCCTTAAGGTATTAGAAAGGGGATTTTATTGGTCCACGATTTTCAAGGATGCATACACATTTTCTATGACATGTGATAGGTGCCAAAAGACAGGTAACATTGGCAAGAGAGATCAAATGCCGCTAACTTCTATAATCATTGTCGAAATTTTTGATGTGTGGGGTATAGATTTTATGGGACCTTTTCCTTCATCTAAGGGTCTTCTATATATCTTATTGGCTGTTGATTATCTGTCTAAATGGGTGGAGGCGAAAGCCACAAGGACTAATGATTCTAAAGTTGTTGCAGATTTCTTGAGGACTAACATATTTTCCAGGTTTGGAGTACCTCGTGTGCTTATAAGCGATGGAGGTTCTCATTTCTGCAACAGAACAATAGAAGCTTTGTTCAAGAGATATGGAGTCACCCATAAGGTATCCACACCTTATCACCCTCAGACGAGCGGAATGGCGGAAGTGTCAAATAGAGAGATCAAGAGCATATTGGAAAAAACTGTGGGCCCATCAAGGAAAGATTGGAGTGACAGACTTAATGATGCACTTTGGGCTTACAGAACGGCATACAAGACACCCATTGGGATGTCTCCATTTCGTCTCACATATGGCAAGGCGTGCCATCTTCCAGTAGAGTTGGAGCACAAGGCATGATGGGCAGTCAAGCAATTCAACATGGAACTTGACAAGGCTGGACTTCACAGGAAATTGCAATTGAGCGAGCTTGAGGAAATCAGGAATGAAGCATATGATGCTGCGTGGATTTACAAGGAGAAGACGAAATTGTTTCATGACAAGATGATAAGAGGCAAAACGTTTCATATTGGTCAAAAAGTCTTGTTATTTCATTCTCGTCTTAAATTATTTCCTGAAAAATTGCGTTCTCGTTGGGTTGGGCCTTATATTGTTACTAACGTGTTTTCTCATGGTGCTATTGAAATTCAGAGTATTGAAACAGAAAAAGCGTTCAAGGTAAATGGTCATCGACTTAAGCCTTACTACGAACCTTTTGAGGAGCACATCATTGAGGAGATACGACTTAGAGACGCACCAAGATCCTGTTGAGCAATGGAGAAGAGTCTAGGCTAAAGGACTATAAACAATTAAGCGCTGCATGGGAGGCAACCCATTTCAACCAAAAGTGTGAAGGAGCCGTCTACGAGAGTTTGAATTTTCTAAATCCCTAAACTCTTTTTGGTTGAATTGTATAAATGTGGAACTTGTGTGATTTATCATATGCTTAGAGATTACAACATAATTTTTGTGTAACATTGAGGACAATGTAATTTTTCTAAGTGTGGGGTAGGGAATATATGTTTCACATATTTTGTTTTTGTTTTTGAATTTTGTTTTTGTTTTTGAGTCTTTGTTTTGAGTCATAAAAGAAAAGAAAATAAAAAATCAGAAAATCAGAAAAAAAAAAAAAAAAATTTCGTTGCTTTAGTTTATTTTGTTTTGTTTTTGAGTCTTAGGGGTCTTAGGATGCCCCTAATAGTCTATGATGATTATATCTTTGAATACATAGATGATGGTTTTGCATAATCATGAGACTTAATTGTGAGTTTCATGGACTTTGTGATTGGTATGAACATTTGAGACTTGGATTTATTTGTGTAATAAACATGCATGTTGTGTTGATTTTGTTCCATAATACCTTATGTGAGCTTTGATTCCATATACTTTCTTCATGAGCGATAAATATAAGAAAAAATGGGCAGAATTTTTCAAAACTTCATCATTCTTTGATTATTCAATGACTATGTGCCATAGCTTTTAATGAACTCTAGAATGCTAGAACTCACTCTTGACAATTTTTAAGACTATTATTCATGAAATGCCTTGATTTTGAAAAGGATTGAAAAGATCATGTTAGGATTACTACCAATGCCAAATAAAGCTTATGCCTAATTTGTGCCCATCGTGGGACTCCTTAGTTTTAACCCCATTGAGCCAAAATTGAGCCATTTTATTTCATCACCATGATACACATTCCTTGAGCTTAAAACAGTTTATCCTAACCATTGTTGTCAAGACTTGGTAAGGCCAGTTTAATTGGAATTTGTTATTTGAAGTGATGTTGGGAAGTAAGTGTGGGGTAAAACTTGTCCAATTGCATGAAAAGAGATGTGTTGTCGAAATTAAAAGAAAAAGAAGAAATTTCGGACATAAAAATGAAAAGAAAATTTGAGCCGAAAATAAAAAAAAAAAAATTGAGATTTCGGCAACTAAAAAATTGGATGAGTTCTTGTGGTGAATTTGGAGTTGTATGATTATTTGAAGGTCTAACATTGTTATACTTGACCTTTGTTCATATTCACTATGTTATGGGGAAGAAAAGAATGAAGTTTGGGCCCAACATGATAAAATTTGGCCCTTTGGAGTGAAGACATAAGGATTTATTGAATTTTGCTAAGTCTTGGTGACATTTTATCACCATTATCCTAAATGTGAATGCCTTATGCCAATCCCCATTATCACCTTTATGTTGATCTTTTCATGATTCTTAAAATGGGTGAACTTTGATTTGTGGAGATTTTTGTCAAGAGTTGAGCTTATGGCTTTGGTTCATTGGTGCACATAATTGTTACATGAAGTTTTTCCAGAAAATTGATTCACAAAGTTCTTTCATTTGATGAAATATGCGAGCTATTTGTTGCCTTACAATCTGTTCTCTTGCATATACTATGAGTGAATTGCCATATCATGAGTGAAAAGAAGAGAGTATGCCTAGTGAGGAGGATGAAATCAACATAACATGTCATTGCTTGTGATTTTCGTTTCTTACTTGTTCATGCTTTGATACATGTCTATGACGCTCGGGATTTATGTGCTTACATTGAAATGCTTAACTTGAAAGCTATGTGTTTTAAAGATCCTGAGACAATCATTTAGGGGCAGTAGTTGAGTCTTTTTGTTTTTGTTTTGCTAAGGGACTAGCAAAGGATAAGTGTGGGGTAGTTGATAGGAGCACAATGTGTGACGATATTATATGTTTTTTACCTTCATTTATGCTTTGTTTAACCCTTATTTGTCTAAGATAGAGTCATAATATAGTTTAGTGTTAATTTGGTAGAGTTTGGCGAAAAGTTGGTTAAGACTCCGAAAAATGACTAAGTTTGAGGAATCTGGAAAATAATGCAAGTTGTCTTTTTCGTGATTCTGAGATGAGTAAAAATGCAATCTACGCTTGTCCGAATTTAATGAAATTTGGTGTGCTTATTATTCATATACTACGGAATATTGTGTTAAAATTTTAGATCAATCGGAGTTCGGGAAGTCACCCAAAAGATGGCTGCAACTTGGCAGTCCGAGCAAACCAATCCAGGGACTTCTAGGATTTTCCTGGGACTGTGTCCCAACTTCGAAAACTCATTCCCGACGACTCATAAGGAATTTGATCAAACAGTTTTTTATGGAGGTAGCTATGTGTGTCTAGTTTCTCTGGGACTTGGAATCGCATCAATCGGAGCTCTGAGGAGGAAGTTATGCCGGATTTACTGGAGTAAGGTCATTCTGCCGGGAAAACAACAACTTTCCCGGTTGCACAAGGAAAGCTTTCCTTTGGACTTTTAAAGCATGGATCGGATATTATGGACCTAAAGATATGTCCATACTAACTTAATGAGAAGATTCAAGTCCAAGATAAGGCCAAGAAGAGTTTAGAAGAAAAGAATTCAGATAATAAGAGAAAGAAAAAGAATCCTGATTAATTTCGGGAAAATTCCTGTGCACGTCTCTCAACTTCCACGGACTCTCCCGGACAGCTCACAATGAATCAGAATTGGAGCCTTATATGGATAGAAATATACGGGAGTCTAGTTTCCAACCCAACTGGAATCACCTTAATATCTATTTTCTATAGAAAGATATTCCATAAGCTTCACTCGAAGGTCAAATCTGCCAGCAGGATAAGTTTGAGAAAAACTAGGTTTTGTGAACCCTAGTTGCAGCCACCCTTTTGCCTCTATATATTGGATGATTTTCACACAGAAAACCATCTTCTCTTCCTCACTTGAACTTACCAAAACTCTGCCGAATTTCCACCATAACAATCCTCACATAGAGCAAAGCCGAACCATCTCCACCACCTTTCCGAAAGATATTCCATAATCTTTGGTGGTGTCGCGGCCATCGGGAACACGTCTCCCGCCAAGCCGGTGTCCCTCTCTCCTCCCGATGACTGGCCCACCTCCTGGTGGGAAGGCTCTTTTGTGGGCGGTGTGAATGACTTCGCCAGAGCGGCATTACGTTCCTGACCTCTTTCCAAGGCCGCCACCAGTGCAGCATTGACCGCTTCCATGTCTTGATACCTAGTGGTGGCCTCCGCCCTGTCCTGATCGCTCTCTTCCCGCAAGCGGTTTACTTCCGCTCGCATCTCTTCTACTTCTCCCGCCATATCGTACTGGCCGGGAGTGGAGACATCGTCCGGGCTGTCGATGTTGGGCAGCCGATCTTCCTCTCGGTTCGGGGCCTCGGGGGATGCCGGCGCGGGTTCCAGGCTCAAGACATGGTGGGCTTCTTCCGCGTCCTTCCCGCGTGCAACCTTGTCTGATGCAGTTATGGTTCCGTCCTGATCCCAGCTAGCGGCAGCGGTCTGACTGCGACCTCCAGTGGGCTGCCCCTGTCCCACCCCCGGGAGTTGGACTAGCATCGGCTCCAGAACCCATCGGTCCTCTAGATTTCCTTCCCTCTTTTCTCCTGTGCCTCCAGACATGTTATTTTTTTTTTCTTTCTGGCGACCCGTAGACTGATCGATTCCGTTCCCGCTCGTATGACAACACAAACTTTTTGTACTCTTCTTACAGACGACGCCAATTGTTTCTGTCTGAATCCGTAGACTCCTAGATACTGGTGGATCTTGGTATGACTCCTACCTGCATATCCTGCTAACTAAGGGAACACTGGGCGGGGCAGGTCTATTCTGCTCCGATGTCTAAGTCAGTATAGTTGGAATAAACTGATAGCTTAAGCGGGAATGAGTAGTTGGAGTATTGGTTACCTATTAATGAGGGTAGTTGAGACTCATATATAGGCTGCCGGGTGTGAGGACTGGCCTCACCCTTCGATGTGGGACTGGCCCCCTTCTATCCATAGTACTGTACTGTTTCGGCCCCTGTTTGGGGAGCTGCCGTCCCCGGTTCCCGGGCCCAGGTCACAGGTAAGACCTGCCCAGGCGCCGGTGCAGGTGTGCATGCTCTGGCCCCGGGCTCTGGGTTGGGTCCAGGAGTGCTGGTTGCGGGTTTGTGATAGGAGCACAATGTGCGACGATATTATATGTTTTTACCCTCATTTATGCTTTGTTTAACCCTTATTTGTCTAAGATAGAGTCATAATATAGTTTAGTGTTAATTTGGTAGAGTTTGGCGAAAAGTTGGTTAAGAATCCGAAAAATGACTAAGTTTGAGGAATCTAGAAAATAATGCAAGTTGTCTTTTTCGTGATTCTCAGATGAGTAAAAATGCAGTCTATCCTTGTCCGAATTTAATGAAATTTGGTGTGCTTATTATTCATATACTGAGAAATGTTGTGTTAAAATTTCAGATCAATCGGAGTTGGGAAGTCACCCAAAAGATGGCTGCAACTTGGCAGTCCGAGCAAACCAATCCAGGGACTTCCAGGATTTTCCTGGGACTGTGTCCCAACTTCGAAACATCATTACCGACGACTCATAAGGAATTTGATCAAACAGTTTTATCTGGAGGTAGCTATATGTGTCTAGTTTCTCTGGGACTTAGAATCGCATCAATCGAAGCTCTGACGAGGAAGTTATGCCGGATTTACTGGAGTAAGGTCATTCTGCCGGGAAAACAACAACTTTCCCGGTTGCACAAGGAAAGCTTTCCTTTGGACTTTTGAAGCATGGATCGGATATTATGGACCTAAAGATATGTCCATACTAACGTAATGAGAAGATTCAAGTCCAAGATAAGGCCAAGAAGAGTCTAGAAGAAAAGAATTCAGATAATAAGAGAAAGAAAAAGAATCCTGATTAATTTCGGGAAAATTCCTGTGCACGTCTCTCAAATTCCACGGACTCTCCCGGACAGCTCACAATGAATCAGAATTCGAGCCTTATATGGATAGAAAGCTACGGGAGTCTAGTTTCCAACCCAGCTGGAATCACCTTAATATCTATTTTCTAGATAAAGATATTCCATAATCTTCACTCGAAGGTCAAATCTGCCAGCAGGATAAGTTTGAGAAAAACTAGGTTTTGTGAACCCTAGTTGCAGCCACCCTTTTGCCTCTATATATTGGACGATTTTCACATAGAAAACCATCTTCTCTTCCTCACTTGAACTTACCAAAACTCTGCTGAATTTCCACCATAACAATCCTCACATAGAGCAAAGCCGAACCATCTCCACCACCTTTCCTAAAAATCATTCCAAACACCATCACCAATCCTCTTGCCGAATTCTTCAACAAGGGTCTCAATTCGGATTGTAATTTTCGATGGCTCTTGTCTCTTTGTACTTATACATTATTTTGTCTATGAAATATGTATGGATTCTTGGTTGTAATTTTGGTTTTGTAATTTTGGTTTTGTAAATTATTCATGGGATTTCCGAATTCTTGTTATATTATTTGGTTATCTTTGGTTTAATTTCCGAATTATGCATGTGGTTTAATCGAATATGGTATTATGGGCAGTAGGCTTTTGCATGTTTTCTTGATTTAATTAGGTTGATTTCCTGAACTTGTATGCATAAAAATCGTATGCATGGAGGTAGTCTTGGCCATGACTATCCTTTGTGTGTTGGTTTCACATGCCGATTTAATACATGTTGAATCATACGCGAAGTTGGTTTTAATTTGTGTTAATCTAAAGGGCTAGAATAATTCTGGAATTTTGCATGTCGATGTGGGATGAGTGACGCCATACCTGCTAACATGTTTCCAATTCGACATATTCTGCTTATGTGCTATTTGTGTTTAATTTCTACGCGAAGTGTTTTTAAACCGATTAGTACCATGTTTAGGATTACACGCGAAGTTGATTCTAAATACTTGTGATGTTTTGAATAATTAGATATACCGCGAAGGCTCTAATTAAATTGGAACTTAATTGAATTTTGAATCCGATTTTAGCTTGCTGCCCCTATTACTTTGTTTAATTTCGTTGCATGTTTAATGAGTTTTGTGTTTTGTGATTGTGTGGAAGATGTTGATCAATTGTATATAATAATTTAGGATTTAAATTTAGTAAAAATCAATAGGTAAATTAGTTATAAAAATCGACACCCCCTTTATTTGCAATACTTTATGTGATTAAATGCCCTTGATTTCCCCGGATAGAACGATCCCTACTTGTCAATACTACAATCGACACAAGAAGGGTATTATGTTTATGAAGTTGTTTTGCAGGTACTTTGTGCTTGGATAATAGCTCAATCAGTTTGGGGCCTGGGTAGCCTCTCTATGGCTACTGTCAACAAATTCACAAATGATCGACTCCATATTCATGGCATCCTCTCCCTCTTTTATAACATATTTGGTGAAACCTGTCATTTCTATTCATCGATTTAAAGGCATTATCTATTTAGGTTGAATCTGAAGAAGATGAGCATAATATTTTCTTCCCATAAAATCTTGGCATATTGGTAATTTGAAATGTGTTTACAAAGTCAACTATCATTTGGTAAAAAGGAGAGGTCTAGATGACAATTCTACAAGTATGAATAGAAGCTCTCTTTAGGTTATGTAAAGTAAAATGTGGTTCTAGTTGCGCCTCTAAATTTGCTATGTAGACCTCCCTTACTTAATATACCTCAATTTTACTTTTTAAAAACTTAAAAACCTAAATAGACCTCCTTATTCTGACCAAAATATCCTCTTTACGTGGAACGAACGAGTATCAACTGTGATTATAGAATTGAACGCGAACAAGAACACTTCACTAAAAACTTGATTGGTTCCATACATGCCTCCGCAAAGACTGATTGTTACAAGACATAAGGATTGAGATCAAAAGAATGTTTTGCTGACAAAAGTAGAAGCTTTGCTACTTATTCTCAAGGACACTAATCTTGTTACTAATGAAAATTAGTCTCTTTCTGCTTATGATTCCTACAAATGAATAACCACCTCAATTAAGCAATAGACAGTATAATCGAAGGGAAGCAATTACCATTAATTTACTCGAAATCAACTTTGCTTAGTCATACAATATAATTGAAAATTGTTGTGCCGACTTACCACCTCAATTGAAATTTGTTGTGTTGAATGACCTCCATCTTCTTAATCCTTTTCTCAAACTAGATAAACTAACACAATATCGGGTTCCACACTTCCTGACAATACCAGCCTCTTCATCATCTTTTCGGGTATGGACATGGAGGAGCTAAAATTCTAGAAATCTCTGTTGAATCGAGCAGTCCTAAAAGAAATTAGTCATGAAGGTCTGCATCTTAAACAAAATTTCCTCTGCTTTGATATTTGTCATTTTATGAGAGTTGAAAAAGTCAAATAAAAATATAAAAATTGTGGAGGTTTACATAGTAAATTTAGAGGTGCAATTAGAACTCTCCTAAAGTAAAAGATATTGTAAAGCAAAAAGTTATAATTTTTAGCAACTTATTGTCTTTTAGTATAATTATGTATCAGGATATTTTAATATTTTAATAATTCAAAAATTTGTGGGGTGAACCAAAAAGAATGTGGGGGTGGCAATAGCCGCACACTTAATATAATTACCTCTAATTAGATACCATTATCATAAAAGGGTCATAAAAACCAATATAGTAATGGAATTCAGTACCCCATGTTCTCCCAGTTTGAAATATAAGTACCAACGGATAGATCAATGATGTATCGAGTAATTAGTGCAAATTTCGAGGAATAGACAAAGCCTCTGGCCAGGGCAAAACCAAATTGCAATACAATAAGAACACGATATAAGGTCATCACATATGAGATGATAACCGAGTCCCCCTTATTTATGTGGGTTGCACCATTTATACATTCAGAGCAATAATATATGTCACATCGTATACACTGCCTCTTTAATTGCATGTTCACAATGATATGGTAATTCTCTTGATTTGCATCCGGTTATGATTTAATAATTATGTCGATATGTGGTGTGCATGTAACATATGCGCATATTATTAATGATATCGTATTTGTCTTTATTGAAGGAAGACATTGAGTAACATATTCAACGCTAGCTTAACCAATTGATGAATAAGCAATCTGCTGTCTATAGAGCTTAATATATGATAGACACTCAGACAGCAGTTGTAAACCGCTATCTGATCATAATCACACAGCACATAATTTTAAGGGTACTGCTGTCTGACTTCTTCAAAAAATGCCAAAATATAATAAAAAAATATGGTCTTTCTGTCGTCTGAAAGACGAAAGCATAATATAAATGATAACATCAGATGGCATATTATTAGTGACTAAAAGAAGTTCAAATAAATAATAGAATTTTGTCAATGTTATGATGTCTGGATGAAACAATATTTCACATTATTGAGATATCTATTTTTTTAAAACTTACCCAACTGCAGATATATGTGGACTGAATAAACTAGTAATAACATATATGTATAGTGGATCCGGATTCTCTCCTCATGAAGGAGCTCCTCATATCTCCTCATGAGATCTGGGCCGTCCAATTTTAATTTGACGGCCCAGATTGCTTTGCAGGGGGAGTTGTGTGAATAGTAACAGATGATTGTGAGCCGTCAGATTGAAATTGGACGGTCCAGATTGTTTTATGAGGAGATATGAGGAGAGAGTCATGAGGAGAGGATCCCATTCCATGTATAGTTTATGCTCTATGATAGCATGTGGGATAATATATTTTTGCTGTCGCTGTCTGAACTCCTATGTAACAAGAAATATTATTCCAGCTTCTGCTGTCTGAAAGTACTTTCATCAACCATTTTCTGCTGTATGAATAAGAGTGAAACAGCCTATCTAGTTTCTTTCTGTTGTTCTTCTCATGCTAAAGTCACATTTGAACCTGTAATATATGCTTATAGCAACCTCCAAACCATTTAAACCAAATTCATTTTAAAATGTCATCGAATTTAATTGACATTATATCATTAACCAAAAGTACATTCAATCCATATTTCCCTTCTAGCAAACCAAATCACAGCATCCTATCACTTGATTATATACCTAAACACAAAATTTACGAGGCTTTGCCTATTCAACTTGGACATCATCAATAGGCTCGCACAAGCTTCCCCTTCTATGCTCAATAGTCTCTAGATTTTTCTCTTCTCTTTTCTTCTCCTTTTGCTTCAGCTTAACACGTTGAGATCTGCCACAAATTAAAATTCAAACGATAATAAATTTCATGCTTCACAGTATTCATAAAGGAAGGAATGAAGACAACACTGACTTTTCTTGGGTGACAAATACTTGGAGTGTCACATTCCGAACCTAATTTTACTGAATTATTGAGTTATTTTATACTAGTTATCGATGAACGTATTTGTGTTTGGTAATTATCAGAATTTTTCTCGATATTCAGGAATTTTCTATTGCGGTTTCAATGTCGTAGAGTTCGACAATACGAGTTCGTCGGTAATTTGGAAATATTTTTCGAAAACAGAACGTAAAAGTTGTGACGTAAAAACAATAATTTTTTTAGTCGTGAGTATAAAAAGAAAGCGAAAGGGCAATTGGGAAATCCGGCGGCAAAATGGAAAATTTCTTTCTTTTTTTCCTTCCTCTCTCTCCTCTCCCCCGATCGGCCCGACTCCACTGACCGAGTCGCCGCCTTCGGTTCTCCGCCGTCTGGCCACCATTTGGTGCGCCATTAGTGTCATTCGGCTCGTCTGTCCTCCCTCTTTCTGTGTACGGTGGTGATTCAAGGCGGATCGCCGCCGTTTAGGCGTGCTAAGTTTGGGAGGGTTCGACTATGTCGAATCGGGAACTCCCACGTCCGGCCAGCTCCTGGCCCGATTCTAGGGGGAAAGGAAGGTCTCCTCCCGTACAACAATTCCATGGAAGGAATTGAGTCAATTCGAATCAGGTAAGGAGGAATTGAAATTTGAAATCTTTAAAGTTCTTGGTGAATAGTGCCGATTTGGGGATCTTTGTCAATTGACCCCTTTAGGCTGGAAATTGGCCAGTGTTGTAGTTAGGAAAGTTGTTCTAAATGTTGAGAAGAAGCTTCTGATGAAATTTTGGTGATTGTTGGTGGCGGTGGCAGTGTTGACCGCCGCTGCCGGGGACGGTGCCACTGTTGTGGATAGTTTTTTTTGGGCTTGAAATTTCGTTATTTTATACGGAATGTTAGGTCTTGCTCCCAGTGGGTGGGTGGTTGCAGTATGGGAGTAAAGGGATTTTAGTTGGTTAATGGCTCTAAATTGGACCTGTTTCGGGTTTCCGGGGGAAATTCTGGGATGGGTCCTCACAATTGGTATCAGAGCGGGAATTAGATTCTTACGGAAATTGGTCTGTGGTGGGTTTTGTTTGTGCGCTTGCTATTGCTTTTGATTTTGAATTCGCAGACTACTTATTCATGGAGCGGATTTGAGTCCATAGTTGGAAATTTGTTTAATTACTGGATTCGTCTCATTGTTGGTTTGTTAGAGATGAAAATAAATTTGGCTCTTATTCGTTTTAGTTCAGTAGTATTTTGGCTGCTGTGTAAATGACTAAGGTAATGGTATAGCACTTGACATCTGACCTCTTGAATTAGCTTTGTGGTTTAAATTAGCCTGTGAATTATTTATATGGTGGTATTATGTCCTGTGTTCTAAGGGTGGTTGGAGGAGGTTGGTAAGAGGAGTATAATAGGAGCACAATGTGCGACGATATTAATATGTTTATGCCCTCGTTTCTGCTTTGTTTAACCCTTGTTTATCTAAGATAGAGTCATAATCTAGTTTACTGTCATTTTGGTAGAGTTTTGGAAAATGTGCTTAATAATCCAAAAAATGACTAAGTATATAATTCTGAGGAAATAATGCAAAATATGTCTTTTTCGTGATTCTGAAGCTTGCATTAATGTGACTTAACCTTTTCCAAATTTGATGAAATTTGGTATGCATATAGATAGAAAGTTAACGTATATTTTGTCAAAATTTCAAATCAATCGGAGTTCGGAAAGTCAACCAAAACATGGCTGCAACTTGGCAGTTTGAACAAAAATCACCAGGGACTACCAGAATTTTCCTGGAACTGTGTCCTGAATTCCAGAATTTTTGTATGACGCATCACTTGGAACCAGAGGACTTGTCTTATATGAATGGAAAGCCCTATGAGTCTAGTTTCTCTAGAACTTAGAATCGCATCAATCAGAGCAGTGAGGAGAGAGTTATGCCGGATTTACTGGAGCAAGGTCAATTCTGCCGAGAAAACTTAAGTTTCCCGGTTGCATCAGGAAAGCTCTCCTTTGGATTTTTGGAAGCATGGATCGGCTATTATGGACCTAAAGACTTGTTGGACATATCCATGCTAACCTAATGCAGCCGATTGAAGTCCAAGATCAAAAGAAGAAGTCCAGAAAAACCATTACTTTGCCGGTAAGGAAAACTAAACTAACTAGGACAAGGAATTGTCTTTCCTTTGGCTGCGGGCAAACCCTAGGCCTTCCCATATATATAGCCCCTCTTTTCCTACAGAAAATCTGTCTCATCTTTTGCACAAGTACTAACCTAAAGCTCTACCAAGTCTCGCAAGCACCAAACACCCCAAATACTTAGCTATAAACCCAATACCACCACATCCATAATCCGTGCCATCTTCCAACTTTCTGCCGAGCTGCCTTCCACCACAACTTGAGGATTCTTCAAGGTTCTTAAACTGTGATCCATCCCCTCTACGGCTCTTGTATTTAAATTAGTTTGTGTGACTTGTATGAATTTATTTCGCTACTTGGTTTTCATTGAAACTTGGTATGAACTCGGTTTGATGTTTGTAATTTAGTTTTTCTGTTTTTAACTTGTAAATTTCGTGTGCTTGATAATTAGGACAGTGGTATTAGAAGCATGTTTTATGATTTAAATCGGTTAGTAATTTAAGGGTGTGACTTAAAAACCAAAACATTAGTGTTGGCTAGCATGTAAATCTAGATGTTAGGTTTCATCTAACCCGAGTTTAATAAATAAATCTATATACTCGAAAGGTTGCTTTGATTTGTTTTGCTCACTTAAGGTATAACCTTAGATAAACTTGCATGTTAAAATAAGATGATTGACAAACTTGCTTGTTTTGCATGTCTCCGATTTAGACTATTGCGCACAATTGTTAAATCTTGCCCGGATTAACATATTCTAGGATCCATATGCGAAAGGTCGGTCTTATGAACTTGAGAAGTCTTACAACTAGGTTGTAGTCGGAACTAATTTGAGTCTAAAGTATGCTAAATACTTGTTCCTTATTTTCGTGTGTGTGAATTTTACTTGTTAAAGAGTTATGTGCTAAGTGCCTTGTGTAAAAGATGTCGACCAAAACTTGTACATATTAGTTTTTAGGTTTTATTTCGGGTTCTCTAGTTTAGGGGCAGCCCTAGGGCTGCCGAACCTCATTCAAATCCCCCATGACGTTTCGATGTGAATATGTATATAATTGTGAATAAATTGTGCTAACATTTTTACATGTCAGGTACCCTTAATCTTCGGCTAGAACGATCCCTACTTATTCTATACTACTAACGATTGTAGGGTTATTATTTTTGTGAGCCTCGCGGCTCACATCAATTTTTGGCTCCGTTGCCGGGGATTATAAAAACTTGATATGTTTGAGTGTTAATTGTTTTGTAAATTTTCGTGTGTTTGTATAGTTTTCATTTGAATTTTTGAAAGACACTTGAAACTTTAAATGCCGTTTGTATAGCTTGAAAATTCCTGGAAATTTCTTGAAAAACCTTGAAAAATTTGTTGAAGCCGTAGCTTGTATGAATTTGTATTTTCTTGTATGAATTTGTTGAAACCGTAACTTGTATAAATTTGTATTTTCTTGCATTTTATTTGTTTTGATCGTTTTGATGTGTCTTGTGTGTGCGCAGGTTGAAAAAGAAAGAACAAGTGCAGGAAACTTGAAAGTTCTGCCCAAATCAGGAATCAGGCAGTGCAGTCCTCCAATTTTGGATGGCTGCCTTTTTCAGCTCACAAAAGCTGGGACACTGTGCCATACACTGTTGGACAGGTCTATGAGTCTACTTTCAGTATAATTTTACAGAAGTGAATTTGGAGTCTTGAGCTGTTCCCAGTTTCAATTTGAGTGCAGCATGGTCAATCTAGCGAAACAGAAAACTGGGCAGATCGATAGGTCCGATATAAGGCCAAAAAAAGAGTACTTCTACTGGTCCGATTGAGGCAAACTTTATATCTCTAGAAAGCTCCGTGTGTCTGCTACACTATTACTTTAGAGCACTTTTTGGGTGGGTCACTAGAATACACCCAAATTCAGGCCTCAAGAGAAGCAGACACATCTGCCGAAGAGGGCTGCCCCTGCCTACCACTGCCAAACTGCGAGATAGCCTGCTGACATATGGTCTGCGATGCTGCACATACCCCTGTCAATAGCCATCCTACTGTGATGCTACTGCCCCTGCCCCTGCCGATAGCGCCAGGCTGCCGAAGGTGCCACTGACGAGTGCCTGCTGAGCCTGCTGCTGCCGAGCAGCCTTATTGAAATGCTCGCGCGCAGCCTGCATCTCCGCAGCCTGCCGAGACCAGCACACACTAGAAGCACGCTGCCAAACATCCTGACGAGCAAGCTGCTGCCATGCAGCCTATGCGCACACGCTGCCCACAAGCTGCCGACGTATCCACGTGTCTTGCCAAGCTGTATCCTGCCGTATCCAAGACCAATTTTGACACGTATGCAACTAAGTAGCTGTATCTAATACGCATGTCGATACGCCTGTGCTACTGATGACCGTATTCGATACGAACACGGATACACCATCCGATACGCTGCTATGCTGCTACCCTTGCACACTGCACCTGCCAAACTGCGAGCTAGCCTGCTGACACGCTCCTAATGCAGCTGCACATGCCCCTGCAACCAGCCCTGCTGCTGCCGAGAAGGCCCTAAATGCCTACTGCGATGCTGCTGCCGCAAAGCTGCTGCCCCTTTCGCTGCATGTTGCCGATGCTGCGCACCACGAAACTGCTGCAGCCACGCAGGCCACCTACGTTGCCCCTGCTGCCCCTGCGCACTACGTTGCTGCTACCCCTAAGTTGCCGAGCATCAACAATGGATGAACAAATACACAAAACACGCGGTGAAAAGTCTAGGCTACGGACTATAAAATATAAGCGCTAATTGGGAGGCAACCCAATTCGACCAAGAAAAAAATGAATGAGCCATCACCGAGAGTTTGAAATTTCTTAACCCTTCTCTTTTTCATTGGTTTGTGATGATATGTTAGAATATATTAGACTATTGCATGCTTAGGAAGTTACTTGCTATATTTCTATGCTTACATTGAGGACAATGTAATTTTCTAAGTGTGGGGTGGGATAACGTATTCAGTTTATGTTTTTGTGTGCTTAGTATAGAAAAGAAAAATTCAGAAAATTGTTCCACAAAAATAGAGTGTTTAAATTGTTTGTTTCGAGTCTTAGGATGCCCCTACATAGATGATAGTTGTGCATACTATAAAATTTGTGCGTTTCATGGATAATGTGCATTGCTAAGAGCATGTAAGACTTGTCGATTAATAAAGCATACATGTTTTAGCTAGTTTTGTTTCGATATAACCTTGTGAGCTTTAGAGCCAAATTGCTTTCTTCATGAGTGTAAATTTCTTAAAATTTCGAGCATGCTTAGTTTAAAACCTCATTATTCTTTGCATATTCAACGAGTATGTGCCATAGCTTTTTAATGAACTCTAGAATGCTAGAACTTACTCTTGTTGATTTTCAAAGCGTTTTATCATAAAAACACCTTGATTTTAAAAGTGATTGCAAAAGATCTCTTAAGTTTACCACCACAGCCAAATAAAGCATGAGCCCTATTTGTGCCCGTCGTGAGACACCTTAGTTAACCCCCTTGAGCCTACGTTTAGCCTTTTCTTTCATTACCCTCGTAAAATTCCTTGAGCTTAGAATAGTTATATCCTTAATTCATGGACTCGGCAAAGCTTGATTTTGATGGAGCTTTTTATGTGGAGTGATGTAGGAGAATAAGTGTGGGGTAAGAGACTTATCCATAATGAAGAAAAGAATGTTTGTGCCGTGCCGTGCCTTAGAGAAAAGAAAAAGAAAAATTTTCGGAATCAAAAGAAAAATCAAAAGAAGATCCGAACCAAAATCAAAAGAAAAGATGAGGCACGGCTTGAAAAAGAAAGAAAATTTGTATGGATAGAGTCTTGAGAAATTGTTGTGAATTTGGAGTTTGTATGTATGTGAAAGTCTAGCATTGTTAAATTTTGACCTTTGTTTGTATTCACAATGTTTTGGGGAAGTAAAGAATGAAGTATGGGTCCAACATGAAGAAATTCGACCCTTGATAAAGAAGACATAAGGAGAATCGAGCTTTGCCAAAGGCCACGGTGATGTTTTGAGCCTCCTTATCCAAAATTTCGAATACCTCTTAGCCTAGCCCCATTACATTCCCTTTATTGGTCTTTTTCATGATTCTTAAGATTGGTTAAACTTGATTTGTGGAGATTATCTCAAGAGTAAGCTTATGGTTTTGGTTCATTGATGCACATAGTTGTTATTTGAGGTTTTTCCTTTGAATTTTCACAAAGAGCTTTCTTTTCATAACATATGCAAGTCACTCTTCGTAATTCATGATCTTTTGCTTGCATATAACATTGAGTGAATACCATGCTTCGAGTGAAAAGAAGAAAGTATGCCTAGTGAGGATAAAAATCGGATTGCCTTACATGTTTACATGCTTACTTTTTGTTCTTACATGTTCATATTGATGTTGCATATTCATGAAGCTTGGAATTTTTCGTGCTTAGCATTCTTATGCATTAACTTGAAAGTTATGCGTACATACGAGCCTGAGAAAAACCGTTTGGGGCAATGGTGTTTGGAGTCATAGTTTTATTTAGTTTTGCTAAGGGACTAGTAAAGGATAAGTGTGGGGTAGTTGATAGGCGCACAATGAGCGACGATATTAATATGCTTATGTCCTCGTTTATGCTTTGTTTAACCCTTATTTATCTAAGATAGAGTTAGTTTAGTGTCATTTTGGAAGAGTTTTGGAAAAATGTGCTTAATAATCCGAAAAATGACTAACTATATAAATCTGAGGAAATAATGTAAAATATGTCTTTTTCGTGATTCTGAGACTTGCTTTAATGTGACTTAACCTTTTCCAAATTTGATACAATTTGGTATACATATAGTTGGCAAGCTAAAGTGTATTCTGTCAAAATTTCAGATCAATTGGAGTTCGGGAAGTCAACCAAAACATGGCTGCAACTTGGCAGTTTGAACAAAAATCACCAGGGACTACCAGGATTTTCCTAGAACTGTGTCCTGACTTCCGGAAATTTTGTATGACGCATCACTCGGAACCAGAAGAAGTGCCTTATATGGATGGAAAGCCCTGTGAGTCTAGTTTCTCCAGAACTTAGAATCGTATCAATCAGAGTACTGAGGAGGGAGTTATGCCGGATTTACTAGAGCAAGGTCAATTCTGCCGAGAAAACTTAAGTTTCCCGGTTGCATCAGGAAAGCTCTCCTTTGGATTTTTGGAAGCATGGATCGGCTATTATGGACCTAAAGACTTGTTGGACATATCCATGCTAACCTAATGCAGCCGATTGAAGTCCAAGATCAAAAGAGAAGTCCAGAAAAAGCATTACTTTGCCGGCAAGGAAAACTAAACTAACTAGGACAAGGAATTGTCTTTCCTTTGGCTGCCGGCAAACCCTAGGCCTTCCCATATATATAGCCCCTCTTTTCCTACAGAAATCTGTCTCATCTTTTGCACATGTACTAGCCTAAAGCTCTACCAAGTCTCACAAGCACCAAACACCCCAAATACTTAGCTATAAACCCAATACCACCACATCCATAATCCGTGCCATCTTCCAACTTTCTGCCGAGCTGCCTTCCACCACAACTTGAGGATTCTTCAAGGTTCTTAAACTGTGATCCATCCCCTCTACGGCTCTTGTATTTAAATTAGTTTGTGTGACTTGTATGAATTTATTTCGCTACTTGGTTTTCATTGAAACTTGGTATGAACTCGGTTTGATGTTTGTAATTTAGTTTTTCTGTTTTTAACTTGTAAATTTCGTGTTCTTGATAATTAGGACAGTGGTATTAGAAGCATTTTTTAGGATTTAAATCAGTTAGTAATCTAAGGGTGTGACTTAAAAACAAAAACATTAGTGTTGGCTAGCATGTAAATCTAGATGTTAGGTTTCATCTAACTCGAGTTTAAAAAATAAAGCTATATACTCGAAAGGTTGCTTTGATTTGTTTTGCTCACTTAGGGTATAACCTTAGATAAACTTGCATGTTGAAATAAGATGATTGACAACCTTGCTTTTTTTGCATGTCTCCGATTTAGACTATTGCGCACAATTGTTAAATCTTACCCGGATTAACATATTCTAGGATCCATACGCGAAAGGTCGGTCTTATGGACTTGAGAAGTCTTACAACTAGGTTGTAGTCGGAACTAATTTGAGTCTAAAGCATGCTAAATACTTGTTCCTTACTTTCTTATGTGTAAATTTTACTTGTTAAAGAGTTCTGTGCTAAGTGCCTTTGTGAAAGATGTCGACCAAAACTTGTACATATTAGTTTTTAGGTTTTATTTCGGGTTCTCTAGTTTAGGGGCAGCCCTAGGGCTGCCGAACCTCATTCAAATCCCCCATGACGTTTCGATGTGAATATGTATATAATTGTGAATAAATTGTGCTAACATTTTTACATGTCAGGTACCCTTAATCCCCGGCTAGAACGATCCCTACTTATTATATACTACTAACGATTGTAGGGTTATTATTTGTGTGAGGCTCGCGGCTCACATCAGAGTATGCTCATCTCAGTTTGTTTAATTGTTCTGTTCTTTTGTACGAATATTTGACAGTTTAGATTGGGGTGCGTTATGGTTTTAGGTACTTATTCAAATGGTCCAGCTTAGATTGTGGTGCGTTATGGTTAAATGTGCTTCTGGGTTTGGCTGGTGGAGGCGGCTGTTCATAGGAGATGCTCTCCGAGTTGGTTAAATTGTTTCAAGAGTTATGTTCTTTTGTAGGAATTTTTATAAATCTTGATTCAGTTTAGATTGTGGTACATTATGATTTCATGAATGTGCTTTAGGAATCGGGTGGTGAAGGCTGCAGACCATATGTGATCCTCTCAGAGTTTGAATTTAATTGGTTTCCTTGACAATATTCTGCTTCTTTCTTTCAGCTGGCTTATACATGCTTCATTGATGTTGGTCTTGGATATGCCTGCTGCAGGAGTAAATGTTTATTGGTGATGGTTGTAGGAGTATTGGTTTATTGTTCACAGGCCTCATTGGTTTCATAGTTTTGTTGGTTGGTTAGTGTGCTATGCTTGTCTAGTGTGGGTTTCCTGTGTTTTTGCTCTTATTGGTTGAAAAGAGATGGAAGGGAGTTGAATTGTGTGTGTTAGCTGTTTTTGGTTTGGGATGATCAACTCTCTAACTTCGTTCTTTCTTTTCACAATCTATTTTTTTTAACATGTCATGTTTTTCTGTCTATTAATTTAGCGGTCTGCTCTGGTACAGATCGATTATGGCTCTTACTGAAGATCTATCCAATCTTTTTATGAAGTGACATCTTTGGAAAGTTATTGGTTACAGCTATCATTGCATTCTTTGATTTTTATTTATTACTTTTAACTAAGTGCTCAAAACTGAAATTATTTTCGTGTTATGGAATGCAGCTGCTTTGGCTTCGAATTTGATTAATTTTTAAGATTCCATTTCGTCTAAAACTTTGTGAAGTTGTTTTTCCTTGTGTGTACTACTGCTCTGAAAATTTTTGTGTTCTTTGGTTAAGTGATTAATTTACAGAGATTTTCTGAAGTTAAGGTGCTCATTGCTGAAAATATTTTGCATTTTCAGAGCAGCAGCTTTCAGTTCGGATTCGATTAAGTTTTAAGCCTTCGTTTTGCCTGAAATTTTATGGAGTTCTTTAAGCTTTCAGTTCGGATGCTGAAAAACAAATTTTACTATATTTTTATTGAATAGTTGGACCGTGGTGAATTTTTGAAAGTTAGGCACTCAGTGTGCTGAATTTTCTGCCTTATGCAGTTCAGCAGATTTGAGTTTGTAGTTCAGTAAAATTTAAGAGTCCATTTAGTCTGAAATTTTGTGGCGTTGTACTTCCATGTGTGATCTCTTTATCTGTAAATTTTCATATACTTTGGTAAGGTGGCTGATTTATAGATATTTTCTGAAGTTAAAACTGCAGTTCAGGAATTTGTTTTTTGTATATTTTCAGTACAGCAGTTTTGAGCTCGAATATCATTATGATTGAGGAGTTCATTTGACTTGAAATTTTGTGTAGTTGTACTTCAATGTGTGTAGTCTTAATCTGGAGCTTTTGGTGTTCTTTGATAAGTTAAATGAATTGTGGTGTTTTTCTGAAGTTAAGTACTCAGTATCGAAAATTATTTCTGAATTTTGTGATGCAGCATACATTTTGTTTGGAAGTCTAACAATGTGGCTATACAATTGTATTGGTTTCTCGTTACTTGTAATTATTGGTTTTAGTTACTTTAGTAGTCCTTGTTAATACTCAACTTGTTAATTTGATAATAATACCATTATAGAATGAATGTGAAGTGGTAGACCAGGAAACCTTTCAAAAGTAAAGTGTGACCGGACATTCATATATCTAATCATATTGGGGTTGCTGGGAGCCATAGAGGGATAGTCGTGGACTTTTGAGGTAAACTCCTATGACTCCTTCATTCACGTTTTGCTCTATTTGTTAATTTCTCTTTGCTTGGTACGTAATCTGACATGGTCTTCAGATCAGTTTGCATTAAATAAATTCTCATATTATTATGAGGTGCTATATGCAGGAAATTAAAATGAAAATTTATCTACATGATTTTGTTTGGTTGAAACTTTATTTTGGGTATTCCTATTTTAGTCTAAATGTTGGTATTAGTTGGATCAATGGTGATGGTGTGTTGAGTTTGAAATTATCCCAAATGTTTATAATTTTAGAATGAGCAGCCATTGGAATAAGAATTTTGCGATCAAACAATTTGATGATAGTGTACTTTGTGTGATTTTCAGCCTGATACTATTATACCGCTGCATATTTGGCTTAATTGTGGCTAATTTATATTGGGGGAAATGTGGTTTCGGATTGTATTTGGCTTTGGTCTTACACCACTATTGGGTCGTTGTGATTGCTAGCTAGCCGTAGCGTGGGACGCTACTTAGAGCCTGAGAGGTTCCAACCCGAGCCTGGGAGGCTCCGATTTATTGGGTCGTCGTGTTGCCAGCCAGCAGTAGCGTGAGACGCTACATAGAGCCTGAGAGGTTCCGACCCGAGCCTGGTAGGCTCCGATTTATTGGGTCATCGTGCTGCTGTGCTACTAGCTAGCCGTAGCGTGGGACGCTACTTAGTAGCCCTGTGAGGTTCCGACCCGAGCCTGGGAGACTCCGATTTATGGTGTAGTCATTGCCCATCAGTTTATTTTATTTGAGTTATGAATTGGTTTGGTTTTAAATGTTTAATGATTCATTCAGTACACCAACCAAGGGGGTCGTCGTATTTTATAGTCACGGGATGGTTTCTACCCACGAGGTGGGTAGTTGCATATATTAGATACGTGGGACGCTCATAGAGCCATTGGAATGGTTCTGACCCCAGCTTGGGGGGCTGATTATTGATTGGTGTAGTGATTTCTCTTTTCCATGAAATATTGAACCAATGGGATTGGCTTATTTTCTATGAATATTTGTATGAAATGAATATGAATGAGGGAATGAAAGATGCATGTATGAATTTAATTATGACTTTAAATCAAATGAATGCATTCTTAAACATTATGTATGATGATCTATGCTTTGAAAAGTTGTGGAAATTTCGAAGACGAAATTTTATAAGGGGGAAGAATTGTCACATCCCGAACCCAATTTTACTGAATTATAAAGTTTTATACCTGTTATTGACGAACGTATTTGTGTTTGGTAATTATCAGAATTTCTCTCGATATTCAAGAATTTTCTATTGTGGTTTCAATGTCGTGAGTATAAAAAGGAAAGGGAAAGTGCAATTGGATAATCTGGCGGAAAAATGGAAATTTTTTTTTCTTTTTTTCCTTCCTCTCTCCTCTCCCCCGGTCGGTCCAACTCCACCGACCGATTCGCCGCCCTCGGTTCTCCGCTGTCCGGCTATCGTTTGGTGGGCCATTAGTGTCATTCGGCTCGTCTCTCCTTCCTCTTTCTGTGTACGGTGGTGATTCAAGGCGGATCGCAGCCGTTTAGGCGTGCTAAGTTTGGGAGGGAGACTGTGTTGAATCGGGAACTCCCACGTCCAGCCACCTCCTGGCCCGATTCTAGGGGGGAAAGGAAGGTCTCCTCCCGTACAACAATTCCATGGAAGGAATTGAGTCAATTCGAATTAGGTAAAGAGGAATTGAAATTTGAAATCTTTAAGGTTCTTGGTGAATAGTGCCGATTTGCGGATCTTTGTCAATTGATCCCTTTAGGCTGGAAATTGGCGAGTGTTGTAGTTAGGAAAATTGTTCTAAATGTTGAGAAGAAGCTTCTGATGAAATTTTGGTGATTGTTGGTGGCGGTGGCAGTGTTGACCGCCACTGCTGGCGGCGGTGCCACCACTGTGGATAGTTTTTTTTGGGCTTGAAATTCCGTTATTTTATACGGAATGTTAGTCCTTGTTCCCAGTGGGTAGGTGGTTGCGGTATGGGAGCAAAGAGATTTTAGTTGGTTAATGGTTCTAAATTGGACCTGTTTCGGGTTTCCGGAGGAAATTCTGGGACATGGAGCCTGAGAATGAAGTCTGTAGTTGTGGTGCAGAATCAACTGCATGATGCATCTAAAGCATGATCTTCAGTATTCTAAACAACCAAATAACATATCAGCTACACATCTTTTTAGCAAAATGGGAAATGAATATAGTGCAAAATGGCATAAATCCACAATTTCAGAGTTGTCATATGCCTAGAAAAGATAGAGAGAAAAATGATATTAAGAAAGTATTCTACAACTAACAAAAATCACCCAGCTTACTACTTTAGTACTGATACGGCTAAAATTAGCCTCACAATTAACCCTGTAATAATGTCATCGTTAGTATAGGTAACCAATGATCGTTCAGTCCGGGGATTGTAGGGTACCGTAAACTATTAAGGTAATAAAATGGGGGGTTTTGAAATTTTGTTCCTAATCTATTAAAAATAAAAATAAAACAAAGAAAAATATCTACAATGATCGACTTCCCTAACCAATACCAAGACCACTCGAAAATTACAAAGTATAAAAACAGAAAATTCATTTCAACATACTACAAAAACGTGCCCATATTAAATGTAAAGATAAGAGTTCAAATGGAAAGGCTTAGCGGTTGAATCCATTTGGCTTGGATCGGAAAAGTCCTTACCAAGCCCAATACTACTAATTTCATAAAACACTTAGCGCAGTTTTTCTAATTCAATAGTATTGTTCCATTATAGAATAAAACTGACACGTGCAATTTAACCATTAAACATAGAAATTGACACATAATCTCCAGAACCATTAATTCATTGAAGCATGATTTTTACCACTCTTAGAACTAACTATTACTTGTTTACTTAGCGTCTAATAAGTAACAATTATTCTTAGCAAATTAAGCAAACACACAGGAACACTTAGCGTAATTCTAGCATGCAAACTTATTAACCTAATTCTGTAAATTATCTAAACACATAAAAGGACACAAGATTGTAACATGCGTCATCAAAGAATTCTCAAAATTTAAACTTAATAATAATTTGAAAATATCATAAACATTAATAAAAATATTCTGAAAATTTCATGTCTCCAATTACAGAACTCATAAATCCAAACAAGTAAATCACAAAATAATTTACATGTTCTTCCACACAAAGATGAAACATAAATCAAAAGTAGAATCATGGTTACACTTTGATGCGTCTTCCGTAGCGTATTGACACAAAGTGTGAACTCGTCTCTCGATGGTGGTGGAGCGTCCATGACTTATCGCCTAAGAACCTTGAAGATTGGTGGATGGATGGTTGTTGCAGCCTTGTAGGTGATGGAGATTTGAGGAGTGAATTGGATAGAGTTTTGGAATGGTTTTTGGTCAGGAAGTGATGTCAAATTCTGTTGTGGATGTTTCCTATTTATAGAGGAGCAAATGTTGGCTTTTGTCGATCATGCTCTTCACCATTTGGACGGATGAGATTGCATGGCTTTTAATTTTCCCATAATGGTGTCACTTATAGCCTTCATTTTTCATAATGGGCTGCTCCTTTAAATTTCATAACTGAAATGTATCACTTATGAGTCTCCTTCAATTCCTTTATGTCTCTCTTTTATTTCATGCCTTCATTTGCTTAGTCAATGTCATAATCTACATAAAGTCTTTATATTTCCCAACAAACAAGAATGAGAAAATCAGAATTATTTTAGAGAAAATAAAGAGAATTAAATAATTTAATTTCAGATTAATATTACTTCAAATTCTCTCTTAAAGCCCACATCGATCCATGGGTCTAGGCCCAAATCCATCCCAATATACCTGATCCAACTAGGATTCTTCATAAATTTTGCATTTTCTTCCTATTTCACACCAAACACTCTACAAGACTCTCAAAATGACTTAATGACTCAAAAATACAAAACAAAGGGAAAAACAAGACTAAAATGGGATATATACTCATTAATATCGTCACACTTTGCGCTCCTATCAAGTACAAGTATAGCAAAATCATTCTTATTCCAGAGGAACTTACATAGGTTGATGAGCCCCTAAAGATCATATGCTGCTTAACACTTTTCTCTGCCATTCTAATTTATTCAAAAGTATGTAACACAATCTGCAAAGGAAAAGTAAATTATTTCTACGAGATCAAGAACTGATAAAATTTATAACTACACTACAACATCAAATAGATTTTTTTTTTTTTTTTTTTTTTTTTTTTTTTTTTTTTTAGGAAGCCAGCAGGGCTAGCCATAAACAAAAGCTACCAACATAAAAGAAAACTATGAAGCATAGGAACCAAAGCAATGATACCTACATCTGAAAGTAGGCAATGAAGCAAAGTCACATCCATAAGTGAGAGATAAGAACTGAGGAAGCACATCCCAAGAATGTGAACCAATTGAAGATGCACCAAAATTCGCTAATCTGTCTGTTGGGGCATTTCCTTCACGGAAGGTGCGTGTAACCCGGATCTGAGAATTTCGAATAAGGGACAAACCATTCAACCACTGAGTGCGTAGTCTCCAGGGAATCAAAGAAGGTGTCTGAAAATAGTGTACTACAACCATCGAGTCAGTCTCTATCCATAAGTAATGTCAGTCTCGAAGGTTAGCAATGCAAATTGCTTCCAAGAAAGCCAGAACCTCGGCATCTAACGCACTTGGAACCTGAGCCCTACTAGCAAGAAACATCTATCATGGTCCTTTGCAATACCACCATAACCCGCATGATCTGGGTCTCTAAAAGAGCCATATGTATTAAATTTAATCCAAGGATAAGCCGGAGGCCTTCTAACTAGTATCTGATAGATGAGAGCAGCAGGTCTAAGTTGAGAAAGGCTCAAGAACATAAACATGGGAGTGGTTGAACGAGAAGCGAAAGGAGTAAACATGAGGCGAGCTGATTCTTTCAAGGTGATAAAAAAGAAATGTTGGAACCTTAGAAAAGAAAAATTACCTCCATCATGCTTCAAGCGGTTACGTTCGGAAATACACCAACAACTTGGAAGATTTTGAGAGCCTAGACATGACAGTCTCTGAGAATAACTCATAAAAGATTAGCTGTATTGGATCATGAATATTGAATAACTGAAATATCAACTATCATAGACTGGAGGCAACAACACAATCCCAAAAGAGGTGATTCATAGTTTTGCAACCAACTCCACAAAGAATGCATTTTGAACAGAGCATGACACCCTTTCTTTGCAATCCATCATCAGTCAAAATTCTCCCATGCAGCACCTTCCAAGAGCATAGGCTTTTACGGGGCTGAATAGCAAACATCCAGATCAGAGAGCCCCAGTCCACTCTTGGATAGGTAACACGCAAACCCCATAAGCCTCACGAGCTGTTAATGTACCAAAAGAGGAGTCAACCCAGACAACCTTGTCTTCAGTTGGCTCCAAAGGAAGAACAGTAGATGTGAGAGCCATAGCAACCTGTGGAAACATTTTAACAAATAAATCTGGCAAATCTCATTTCTTATGCGAAATAAACTCACTCAGATTACTATCCAAGTGCTCCCATATTTCTGCATCCAAGTTAAAAGCCTACCTTAAAACAACCCCCATCCAGTTATCACTCCACAACCTGATTTTTTTGCAATCCCCTACTATATCCACCGGAGCTTTGACAAAAGCAAATGCCAAACTGGGAGACAAGAACACTGATAAATAAAAGCTTTCATCCACATGAACTTGACAATTATAATTATCTTAACAAACAACTGCATTTTTCTCAACAAAAAAAAAACAATAACTATAAAGAAGAGTACGCCTAAAACAAAATGAGAAACATACATGAGATTGGAATCAAGATATGAACAAAATCGAAGCTACGAACCTGCAAATTACATCCCATAATTAAGCACCTGCAAAGTAAGCAACATTTTACATCATCAATTCAACATAAAAGAGAAGAAATTTGCATATATATCCAGACAAATGTGAAATAAAATGAACAAGCTCCCAAATTCGTGAATACCCACCAAGCCAAAATTGCTAAGAACAATTTTCACACTCTTGCTCACAAAGAAACTCTGTGTATAGAACAAGGAAAATGAATAGAAACATATGAATAAAACAAGGGAAATAAAGAGTTGGATGGATTTACATTTACTAGAACCAAACCAAGCAATCGTTTCAAAGAAAGAAAAACTAATATCTAGAGTTGAATGAACACAGTCGAAATTGAACAGATTGAAACCAAGAAGTATTAAAACCCCAATACAAGAAGATAATAGAGGAGAGGAAAAGTGAGTACCTTGATGTCGCAATTGGCACCGCTGGTAGCGAGAGTGCCAGAATTGGTGTGAAACGTACATGAGTTTGAGAAGTCAAGGTCGACGACCTTGTTCTATAGGCCACCGAAGATTGCGAGGACGTCGATATTGTCAATGCCCATGACCATGGCGAAGTACTGGCCCTCCATGTACATGTGATTTTCCAACTCAATTTGTTGGATAAGATCTGAGAGAGAGAGAGAGAGAGAGTTTCTGGTCTCTTGGAAGAGATGTTTGGGTTTCCTTGTTGGATAGAACTTGGCTAACCACACTTGGTTAGCTAGAGCTAACACAAGCTTCTAATAAGGCTATACGTGGTGTATTGGAGGTTTAGAACAAGATATTGAAAACAGGGGATTATTTCTTCTGCTAGGTCAAACCTTACTTTTACAAATACCAATAAATCTTCAAATAAGACACAATATTTATTATTATTTTTTTTTATTATTTTTTTTTAATATATATTACTAGACCTTAGTAACACTCCCTAAATTTAAGGACAAGCCTTCAACATGCAAATCTTCACCTAACGACATCCTGTCTTGGCGGTTACTATTCCGACGGTATCACTGCTGCCTCAGTTTAAGGAAATTCTTTAAGTTCTAGTAACAGTTCTAGCACAGTTCTAGTTTCAAAACAGAAAAACTATCTCAAATACCACTCCTAGGAGGTAATCCTCCACCTGGGGTTTGAGAAATGAAAATTTGACGGATATGGGGAACACCAACTAAAATTTATTTATTCAAACATACATACCTATACATAACCTAGAACCTCATTCTTGGGTAAACAGCTAAAGGTTGTTTAGCTACTCATACTTATTATACAAACTCAGACTTACTTGGAAATAAAGCAATCCACACTGAATGACTTAGCTGGAAATAGCTTCTCCAGACACTACTTTACTCAGATACTCCTCACTCTTTATTTTACAAATATTTACAACTCTCAGAAGAACTCTAGAAAAACTCTCTTTCTTTTCCACTATCTCTCTTCTCTTTTCTTTTTTCTCTCCTCTCTCTTCTCCCGCTATCCCTTGAGAGCTTCCACCCCTTATATAGAGTCCGGACTTCAAACTTTTATTCAAATCTACTTAGGAGGAATCTTATTGCTGATAAAAGTACCTTTTGAAATTCCGTCCTCTTCTGTCGGTCACCGTTTAATTCTTATCTTGCTAAAAGCTTCTTTAATGCGTTGGCCTCCACTTACTCAAAGTTATTTGTCTTAACGCGTCGGCTACTCTCCTTTCAACATTCCATTATGTTGTTGATGTTGTGCAATTCCTCATCAGCAAAGGAGGCTCCTGAGTCATCATCATTTTCTTCATCTTCAGATTTCATATCTGAATCATAAGGATCCTTGTATTCTGGCTCCTATTCTAATTTTTCTATCCACGTGGTAGTTGCTAATGTACCATCGATTTCTCGCATTTCTAGGGCTTTATAAAAGTCACAGTTTTCCGGAGGTGGATGGTTATAGCTGGTAATTATAACCTTTTCTCTTCTGGCCAGAAGAGTAGTAGCTCTATCTTTTTGGACTAAGTTCTGGATACGGATTATCGCCATTGCTTTCATCCAGGGAATACTCTGATTAGGTCTTCCGTTGCTTGATGACCATTTTTGGGCCTTTGAAGCACGACCTTGAATAATCCTGACATAATGATAAGGAGAAATATAACTCTTCCTCTCTTATTCTTTAGTCCATTCTGGAGGAGTTGAAATGAACTTCAATCTCAAAATACATCCTTCTGGTTTGATATTCTTGACCACTTGGTAAATTACTTCAGGAAGGCCTTCTAGGTCTTTGTTGTTTTTTGTCTAAAGATTGTGGACAAAACCATTTTCTATTAACCACAGTTTGTTTTTCTGTGGATGTTCTGCTTGCACATCGACCAAGTATCTTCCATAATAAGGGCCTGCTACTGCTAGCAGGGTTGATTGAAGTGCTTTTCTGTTCTTGAAATCTCCTAAGAGATTATGGAAACAAAACCATTCTGATTCTGACAAAGCTAATATCGGGACTTTTGCACTTTCAGGATTCTCAAGATATTGTATCTCGATATTTTTCTTGGGAACTTGTTTCTTTTCTTCTAGTTTATAGCTGCAGAATTCTTCAGTTAAGGTTTCCAGAGCTTGAAGTACTAGTGCCTCGTTATTTTCACGGGAGGCAGCTAAAATATTATCCATGATAATTCTCTAGTTAAGCTGCAAATTCTTGCTAGTTCTGAACACCGGCTTTTCATAGATCCTCATTGGATGATTGAAAATCTTTCTCATTCCTGCTACGGCTGGTAATCTGAAGGATGCTATCATGTCACTGATTCTTGCCTTTTGAGGGTGTCTTGCCATTCTTCTTTGCAACCAGTCACTCGTGATTGTGGTTCTAGGATGCTGTAAAAACTCATTTAAAATCTTTTTCTCTTTTTCTGAATTGGAGGATTGCCCGTCTTCTGGCATATTTTCCCATCTTGTTTGCTCTGGCTGAATTTTCTCAGATGCGTTACTTGATTCTGCAGGGGAGTAGGATACCATATATTGGTAATCTAGTCCATCATGTAACGGCCCAACAGTCTTGTCTCCATCTTTGTACCTTTCTTGCAAAGTTTTAGCCTTCGATCCCTTGTCTTCAGGCCTAGTTCTTTCTCCAAAATCTGGCCTTCTCCTTTCTTCAGGTTCTGGGTCCAGTCTTATGCTTCTTGGGTTGCGACCTTCTCTTCTTTCTAACATAGCCATTTCTCTTGTAAGAGGATCAGATAGATAATTCTTTCCTCCTGCAATCATTTCAACATCATATTCATATTGGGATAAAAACATCTGTCATCTAAGAACTCTTCCTCTATCAGCTGCGTCTGTTAACTTATAATTTTTGAAGTTTTTTACTCTTTTGTTATCAGTTCTAACCAGAAACTTATTTCCTAAAAAAGCTTATGCTCCCTTAATGGATTTTATCAGGGCAAGTACTTCTTTATCCCCTGTGGAGTAATTTAATTCTGCAGGATTGAATTTTCCTGACAAGAATTTACAAATCTTTTCTTGATTTGTATCTGGCGTGACCGCCAAAACTACTCCTGCCCAGTAATAATCATTTGCATTAGTCTGCAAAATGATCAAGTCACCTTCTTCAGGTAACTGCAAAGGAGGGAGGTGCTTTGTGAGTTCTTTAATTTTCTTAACGGTGTTGCTATCATCTGTTGTAAATGGCCATTTTCTTTTTGAGCTTGCCTTTGGAGAGAGAAGTGTCGTGAGACCACTTACTTGAGCAATAAAATCTCTCGCAAAGTTAACAACTCCCAAAAATCTCTGAAGAGATTTTGCATCTGGGATATTGTCAGGGAACTGACTGATTTTCTTAACAATATGTTCTTGAAGACGAATTTCTCCATCTTTGACATGTATGCCAAGAAAATCAATTTCACCTTTTATGAGATGAATTTTCTTTTGTCCAAGGATGATTCCTTTCTGGACTATAATCTTGCAGATTTGCTCGAGATGTTTCAGATGTTCTTTCATAGTTCTAGAGAAGACAAGAATGTCATCAATGTAAACTATGCAAAAGTCTGAGTATGGCTTAAAAATGTTATCCATCTTTCTTTGAAAGATAGATGGTGCTTGTTTAAGTCCAAATGACATTCACTACCAGATCTGAGTGAATAGCCGACGAAAAAATTTTCGTCGGCTATGCCATTTTTTCGTCGGCTATTAGTTCTACCGACGAAATTTTCGTCGGCTATCAGTCGTCGGAAAAACCCCGTCGGCTATACCAATGGCCGACGAAAAAAACCAATTCGTCGGCTATAGTAGAGTATGGCCGACGAACTTACCGACGAAAATATTTTTTGCGGCCAAACCTGGGAGAAATTGCCGACGAATTTCGTCGGGTATTTTCGAGTATGGCCGACGAAATTCATTAACTATAGCCGACGAAATTCGTCCAACGCCACTCGTAACAAAATAATTATAAAATAATTAAACTAATAATTAAAATTTTAACAAAATAAACATTTTTACTGAAGTTTAGTATTTACCTGCATAACTGGGTTGTTGAAGTCTACTGTCTTCAACCAACGCCACTCGTACTCCCTGAACATAAACTCCATGGGAGTACCCATACGACCAAGGTTGTCGTATTCGTTATAGTGGGAACGCAGCTCGTTCTTCCACTCTTTGAACCTACGAAAAAAACAAAAGTGCATTAGAAATATTATTAATATCATAAAATATTAATAATTATAAGATAATTATAATATCATAAAAACAAACGTACCTCGAGTTCTACACGGTGTCCGCCCAATCCCGCTTGTGTTCGGCAATCTCGAAGAATGTCTGAAAATTAATATTTTATTAGTTTTACAATTGTAATAATACCGAAAATTATTAAATATTACGATAAATAAATTAATTTTTTTAAATTACTCACCGACGCGGCGTTGTTCAGCTCCCTCTTTATCTCTTCGGGCACATCAGCCCACCGGGTCCACAACATAGGGACTCTGTCCCTAATCAGTGCCCCCACGCAACCCGAGTAGTCGCGTTTTTTCTTCCCCTGAACTTCCTGATTAGGAGGTTCGTTGATCTGAATCCTCCCGCTGCGCTCAACAGTTCTCCTGAGCGTGTCAAAACATATGACACTTCTCGTATTCCTCCGTGAACTGCTAGCGGCTATCCCTATCACAAAAACGACGATTGGTTAATAAAATTAAATATTAGTGCGTTAATTTTAATAAAACATTTAATTAATAAAATCAAATGTTACCTGAACTGGATGACTCGTCTGTCGACTTTCCTTTTCTCCTCGCCGAAATAAGGTGGTCAGGGTTCTCAAATGGCTGCTGCTGGTACGCCTCCGCAGCACTCACGTACTGAGGCATATCAGGCCATATGGGCACACCACGATAGTCGACCTCCGGTATCGCCGGAATGTTGTACGAGAGGTAGAGCTGGTTTGGGAGAGTAGGAGCCTCAGTCGAGTCGGCAGCAGTCGTCGTCGGACTCCTCATCGGCTCCCGATGAACGTCAGGCATACGAACCTGAGGAACGTCTGCAGCTATCTCGTCCTGAAATAGCTGCCGACTGAACCTCGGAGCATCTGGCCCGACAGGCGGAAGTGAACTGCTCGACGGCCGCCCCGCCTGGAGAAGGGTCTGGTGCTAAGAACTCACACTCCTCCGCGGCTGGGATGAATCCACACTCCTCCGCGGCTGGGAGGAATCCACACTCCTCCGCGGGTGGCTGGTGGTCCTCTGAGGCTGGCTAATGGTCCTGTCGGAGTCTGAGGAACCGGCGGAACTTCCAGAACCTCTCGATCTGGAACGACGGCCTCCGAAGAACTGTCTGAATGCATCGGCCATCTGCAGCCGCGGCCATTTTAAATAATACTAACCATTAACCTAAATATAACTATTTATATACAAATATAACTATATTTCTTTATCAATATATATATATATATATATATATATATATATAATTAGACTACTAATTTATATATATAATTAATTTAACAATTTATATAACAATTTATATAATTAAAATTAAATATATAACAATTTATATACCTAAATTATAACAAATATATAACAATTAAATTTATTACCAAATATATAACAAATATATAACAATTTATATAATTAAAATTAAATATATAACAAATTATTTACCTAAATTATAAAAAATATAATTAATTTATTAACAAATATATAACAAATATATAACAATTTATATAATTAAAATTAAATATAATTAAGCTATATATATAATTAAGCTAAATTATACAATTAAGTTACCAATTGATATAATTAAACAACCAATTTATACGTATAAATTATACAATTACATCTAAATTATACAATTAAAATAAATTTTAAAAAAATTACCGGCTTTTAACATAAATACTTAAAAATTACCTAAATTAACATAAATACCTAAATTATACCTAAATTAACATAAATACCTAAATTATACCTAAATTATACCTAAATTAACATAAATACCTAAATTAACAATTACATCTAAATTAACATAAATACATAAATAAATTATATATAAATTTACAAAAATAATTAAATAAATTATATCTAAATTAACATAAATAAATTAACCTAAATTAACATATTTAAATTAAAATAATTTAAAAAAAAAAATTACCTGATCGGATGGAGGAGGAGGAGGAGGAGAGTGGCCGGCCGGATCGGATGGAGGGGAGGAGGAGGAGTGGCCGGATCGGATGGAGGAGGAGGAGGAGCAGAGCGGCGGTGCAACACAATCTGAATTGCTGCGGAGGTGTACGGAGGAGGAGAACGGAAGAAAAATGCAGAAAATGGAGGCTAGGGTTCGGCAGTTTCAGACTTATACCCGATAGAATAGCCGACGATTAAAAAAGATTTCGTCGGCTATTCTTTACTATAGCCGACGAAATCTTTAATGTCGTCGGCTATTCTTTGAATGTCGTCGGCTATACTTTAGGCACTCAGCAGCCGTCCGATCTCCCCGATCCAACGGTAGACAATGAAAAGGCGCGGATCGCAAGAGTTTAGCCGACGAAATTAAATATTTCGTCGGCTATTCTTTGGACAATCAGCAGCCGTTGGATCTGAGCCATCCAACGGCGGACAATAAGCGGATCGCAAGAGTTTAGCCGACGAAATAGACTTTTCGTCGGCTAAACCTTTGGTCAAACAGCGAAGTCAAACCTCTAAACGCTTTAAAACGGAAATTGGCCTGTCTAAATGACGTTTTTTGGCCTGATCTTCAACAGAGAATAGTTTCAAATCGATGAGACGCGACTAATCGTATAAAAATTTTCCTCAAAATATTTACCGGCCGTCAGGCTACCCATAGGAAAACGGAAGTAAAAAACAGTTAACCGCAACATTCGGCACACAGATTTTGTCGGAATCTTCTCATTTTTCTACCGTAGACGTATTTCAATATTTCGGTCATATCTTATTTCACGACACATTTGCATTTGAAGCGTCTACATATACCAACTATTTGAAACTATACATTCACTTAAACACTTAGTAAACAAGTTAAGGAACATTAGTGCATATGTTCCGATTTTGAATTTAAAAGTTTGGAAAATCTATTCCAACCGTCAGATATCACCGTTAAGATTAAATACATGTATGAAAAAAAATCCAACTATATCTAACAACGTTAAAGGCTCGATCGGGACGGTCAACCGGGTGAGTCAACCCTTTAAACGCTTAGAAATGGTAATTGGCCTGTCTAAATGACGTTTTTTTGCCTGATCTTCAACAGAGAATAGTTTCAAATCGATGAGACGCGACTAATCGTATAAAAATTTTTCTCAAAATATTTACCGACCGTCAGGCTACCCATAGGAAAACGGAAGTAAAAAACAGTTAACCGCAACATTCGGCACACAGATTTTGTCGGAATCTTCTCATTTTTCAACCGTAGACGTATTTCAATATTTCGGTCATATCTTATTTCACGACACATTTGCATTTGAAGGATGAAGCAATGGTTTGTCGATAGTGATAGAAAATGGAAGCTGCTGTTTTTTTGTTTTAATCATAGCCGACGAAATCAAACCTAGTACTCGTCGGCTATTGTCATAATGGCCGACGAAATAATGAATTGTTCGTCGGCTATTGTGATAATGGCCGACGAAATAATGAATATTTCGTCGGCTATTCATCAGTATAGCCGACGAAATAATGCATTTTTCGTCGGCTATTCTATGAAAAAAAATAAAAAAAATCTGTGTTGTTACACCTCCCGTATGCCTATGTCATGTTCATATATAACCAAAATTGAACATAAAAAAACAGAAACCCAACAGTCAACATATTTCAAAAATTTTTTTAAGGGGTTTGGAACCCAACGTGTGTACTTCGACCAAAACCCATTACTCTTTAGGTGCTCCCATACTGTCCTAATCGGAAAACGACACATAATACTGCGACACTTATATTTCTTGCACGGGCAATAATGGTATTCCTTCCCGTTTGCATTTTCCTCGACGAACTGCAAAAAATCCACAACTCCTGTAGTGTATCGTCGGTCATGCCTTGGAAGCGAAATCCAACTCTTATCTCGATCCATATATAGCCTGATAATAATATATATGTATAACTTTAATTAATAAGAAATTAATTAACACATATATATTACAATATATATTATTATCAACATCAACTCATATATATATATATATACCATTAATTAACAACCATTATTTAAGTTCATGACACTATCAACAACCATTAATTAACATATTTATTTATATTTTAACACTAATTAAAATAACATCAAATTAAAACACATAATTAAACTCTAACTGAAAATCAACTCAACTACAACTCAAAATCAACATATATACATACATTCTAACACTAAAACAACAAAAAAACAAAAAATCACTTACTATATCAAAATCACTAAAACTCAAAATCAACTCAACTAAAACTCAAAATCAACATATATACACATATACGTACCTATATATAGCTCCACAATGTAAGAGAGAACGGATTTCAACAATACCCACAGATTTTTCACTCTTTCTCCCGTTTTTTTTCGTTTTTTTTTAAATGAGCAGCTTCTGTCCAGATCTGAAAATATAAAGACTTATAGCCGACGAAAATTCAAATTTCGTCGGCCAAACTTTCTAAAGTTTTCGTCGGTTATACTTTAAGAGAAAGGCCGACGAAAATTCAAATCGTCGGCCATTCTAGGGGTATAGCCGACGAAAAATATTTTTTAGTAACGAAATAAAAAATCGTCGGCCATTCTTGGGGAATAGCCGACGATTTTTTATTTTTAGCGACGACAGACAATATCGTCGGCCATTCTTGGGAATAGCCGACGAAAAAACTATGTCGTCGGCCGTTTTTTTTTTTCGTCGGTAACACTATTTTTTCTGGTAGTGATTACTAACCATTCGTAATATCCTTGAGGAGTTCCGAATGTTGGTAAGGTAATGGAATCAGGGTGCATCTTGACTTGCCAAAAACCTGACTTTGCATCAAATTTTGAGAATATTTTGGCTCCTTTTAGTCTGTTGATGAGAACTCTTACTTGTGCAATTTGATAGCCATCTTTGACTATTTTCTTGTTGACATCTCTGTAATCTATCATCATTCTTGTTTTTCCTCGTAATTGCTCTGCATGGTTTCTAACCAAGAATGTTGGAGCATGATGAGGGCTATCTGAGGGTCTTATTAATCTCTTTTCAAGCAATTCTTGAATTTGATTTTCCATTTCTTTTCTATCTTCATCTCTATAATGAGGAATGACTTTGACATGGCATATTGCATTAGCATCATGTATTCTTAACTGACAATATACCGGGTCTCTTTCCCAATATAGCTGCGGATTCTCACTGATTATGAGTTTCAGTAGGTTTTCTATTTCAACAAGATTTGAAACTTTCTTTTGTTCTATCTTGTTAACGTATACTTTTAGATTGTGCTCTCTGATGAATTCTTCTTCACCTTCTGAGCTTTCTGAATCTAGAGGTTCTGCCTCTGATTCTTAGTCTTCTGAACTCGTAGCTTCTTTTGGTATGATTTCTTGGTATTCCTGAAATGCCAATACTGGTTACAAAACCGGTTTAAAAGGTGGTTTATGATTACCACTCTTCGCTGGCGACTTCTGATATTGTTCTGTGAATCCTTTACTTACAATGCTGACAGCATCAAGTAGTCGAGATTCCCAGTAGAACTTATTATTCTTTTCAAACCCGATCATTTCGAGGGTTTGCACTATCTTTTGTTGAAGTAGGAAATCATTTCCTATTAGCATATCAACTCCTTGAGCTTCACTTTGCCAGATTCTTTGGAAAGTAAAAGTTCCTCCTCCTATGGAAACTCTGACATTCCTAGCAACATGATCCATTAGGAATTCATTGTCTCCCATTCCAATTCTAGTAACAGCTTTGTCAGACTTTTCTCAATATTCTTCTGGAATAGCATATTTTTTTACTAAACTGTATCCTGAACCATTATCTACAAATGCATGTAGATGATACTTTTTATACTTGGGAAATTTCAGGCCAACAGTGATGTAGTTGTTGTATATACTCGTTTGAATCTGTTTTACTGGTTGGATTGTATTTTCAGATATTTCTATGAAAGAATTGATCTTCCTTTCATTTTCTTGGGGAGAATCTTTTCCTCATGTTTCTTCTGTTTTTTGACTTAATGAAGTTGCTAACTTCATTTTCTTAAAGTCATCCTCAATATCTTGTATTTTCTTGAGATTACCCTCAAGCTCTTGCTTTTGGTTTTTATCATAGAATATATCATTGATGCTATCAATGTTTTCTTGTTTCCAATTTTGGATTAACATGAATATAGGGCGATAACTATTTTCTTCTTCACAATCATCTGAAGTGGTTTCTGTATCGCTTTCTGATGAATATTCAAGAGAATATATTGACTCATTCTCTTCATCAGAATATGCTACTTCGAAGCCTTTTAGGTTTGCATATTCTATAGCTTCATCATATTCTGCTATGAGACCTTTAGGGTGCGTTTGGGGGGGCTTTTTTGCTCCATTGCTTATAAGCACAACACATGCATGTGTTTGGTAAACACAGCTTCTTGTTCTGGCTTCCAGAAGCACCTGCTTTTTACCTCCAAAAGCCGAAGCTGCCTCCCCCCTCCTTTTAGAAGCCAATTGTGGCTTCGCACTCTAGCGGGCTAAACTGTAGCTAAATGACATTTTCAAAATACCACCATTGCCCTCACTCTGTGTAGGGGTCACTGGAATCTTGGACAGACTGGGTTTTTGGCTTTTTGGGGTCGAAGATGTCGATGACAGATCCGATCTGACTGAGCTGCGTAATGGCGTGCAAGGCAGCAGCGCTTGGCTGACATCGAGGCGGAGGGCGGCACTGGAATCCTTGGACAGACTTCGTTGAGGTAGAAAAGGTCGATGCAGGTGGTCAGATCAAATCCGTGTCGGGCAACGCCGGGGCTGGGCTCGATGGGGTTCGGATTGGCGAAGACCTCGACGTCGACCGCAACATCAAGCTCTCCGCCTTCATCTCCAAGCTCTCATCCCTCTCCCTATGATGATCGACGCTCCCCGACGAAGACCTCAACGCTCTCATCTCTGTCACGAACGACGAGGACCTCGACCACATGATGATAGAACGACTCGCCTCTTTCTTTTTCCGGTCAATTCCCCCGCTCCGACGAGCTTCGGCTCCAACTAGTGCAAGTCCGAGAGGCAGTGGTTCGTCGACGCCTTGAACTCCGTCGATACTGCTGGGATCGCCGGCTTTGGGGCGGCGTCGATCAGAGATCGGAGGAAGGGTGTCCAGAGCAAATTTCTGGGTGCATTCTCTGCCGACAAAGTTTCGTCGGCAGAATGCTTGGCCTTCCTTTTACCGGCGAGAAGGTTATCGGGAAAAAGAGTTTCTGGAGAAGGCCTCTTTACAGACAAAATGTTACCGGCAGAAGAGAATTTCTGATTTTTTTTTCGATATTAGAGAGATGTAGCCGACAAAAGTTGAATCTAACTACTTAATTCTCATCAGTTACATTGACAAAGACACACAATGTGTTTTTCGTTCTACAATTTCACCATAATGATTTGTAATTAATTATATTTAGAAACAATTTCATATAAGTATAATAAAGATTTAATTAGCCATAAAATTAAAAATTATTAGGTATTACCATTTAATTAAAGTTAAAATTTCTTTCATGTCCAAATTGGTCATTTACAGACAAAAAACACAAGCTAACTTTCAGTTTACCAAACACTCTGTCAATGTCTTTTCCAGCAAAAGCACCTAAAAAAAGCCAGGTTACCAAACACTCAGTCACTTTGCTTTTCAGCAGCTTATTTTTTAAAAAATACAGAAGCCAGCTTTTCTGTAAAGCCCAGCTGCACCAAACATACCCTTAGAAAATCTTTTTGCTCTTTTAGGGCATTCATTCGCATAATGTCCTTCAGCTTTACAAAGCCAACATCTACAGGGCTTTGTACCTCTTGAAGAGTTTTGCTTTTGTGATTGTTTTTTTCTAAAGAATCTCTTTCTAGGAGTTGCTTTTTCATTGTTTCTTTCAAAACTTTTCCTAAACTTATACTTCTTTTTAGAAGTAAAGTTACAGTTATATTTCTTATTTCTGAACTTACTTTTGTTTTTCCGATTAGTGTGGATATAGCATCCCCACTGTGTCGGAGTATCCAATATTTTTGGACACATGTTCTCGACTCCTCTGAGTTGTTTTTTTGCAGTTCTTGATTTTTGGTTTTCTATACATTTCTTTCTTAAGAGATCTCTTACTCTTTTTGCTATTCCTCCAACAATAAAATACTGGAGGGGGTTTTCTTTAACGGACTGTGATACTGCATTATTCCACCGTTCTAGTAGTTTTCTGTAGTATGTCTTGACAAGATCATCGTTTTCTAAATCTCCTATCGTACAGAAATAATTCTGAAATTCATTAGTATATTGTTCAAAGTATCTCATGTTGCAAATACTCAGTTTTTGAATATTTGCTCTAGCTCTTTCTTTAGACTGTTCACTATGCCCTGTTATATCTCCACAAAATTGTGCATATAAGAGAACAGCAAAATCTATCGGATTATTAGTCTGAGCTAGCTTAGTTGTCCAATCAGCCCATTTAGAGCTTCTCTTAAAGAAATTGTACCATTTCTGGGCTATTCCAGTTAAGGTTGACTCATAGTAAGCATGAGCATCTTCATAGGCGTATTTAGACAGAATTAACGCTTGGGTTAGCCTCAAGCTTGCAACCCAGTCGTCAATGGTTTTTCTTTTGTCTCCTACACTATCTAGATTTAGATAGACCCCTCTTTCTGAGACTGTTTGTCCCCATTTTGGCTCTATAGGAATATACTTCTGAGAGTTCCGCTCTCCATATTTCCCTGTAGGTGCTTGCCCTTTAGGAAGTTTGATCTTTTCTTCTCTAATAATCTTAGTGGGATTATTGGTGATATTTTGAATGATAGTATGCCCTTTTTGGGGTACTGACTGGTTATTACTTGTTTCTGCCTCCATGGACGTTGTTCCTGATTCTTCGGTGGCAGCCTGATACGGCAGTATTTTTCTTTTATCTTTCCCATAAAGTTCTTTTAATCTTTCTATCTTAAGCATTCTCATAGGCCTTTTTGAATCTTCTTCTTCAAAAATTCTTCAGGAACTGCTCCTGAAGTACTTGCTTGCTCATAATTAGCAAATGAGTGCCTATGAAACTGAAGACTTATTTTTCCTCCCGTGTCTTCATAGATAGATGCATTGGAGTTTTGTATTTGTCTCTCAGGAGGTGCTAAGTTCCATTCCCTTGGGAATGTTACTTCATGCCATTTAGTGACATGTTTTTGCTGAGAATTGTTTTTCGGATTTGTGATGACAGATGTAGTAATGCCAGGGCTGTTAAGGAATCTAATGTTTGGAGTTACATTAGAACTCATTAGCTTGTAATAAATTCTATAATCCACAGCTAATTCCATCATACCTTGCTTCATAGTAATCCCATCTGATTTGATTCTCAGTCTCAAACAGTGGACTGCATCACTCAGATGAGTAGTGAAGTTTGGAAAAACATTAAAGTATGCAACCTGGTTGCATAATTGATAGGAGCACAAAGTGCGATGATATTAATGAGTATATGCCCCATTTTAGCCATGTTTTTCCTTTGTTTTTGTGTTGTTGAGTCATTTAGTCATTTGGAGAGTGTTTGGTGTGAAATAGCCAGAAAAATACAAAATTCATGAAGAATCCTAATTGGTTAAGGTATTTTGAGAAAGATTTGGGTCTAGACCCATGGGCTTGAGCTTTAAGAGAAGGAATATTAATCTGAAATTTAATTGCTTAATTCTCTTTATTTTCTCTAGAATAATTCTGATTTTCTCCTTCTTGTTTGTAGGAAAAATATGAAAAGTTTAATGTGCATTATGAATTTTGACTAAGCAATGAAGGCTGAAATAAAAGAAAGACATATATAAAGGAATTGAAGGAGCCTCATAAGTGTTACATTTCAGTTTTGGAATTTAAAAGAGCAGCCTATTATGTGAAATGAATGCCATAAGTGACCATTATAAGGAATTTAAAGCTGTGCAATCTCATCCGTCCAAATGGTGAAGGGCATGATCGACAAAAACCAACATTTTCTCCACTATAAATAGAAAGCATCCACAACATAATTTGGCATCTCTTCTTTCACACTTTCACAAGCCAAAGCTCTGCCAAAATAACTCCACAAAAATCCCATACAGAAAGTAGAACAGCCGTACCATTCCCCTACATCAAAATCGCACCATCTTCCCTTTGCCGAATCCATCTTTGTTGAAGTCTTGCAAGGTTCTTCAAAAGTGTAATTCGAACATCTCTTATGGCTTTATATTTTCTGTATAAATTTAATACTTTGTCTATGAAGATTGAATGGATTGATGTATGTCATTTTGGTTTTATAAATTATACTTTGGATTTCTGAAATTCTGTTATGTGTTTTGGTTTTCTATTTGTTTAATTTTTGAACATAACATGTTTCGATTTTAATCAGGGTTTATAATATAGTACAAATCGCATCTGTTCTTGATTATGTTTTGGTTTATTTTCTGAATTCGTAGGCACCACAAGTTTAATACATGAGGGCAGCCTTGATCATGGCTGAACCTTGTGTGTTTGCTTCATATGCCGAATAATATATGAGATGAATTATGCGCGAAGTTTATTCATCTTGTATGTGTTCAAAGGGCTAGAGTAATTCTGAAAATATACATGTTGATAGGGTGAGGTGACGCCATACTTGTCACTTGTTTCCAATTCGACTCATTGTGCTTATGTGTTTCTTGGTTTAATTTCTACGCGAAGTGTCTTTAAACTAATTAACACTATGTTTAGGATTATGCGCGAAGCTAATTCTGAATAATTAAGGAGTTTTGCTAATTAGATGAACCGCGAAGGGCTCTAATTAAATTGAAACTAAAACTAATCTTGAGTACTTGCCGATTTGCTATGTTATTACCTTGCGCGAAATTGTTATGTGTTATGTGAGTTTTATGTGTAGTATTATGTGTAAAAGATGATGATCATGTGTATATATTAATTTAGGTTTTAATTTTCGTAAATTTCAGTAGGTTATTAGATCAAAATCCAAACCCCCCATATAAATATGTGATGTTTTATGTGATTAAATGCCCTTGATTTCCCAGGATAGAACGATCCCTACTTGTCAATACTACAATCGACATAAGAAGGGTGTTATGTGAATGAAGTTGTTTTGCAGGTACAATGTGCTTATATAATAATTCCATCAATTTTTGGGGCCATTGCCAGGGACATTAAAATTGTTTAATTTCATTAAGTGTTACTTTGTAACATTGTATATTTGTATAAATTTCGGATTGTATAATTTTTAGTTTCGGTTTTGTATAATTTTTAGGATTTTCGGAATTGTTTAAATAGGCTTTCATTTTGGTTTTATATTGTTGCCGAATTAATGTTATACCATGTGATATATGTTTGTAACACTTAATTAAATTGCTAGGAAGTTTAGAGGTTTATTTGTTTTTGATTTATTTTGGTTTCGAGGGGAAGAGGAATAGGTAAGGTCACTTTTGTCAATATTAGCCTTAACCCTTTATGTCATCTTTCGAGGTTTCATGAGGTTGAGGGCGTCTTTTATTTGACACTTGTGGTAATGTCAACACTATTGTTCCTAGCTGAGTAAGGGGCATAAAGGTTCGCCTATTAGTTCGTTCGTTTCTATTATGGATGTCAATGTTTGTTTAACTAGATCTCAAGGCCCACAGACTGCTATCTCTTCTCGGTGAAGGGGGCGATTGGGAGTTTACTCTCCGTGGTTACCAACAACGAGTCTTGCCTTGCTCCATATTAGAACTTTCGTTCTAGCCCTCTGAAACCACGGAACTATGTGTCTAGACGATAACACCTAGGCCGCACGTCCACCGAGCTTCGAAACGTAAAATAAAAAAAAAGTTTTAACTCTAACCATACTTGCTAACTCTATATCTAACTTTCTAACTTTTATATTTTTCTTGTATGTATGTCTTCTGTAACATGTTGTAACTACCCTCAATTTTCGTTGAGCCTTTGTCTTTGTTTATTAACATATTTGTAGAGTTTGATTGTCAGTCGCAGATCATAAAGAAGAGGTGAAGAATTACATTGTTAACAGTTGATTGGAACTCTCAATAAGTTGGGGAGGACGACTTGTGTTACAAGAAGAGACTCCATACTCTAAACTTGTGTTCATGATTTGCAATAAAATTCTACTTAATAAATTGTTAAATATTGGTAAACTAACTTTTACTGACTTTTGCTAATTTTCTAACTCTATACTAACTCATTCTTTGAATTCTACAGAAGATCTTATGGCTGAAGGAACTCAGTTTATCAAGGACCTTGTGTCCTCAAATGTGCTTGTTGCGTTCCCACTTCTATTCTCACTATTGTTCTCTCTGATGACGCTATGCGGATTAAGAGTGGAGTGACCGGCAACAAGTTTAGATGGAAATCGATTAAAGCCTCATATGAACAATTGGAGGAGTGACTTTTGGTGGATGTACACCTCTAAGAGGCGCTAGTTACGAGCGAGTGAACATATGAAGAGTCTAGGCTAAAGGACTATAAACAACTAAGCGCTGCATGGGAGGCAACCCATTTCAACCGTAGCTGTGGAGGAGCCATCAACGAGAGTTTACATTTTCTAAATCCCTACACTCTTATGGTTGAATTGTATATGTGTGAAACGTGTGGAATTATCATATGCTTAGAAATTACAAACTGATTTTTGAGTTTACATTGAGGACAATGTAATTTTCTAAGTGTGGGGTAGAGGTACATGTTTCCATGTCTATTTGTTTTTGTTTGTTTCGAGTCATAAAAGAAAAGAAAATAAAAAATCGGAAAATGCAGAAAATTTAAAAATTTTGTAGCTTTTGTTTTTGATCGAGTCTTAGGATGCCCCTAACGTCAAGGATGAACATGTCTTTGGATTCATAGCTGAAGGTTTGCACAATCAAAATTGAACTTATCTGTATTCTGTGGTTAATCGATTGTGAAATTTGTATGAAGATTTGAGATTGGATTGTAACTTGGTTCTTTAAGCATGTAAGGATTACGTCTAATTCATTTGACCCTAAGTGAGCTGTGGAGCTAAAATACTTTCTTTTCGAGTGCTTAATTGTTAAATTCAGATTTTCTTGGCTTTATTTGCAAAACCTCATCATTCTTTGAAAATTCAATGATCAAGTGTCATAGCTTTTAATGGACTAGAGAATACTAGAACTCGACTTTTGTGACTGTCGAAACTTTTATGCCATAATATGCCCTGATCCTGGATGGGATAGAAGGATCTTTTTAGGGTTACCACCATAGCCAAACAAGCCATGTGTCCCAAATTGTGCCTGTCGTGGGACTCCTTAGAATGAACCCCTTTGAGCCTACGTTGAAAACTTTTGTTTCATCACCCTCACTACCCTACCTTGATCTTAGTACAGGATATCTCTACCTTTGTCCTATGGATTTAGTAGAGCATGATACATTGTGTAGGGGTGGTGATGAAAGACAAGTGTGGGGTGAAAAAAGAAACATTAAAGTATGCAATCTGGTTGCATAATGAGGCTTCAACTGTTCCTAACAGACTCTTCTTGAAATCTGTTATTCTGTCATCTTGTAAGATACACAGGACTGAACAATCTATCCCGTCTCTTGCTAAGAGTTTTATTGATACTTGAACAGCACCAATATGCACGTATGAATATTTTTTCTGGAAGGCTTTACTTAATTCCTTTTGGGTGATTAACCTGATATCTGTTTCTCCACTGGTTGCTGGAACCGTTAGTTCTAATATCTTGAATCTAATCTTGAATCTATGAGAGTCCAAGATAAAAGATCATTTCTTGTAGATCTCATTGAATCTGAATCTAGGTGAGGATGCTTCTCTTACGCTAGATTCAATTTCATTATACTCAAATTCTTGAGCATTTATGAGTTGTACTGGTGGTAGCACATGCTTCTTACTGAGTATTCTACTTAGCATTTTTAGGTCTCTCTTAGGAGTTTTGGCTGCTTTCCATTCGAGTAATTTAGGTTCGCTAAATTTTAACTCGCTTTCTACCTTTGGTGAAGGTATGATAATCTTGCTAGCTACAGTTTGAGCTAGTATATAATTCTTCGTTGATTCTTTCAACGTTAGAATTTTCTTTCATTTTTTCTACACTTTTCTGTAGATTTGAAATTCTTGCGTTTGTTTCTTGAAACTGTTCTTCTATATTTCTTTAGATTTCTTGAAGAAAAGTATTGCTGTAATTTTGCTGATGTATTATTGCTTCTACGTTTTCAGCAAGTTTTTCTGTAGGAAAATAAAGACTTAAAGATTTTATGTCTTCCTGTTTTACTTTTTGTTCTACTCTTTGCTTCATCCACTACCAGATCGGAGAGAATAGCCGACGAAAAAAATTTCGTCTACTATGCCAAATTTTCGTCGGCTATTCCTTCTGCCGACGAAATTTTCGTCGGCTATAATTCGTCGGAAAAACGGTGTCGGTAATACCAATGGCCGACGAAAATAACGAAATCGTCGGCTATATTCGAGTATGGCCGACGATTTTACCGACGAAAATTCATTTTGTCAACCAAACCTTGGCAAAATATCCAACGAAATTCGTCGGATATCTTCGAGTATGGCCGACGATATCGTAACCTATAACCGACGAAATTCGTCGGCTATTTGTTCTGAAATATAGCCGACGATTTCATCTATTTCGTCGGTTATTTCGTCAGAATATATTAATATTTTAATAGGCATTTATTAGTTATAGCCGACGAAATAATGTCATTTTCGTCGGCTATAACGGTTATAGCCGACGAAATTTGGTAAAAATCGTCGGCTATAGTGCTTATAGCCGACGAAATAATGCCAATATCGTCGGCTATTCTTACATTTGGGGAAAAAAAAATTAAATTAATTTCTAAATTACCATTCCAAGCAACCTGCAAATCACAAAGACAATCCATGCATTTACACCAACAAGAAACACGTCTAAATGACTTATTATTTAATTTGTTCCAATATACATAAAATATAACCCTAATCATCACCTAAAGTACTAAAGTCCACCACGTCATCCCCAGCATCCTGCTCTCCATCATGCCCGTCATCCTCGGGAAGTTGAGGCATTGGAGGTTCAACTAACGGCTGAAACGGGGGCGGGGGTTCAAGGGCTTGTTGTTGTGCCTCGAACATATCATACCACCAGTTTTGTTGGCCGGCGTAGTTGTGTTGCCGAATTCTCTCGCATTCAGCATGCCAACTAGCCATATCCAAATGATACTGCTGTATTCTGCGGCGTTGCTCCTGTGATCTGATAGGAGCACAATGTGCGTTGTTCTTAATATTTTTTTACCCCCATTTATCCAATGCTTAACCCTTATTTTTGTAAGATAGAGTCATATTTTAGTTTAGTGTTCCTTTGGTAGAGTTTTGGAGAAAATGTGCTTAATTGTCAGAAAAATGACTAAGTAAAGAAATCTGAGCAAAAAGTGTAAAATATGTTGTTTTCGTGATATTGAGGCCTGTACTAAACTGATCTATCCTTTTCCAAATTTGATGAAATTTGGTATGCATATAATTGGCAAGCTAAAGTATATTGTGTCAAAATTTCAGATCAATCGGAGTTCGAGAAGTCACCCAAATGAAGGCTGCAACTTGGCAGTTTGAGCAAACCAATCCAAGGACTACCAGGATTTTCCTGGGACTGTGTCCTGATTTCCGGAATTTCTGTGGGACACATCGCTTGGATGCATTAATCTTTCTTGAGCAAAATGCCAAACGCCGTTGGAAAGCTCTACGAGTCTAGTTTCTCTGGGACTTGGAATCACAGCAAAATCTTTCCTGAGCAAAAAGTTATGCCAGTTTGAATGCACGAAGGTCAAGTCTGCCGAAAGAAGAAAACCTAAACCGAGTTCTACATGGATTTGGCTTACGAATGTGGACTGAATTCCATCCTTTGTGCAAGATTTTTGGCTGAATTAATTCATGGAAAACCTAAAGAGATATTGCTCAATTATTCAGCCATTATCTTGAGAATTTTCGGCAGAAAATAGAGGAAGAAAATCGTAACAAATCCTGATCAAATTCGGCAGAATTCCTGTGCACGTCATCCAACTTCCACGGACTCTCTCGGACAGCTCACAATGAATCAGAGTTCGAGCCTTATATGGATAGAAAGCTACGGGAGTCTAGTTTCCAACCCAACTGGAATCCCCTTAATATCTATTTTCTAGAGAAAGATATTCCATAATCTTCACTCGAAGGTCAAATCTGCCAGCAGGATAAGTTTGAGAAAAACTAGGTTTTGTAAACCCTAGCTGCCTCCCTTGCCTCTATAAATACCACAACATAATTTCAGAATAATCATCTTCTCTTCCCCACAAAAACTTGCCGAACCTCTGCCAATTTCTCTCCAAAAATTCTTACCAAGAACAAGGCCGAACCACCATCTACCACCTTACACAAAATCGTTCCAATCATCAACACCAATCATATTGCCGATTTCTTCATCAAGGTTGTCACTTGGATTGTAATATTTCGATGACTTTGATTTCTTTGTATTTATACATTAATTTGTAAAATGAATTATGTATGGATTTTTGGATCTGATTTTGGTATTGTTAATTATTCATGGGATTTTCGAATCTTTGTTATAATTGTTTGGGTTTCTTATGTTTAATTACCGAATTATGCATGTGATTTGATTAAATATGGTATGATGGGCAGTAGGTTTTTGTATGTTTTCTTGATTTAATTAGGTTTATTTTCTTAATTCGTGTGCAACCGAAGGAGATGTCTAGATGCATTCAAAGGCCATGAGTGTTATCTAGGTATTGAATTCACTTGCCGATTTAATACATGTTGGATCATACGCATGTTATGTTTTGATGTGTATTTATCTAAGGGCTTGAGTAATTCTGGAAATTTACATGTCGATGTGAGATGAGTGACGCCATACTTGCTAACATGTTCCAATTCGACATATTGTGCTTATGTGCTATTTGTGTTTAATTTCTACGCATAGTGTTGTTAAACCGATTAGTACCATGTTTAGGATTACACGCATTGTGGATTCTAAATACTTGTGATGTTTTGAATAATTAGATATACCGCATTGGCTCTAATTAAATTGGAACTTAATTGATCTTGAATCGGATTTTAGCTTGCTGCCCCTATTACTTGTTTTGATTTCGTTGCATGTGTAATGAGTTTTGTGTTTTGTGATTGTGTGGAAGATGTTGATCAATTGTATATAATAATTTAGGATTTAAATTTGTAAAAATCAGTAGGCAATTAGATAAAAATTCGACACCCCCCTTTCTATGTGCAACACTTTGTGTAATTGAAAGCCCTTGATTTCCCCGGATAGAACGATCCCTACTTGTCCTAACTACAATCGACACAAGAAGGGTATTATGTGTATGTAGTTGTTTTGCAGGTACTTTGTGCTTGGATTACATCTCCATCATGATCTCTGGGCCTCGACCGCCAATCTTGCCGCCAATCTCTGCACTTCCCCCCTCATCTGTTGGCTCTCCCCGCCTCCTTTCTTTTGACCTCCCTTAGTGGTCTTCAGGAGCCCTATTCCAGAACTTCCCAAACCCCGGCAGTAGTATTTGTTTGACCAGTGTGGGAAGACTGCGTCAAACATCCTCGCTGCCGTTTGGACATTCGATCGGTCGACCTGGCGCAGGGCTGATTTGCCTCTGAAATGTTCGGTTGTGTCTCCCGAACTACTTGCTGGAACACCTCTTCTTCGGCCCGGTTCACCCTCTCCTAATTGAAAGGGAAAAAAAAATTAATATTCTAACAAATATATAATTAAGTAAAATTAATAATTAAAATTTTAAAATCGTAATCAACGACTTACGAGCTGTTCTGTCGCTTGTGGATAAGCGATCTTAAACGTCTCCACGTACGGGTTGCTATCAGGATGATCTCTAAGCGCCTCCTCCTGATATTGTGCAAATGGCCTAGAACCACCATGATGGGAGGTTGTGTTACGGCGGCGGTTCGCAGAGTTTATCTAAGACCGTTGCTTCAAACAAATAATAAAATATTAGAAAAATGCATCAAAAAATATTAGTGTAATAATTATAAAATAATTAAATTAATAATTAAAATTTTAACAAAATAAACATTTATAGTTAAGTTTAGTATTTACCTGCATAAGTGGGTTGTTGAAGTCTACTGTCTTCAACCAACGCCACTCGTACTCCCTGAACATGAACTCTCTGGGAGTACCCATACGACCACGGTTATCGTATTCGTTAAAGTGGGAACGGAGCTCGTTCTTCCACTCTTTGAACCTACGGAAAAAACAAAAGTGCATTAGAAATATTATTAATATCATAAAATATTTCAAATTATAAGATGAGGAATTCCCAACGTACCTCAAGTTCTGCATCGAGTCCGCCCAATCCTGCTTGTGTTCGGCAATCTCAAAGTATGCCTGAAAGATAATATTTTATTAGTTTTACAATTATAACAATACCGAAAATTATTAAATATTACGATAAATAAATTAAATTTTTTAAATTACTCACTGACGCGGCGTTGTTCACCTCCCTCTTGATCTCTTCGGGCACATCAGCCCACTGTGTCCACAACATAGGGACTCTGTCCCTAATCAGTGCCCCCACGCAACCCGTGGAGTTGCGGCGTTTTTTTCCCTGAACCTCCTGATTAGGAGGTTCGTTGATCTGGATCCTCCCCCGGAGCGCAACAGTTCTCCTGAGCGTGTCAAAACATATGACACCTCTCGTATTCCTCGTTGAACTGCTAGCGGCGGTCCCTATCACATAAACGACGATTGGTTAATAAAATTAAATATTAGTGCGTTAATTTTAATAAAACATTTAATTAATAAAATCAAATGTTACCTGAACTCGATGACCCGTCTGTCGACTTTCCTTTTCTCCTCGCCGAAATCAGGAGGTCAGGGTTCTCAAATGGCTGCTGATGGTATGCCTCCGCAACACTCACGTACTGAGGCATAGCAGGCCATATGGGCACACTACGAAAGTCGACCTCGGGTATCGCAGGAATGTTGTACGGGAGGTAGAGCTGATTTGGGAGAGTAGGCCCCTCAGTCGAGTCAGCAGCAGACGTCGTCGGACTCGTCATCGGCTCCCAATGAAACTCAGGCATACGGACCTGAGGAACGTCTGCAGCTATCTCGTCCTGAAATAGCTGCCTACTAAACCTCGGAGCATCTGGCCCGACAGGGGGACGTGAACTGCTCGACGGCCGCCCCGCCTAGAGAAGAGTCTGGTGCCGAGAACTCACACTCCTCCGCGGCTGGGATGAATACACAGGCTTCCGCGGCTGGGATGAATCCACACTCCTCCGCGGCTGGGTGGTGGTCCTCTCAGGCTGGCTAAGGGTCCTGTCAGACTCTGCGGAACCGGCGGAACTTCCAGAACCCCTAGATCTGGAACGACGGCCTCCGAATAACTGTCTCAATGCATCGGCCATCTGCAGCTTGAGGCATTAATACATTAATTAATATTAAATTATATTACATTAAATATCAAATTCTAATTAATATAATAACCAATAATACTAATATATTTCAAAACATACTAACAAATTAATATTTAAATTTTAACTAATTTTAAATAATACTAACCATTAACCTAAATATAACTATTTATATACAAATATAACTATATTTCATTATTAACATATATATAAATACAAATAACCATTTATATATTAACAAAAATATATAAATGGTTATAATTAGTCTACCAATTTATATATATAATTAATTTAACAATTTATATATAACAATTTATATAACCATTTATATAATTAAAATTAAATATATAACAAATATATAACAATTAAATTTATTACCAAATATATAACAAATATATAACAATTTATATAATTAAAATTAAATATATAACAAATATATAACAATTTATTATATAACAATTTATATAATTAAAATAAAATATATAACAATTTTTTAAAATTAAATTTATTAACAAATATATAACAATTTATATAATTAAAATTAAATATATAATAATTTATAAAATTAAACTAAATTGAAAAAAAAAAATTAACCGGCTCGGAGGAGGATTTGCCGGAGGAGGAGCGGAAGGAGGTCGGACGAGGAGGGGAAGGCGGAGGGGAAGGAGGAGGAGGAGCAGCGCGGCAGATTGGAGCAGCTGTAGGAGGAGGAGAGGAAAAAGTCGGCTAGGGTTCGAGAGTTCTGATTTATAGCAGAAAGAATAGCCGACGATTAAAAAAGATTTCGTCGGCTATTCTTCAAAATAGCCGACGAAATCTTTAAAATCGTCGGCTATTCTTTGAATGTCGTCGGCTATGCTTTAAACATCGTCGGCTATACTTTAGGAGATCAGCAGCCGTCTGATCTCCGCCATCCAACGGCGGACAATAAAAAGGCGCGGATCGCAAGAGTTTAGCCGACGAATTCAAATATTTCGTCGGCTATGCTTTGGAAAATCAGCAGCCGTTGGATCTGAGTCATCCAACGGCGGACAATAAGCGGATCGCAAGAGGTTAGCCGACGACATATAATTTTCGTCGGCTAAACTGTCGGTCAAACCACTAAGTCAACCCTTTAAACGCTTAGAAATAGTAATTGGCCTGTCTAAATGACGTTTTTTTGCCTGACCTTCAACAGATAATAGTTTCAAATCGATGAGACGCAACTAATCGTTTAAAAATTTTCCTCAAAATATTTACCAAACGTCAGCTGGCTACCCATAGGAAAACGGAAGTAAAAAACAGTTAACCGCAACATTCGGCACACAGATTTTGTCGGAATCTTGTCATTTTTCAACCGTACACGTATTTCATTATTTCGGTCATATCTTATTTGACGACATATTTGCATTTGAAGAGTGTACGTATAGTAACTATTTGAAACTATACATTCACTTAAACACTTAGTAAACAAGTTAAGGAACATTAGTGCATATGTTCTGATTTTGAATCTAAAAGTTTAGAAAATCTATTCCAACCGTCAGATATCACCGTTCACCTTAAATACATGTATGAAAAAAAATCCAACTACATCTGACAACGTTAAAGGCTCGATCGGGTCGGTCAACCGGGTGAGTCAACCCTTTAAACGCTTAGAAATGGTAATTGGCATGTCTAAATGACATTTTTTTGCCTGACCTTCAACAGATAATAGTTTCAAATCGATGAGACGCAACTAATCGTATAAAAATTTTCCTCAAAATATTTACCGAACGTCAGGCTACCCATAGGAAAACGGAAGTAAAAAACAGTTAACCGCAACATTCGGCACACAGAATTGAATAGGAATCTTGTCATTTTTCAACCGTAAACGTATTTCATTATTTCGGTCATATCTTATTTGACGACATATTTGCATTTGAAGGATGAAGCAATGGTTTGTCGATAGTGATAGAAAATGGAAGCTGGTCTTTTTTTGTTTTTTTTTTTTATCATAGCCGACGAAATCAAACCTAGTACTCGTCGGCTATTATTTTGTCGTTTTCTGTCTAACATAAAATATGTATTTTTCAATATATGAATGGCCGACGAAATCACGCATTTTTCGTCGGCTATTATGAGTATAGCCGACGAAATAATGCATATTTCGTCGGCTATTCTATGAAAAAAAATAAAAAAATCAGTGGTTTTACACCTCTCGTATTCCTATGTCCTGTTCATATATAACCAAAATTGAACATAAAAAAAAACAGAAACCCAACAGTCAACATATTTCAAATTTTTTTTTTAAGGGGTTTGGAACCCAGCCTAGCTGGGAGGCTCATCCCCACGCCCGTTCATTAGAAATGAGTGGATTACAAATGAAAGGATTACATCATCTAAATTACTTAATCCGTCGGATTGTAATCGGAATCATCGGATGAGTCTTCTTCGGTTTCTGAATTGCTCGATAGGGGTAATCTTATCCAGATCCATATATAGCCTGATAATAATATATATGTATAACTTTAATTAATAAGAAATTAATTAACACATACATATATATATATATAAATTCTTAATAATTAATTACATTACAATATATATTATTATCAACATCAACTCATATATATATACCATTAACAACCATTATTTAAGTTACACTATATATCAACCATTATTTAAGTTAATTACACTATCAACAACTATTAATTAACATATATATATATATATATATATATATTAACACGAATTAAAATAACATCAAATTAAAACACATAATTAAACTAAAACTCAAAATCAACTCAACTAAAACTCAAAATCAACATATATATACATACATTCTAACACTAAAACAACAACAAATTAAACAAAAAATCACTAAAACTCAAAATCAACTCAACTAAAACTCAAAATCAACATATATACATACATTCTAACACTAAAACAACAACAAAACAAAAAATCACTTACTAAATCAAAATCACTAAAACTCAAAATCAACTCAACTAAAACTCAAAATCAACATATATACACATATACATACCTATATATAGCTCCACAATATAAGAGAGGACGGATTTCAACAATACCCACAGATTTTTCACTCTTTCAATTCTCCTGTTTTTCCCCTTTTTTTTTAAATGAGCAGCTGCTGCCCAGATCTGAAAATATATAGACTTATAGCCGAGGAAAATGTCAACTTCGTCGGTCATACTTCCAAAAGTTTTCGTCGGCTAATGTTTCGGAGAAAGGGCGACGAAAATACAAATCGTCGACTGAAATATGAATATAACCGACGATTTTTTCTAAAATACCAGCAAAAAAACGATTTCGTCGGCTATGGTTAAACTATGGCCGACGATTTTTTTTTTTTCACTGACGAAAAATAAAATCGTCGGCTATTCCTTAGAATTACCGACGAAAATTTTAATTCGTCGGCCGTTTTTTTTTTTTCATCGGGAAAACCCTTTTTTCTGGTAGTGATCCTATCCTGGAGATAAGAGTTTCTAAAAGTCTTTTCAAATTCTCTTGAGTTTCTTTTAATTCAACTGCTTGCTGATGGATGTTATTAGCAAGAATCTCTGTTCTTACTAATTTCTTTTCAATATCTGAAAGATATTGTTTTTCTTTAAGGTAATCTAGCTTAACTTCAAACTTTGATAACCTTATTGGTATTTCTCCAAGTTGATTAATATTTAGATTAACTCTTTCGAGTTGTTCTGTTGCTTTCCCAGAAGTTTTGTTTCTAGATAGGTGATCTAGAAATTCAATTATACTTGGTCTGGAAGGATCAAGTTCTTCTACTCCTATCTCTTTTTGGAGATGAATAAGCTCGTCGTAGAGAGTGTTTAAAATTCTACAGACGTATTCAATGGAGTATTGATTTTATTGAATGTGTTTTGAGTGGAAACACAGATTGCACTTATCACTCTCTTTTTCTATACAATAGGCTTGATAATTCTTATGCTTTGGTTCTTTTTTGTTGGCTAAGAGAAGCCAACTTTGTGGCATAAGCCTTTTCTTGTACCTGTTTTTGAGCAAAACAGGCTATGATACCAACTAGGGCGGATCTAACCAGCAGCGCTAACTGCGGCTCAAAATTTCAAGGAGTTCTTGTTCTTGTTCCCAAGTTTGTTCAAGATCTGTAATCTGTCTTTCTAAAATATGGATGCCTTGTGTAAATCTGAATATTATTTCCCAATACCCTTGTTTATATCTAGGAAGCCTTTCTCTGAATCTTTTTAATTTTCTTAATTTTTCTTTTTTGTCCTTAATTCTTTTTCAGTTAATCTGATATTTTCTAAATAAATTAATCATTGAGACGAAATACTTTATGATTTAAAATTAATTGTTTACCTTCGAATATAGAGGATATATTATATATATGTAGTATGCTAAATAAACAAATTCATGGGCCCACCACGCTCCGTCGAAAATAAAATTAATTTTGTTCATAAGGATTTAATCGTAGTGAGAAACTATCCTCTGCTTTTCATGCCTTATCCTTAACTCTACAATAATACAGGTGACATCTCTTGAGTGGCTGGGGTCAGCTAGAGTTGACCAAGTCTGGTCTGCTAAGTTTTTTCCTTCTTTGTTTTTTGTTTTTTGTCTAAAGTGTTGGATAGTACTAGAGAATGGCGCGGGTTAACTTTAGGATTTTAAATTTTGTTTGTGCTGGACAACAATATATATTTTTTTATCTTCTCTTTTTAAAAACAAAAATAAAACAAAAAACAAAACAAAGTGGTGAGCATAATATTACAGTTTCTAAATAACAAATACTCAATTCGATAATAAGGCTAACTAAATAAATTATATTAAGGAAAAGAAATGTAGTGAAATTGACAGTAAGATGTGATCATCATAGTGAAATTTGACTAGGGTATAAAACTCACCTATTTTCTATAACTTTTGGGTCTCGATCGACATTTGGTCAACTTCAATTACATTTATGGTTCTCTATGTGAAGCCAAATTATCGAGAGATAAATGTACCCAAATTTTTACACATGTTCATAGAACTCATCTCTGTGAGAGTATATATGAGCATTGGCGGAAATCAAAAAAATAGGTTACAAGAGAGTAATTAACAGCGTTATAGTGATGTAAGTATCATTGATTTTGAGTTGACCAGGCGGATCAAGACCTAAACATAATAGGATTATTTTTTACCAAAGCAATATTCCACTATGTTGATCACATCTGACGGTTGAGCTTTCATTATATAAATTTTAGTCATTTGAATCACAATGTACCTACTAATGTGGTATAACATGTTTACTAGGTTGTATATGAATGCATATCTTTTTAAACTATGTATATCAAGTAAAATAAATTTGGATAATTTGACCGTAGAATATGATCACCATAGTGAAATATGATTATGGTAAAAATTAACCTATTTACACTAAGGTTTTGGTCTCAATCCACACAATCAACATTGATTAGGCTCGTGCTTTACTATAGTTCGCTATAGGAACCAAATTATCGGGAGATAAACGTATCAAAATTTTTATATGGGGTCGTAGAACTCATATTTATAAGAGTGTGAGCATTGGCGGAATAATAATAATAATAATAATAATAATAATAATAATAATAATAATAATAATAATAATAAAAGGTTAAGAGAGAGTAGTTTAGAGCGTTCTCTAGTAATAAGTATCGTTAGTTTATGGTTGACCGCGTAGATCAAGAAACAAATGTTATAGAAAATAGGTGAATTTTGTACCATGATTGTATTGCACAATCGTTAGGACATCCAATGGTTAAATTTCTTTTGGGTTGTTTAGTCATTTCAATCACAACATGCCTAGTAACTTACAATGTGAAAAAAAAAAATTGAGTATCTTCAGACAGTACATACAGACACATAATGTTTGATTTTTTCAGCTTTTAGTAACAATTTTTCAATTGATTCAGACACCATATAATTTCTCAAAGTTAACTCTTCGATTATTCAGTCGACATATAATACTAATGTGTTGTCTAAAGTTTCTCAAATTTCTTAAAAAAATTTATATGCTAAAAATTCTCAAATATATTACATTTTCAATCTCATCATACAACATATAATCAATTATATGATGTCTGAAGAGTTTCAACAAAGATCAGACAACATATCTAAATTATATGTTGTCGTCGTCTGAAGGGTTTTTTTTGGCATAGTGATAGTTGATGAACCAAAATTAATACGTAGGTATTAATAAATATCAGACATGCTCGCAAACGAGCAGTGTTTCATGTGCTATCTCCAGCGTCCAAATACATGGAAGACAAAAGTGGCCATCTTCTCCCCTTAAATCAGAAAACCTTGGTGTTCATTAATTAACGCCACAGTTATTAGCGTACAGTCTTGTAAAACGCCAAAAACTATATAAATCCATATTTTTAATTAATTAATGTGTTATTAAATGTGCAGAGTATTCACTGTCTAGTTATTAAATGTGTTATGCTCATTTGAGATTTTCATTCACATTTGAGATTCCATGGAAATTGACAGTGTAGAGCTGGAACATGTGTTGGTTTAGTTAATATTATATAAGCTTGTTTGTCATTCATTCACTGTCTTAATTATATAATTAAACTTTACGTATCTAATCTTGTGTGGTTTGTTATACATTATATAATTATAGGGTGGCATGGATAGTATGTTTCAAGCATGTCTTGCTGAGACCACCAAAGAGTACATTCCTGAAGTTGCAGATGTATTGAAGCCTGCAAAAAACCGTGAATTCAGAACACTACAGGAACTTTTTTATTTTTACAACATATATGCTTATGATGTCTGATTTAGTGTTCGAAAAAAATCTACTGCCAAGAGTAAAGATGGTTCAGAAATTATAATACAAGAATTATGTTGTTATAAAGAAGGACATTCAAAGAAGAAAAATGCCCAACCGAAAAGCTTATAAGAACCGGTTGTCTAGCAAAGATTGCAGCTGTGAAAAAATCTGACATATATGTAGTCTCTCAATTTGTTGAGGCTCATAACCATCCTTTGACAACTGCATAGAGAGTACATTTGTTGTCATCTCATCGTCAAGTTTCAAATGTTACCAAATGCTTCACCATGGAACTTGGGTAGGTAAATGTTCTAACTCATCAACAAATTAGTTTGCTTGAAGTTCAATCACGAGGAATTGAGAATATGGGCTGCACAAGGAGAGACATATACAATTATGAAAGGAATAAGCGAGAAGAGATGAAGGGACATGATGAAGATATGTTGTATGCTCATTTTCTATCACAACAAGAGAAGAATTCATTTTTCACATTCAAGATAGAGGAGGATAGTGAAAATAGAATCAATCATTATTTTTGGGCAGATGCCACCTCCAGGAGGGCTTATAGTTTCTTTGGGAATGTAGTTATCTTCGACACAACATACAATACTAACAAATATCAGCTGATATTTGCACAACTATTAGGGATTAACCACATGGTCAGACCATTATGTTTGGTTGTGCTTTTTTAAGTGATGAGTCCACATAATCGTTTGTTTGGCTCAATACTTTCTTAGAAGCCATGCCAAAAAGAAGTCCCCCAAAGATGATAATTACTGATCAAGATCCTGCTATGAAGATTGCAATTGCTCGAGTTCTTCCTAACACATTCCATAGGTTTTGCAGTTGGCATATATTAAATAAGTTTTCTTATAAAATAGGTGCAGTTAAATGTAATGATTATTATGAAGACTTCAGAACCTATGTATGGAATTCAGAGACGACATAAGAATTTGATCAGAAGTGGAAAGAAATTGTTGAGAGGAGTACCTTGAGTAAAAATGGATGGTTGCAGTCAATTTATGACATTCGAGCAACATGGGTGCCTGCATACTGTAATCAGATTTTTTCCACTGGAATGTCAAGTAGCCAACGTGCTGAAAATTGTTATTTATTTTTCAAGAGGTATGTTGACACAAAAATTCATTACTAGACTTTGTGATTCGCTTTGATAGAGGACTGGTGCACCAACGTCATCAAGAGTTGATTTATACTCACATTGATGTGAATGAAAATCCTCAATTGAATACTCCTCATCCCATGGAATCTCAAATGTGTGGAATTTATACTTGTGCCTGCTTCCAAGAGTTTCAAGGTCAGTTCTATATTGGCCTTTTTCAATTATAGGTTTCCATTGATGAGAGAGGATGACAATCAAAGAGTGTATTTGGTTAAGAAAAGAAGTGATCAGATTCAAAAAGAACGGGAGATTGTTTATGACAAGCACTTAGATCTTGCTTCATGTACTTGCAAAAAAATTGAAAGTGAAGGAATTCCTTGTAGGCACATCTTGGGATTTTTGCTGAAAGTTCAAGAAGTAGATTATTTGCCTGACCAATACATTCTGAAGAGATGGACTAAACATGCAAATGCTACTGTAGTTAAGGACCTAGATGGGTTAGAGGTTACAGATACAAATGCAATGGCGGTGAAGCATAGTAGATTATTTCATCATGCTTCACATGTTATTGACAAAGTCCTTACAACTTCGAATGAAGCTCATACCATGTTTATTAAGGCGCTTGACAATGCGCTTGATAAACTCAAACAAATGCAAGTCAACAATAGTGAAAGTGCAAGTAAGAGTAAGAAGTTATCAAGTGATGTTCAGCATAGGTATAATGAGCCAAAGGAAAGCAAAGCGAAAGGTTCTAGAAAAAGCCTTAAAAAGAGAAAGGAACAGACAAAGGGAAACAAAATGGTTCAAGGAAGTGTCATGGTTGTGGGATGTATGGGCAATCCCATGACAAACGAAATTGTCCGGCGCTCAATACGATTAAAGATAGGTAATGCTGTGAATACTTTGTTTATTCCTTATATCATTTTCTTTTTTATTTATATAGTTCTTTAGTTAATTAATTGTTATATTCATGTAGCTTGCTTCAGGAGAAATCTGCCGAGGATGAGCCAATATCAACAAATGAAGATGAGGACTCAAGTTCCTTCGATGAAGAGGATGGCAATTAAATTTTCCTTAAAGAGATTTTATCTGCATAATTTCATTTTGCAGCATAGCAGCAAAGTATGAAAAAAAAATAGTTTTGCAGCAGAGCAGAAAATTAAGTTTTCATTGCTATATAGCTGGGGTGCGTTTGGGGGGGGGGAGCTTTTTTGCTCCCTTGCTTATAAGCACAGCACGTTGTGTCGTTTGGAAAAAACAGCTTCTTGTCCCGGCTTCCAGAAGCACATGCTTTTTATGTCCAAAAGCCGAAGCAGCCTCACCCCTCCTTCTGGAAGCCGATTGTGGCTTCTGAACTGTAGCGGGATGCACTGTAGCTAAATGAAAATTTTAAAATACCACCATTGCCCTCACTCTCTCTAGGGGTCACTGGAATCCTTGGAAAGACTGGGTTTTTGAGGTCGAAGAGGTCGATGACGGATCTGATTTGACTGAGCTGCGTGTTGACTGATGCTGGGCTGACGTCGAGGCAGAGACAGACTTTGTTGAGGGGGTCGAAGAGGTCGATGCAGATGGTCAGATTGGATCCGGGTCGTGCAACGCAGGGGCTGGGCTCGATGGGGTTCGAATTGGCGAAGACCTCGATGTCGATCGCAACATCTACCTCTCCGCCTTCATCTCCAAGCTCTCCTCCCTCTCTGAGACTCTCTCTGACTCTCCTCTCTGCTTTAAGTACCAGCTCCCCGGCGAAGACCTCAACGCTCTCATCTCCGTCACCAACGACGAGGACCTCGACCACATGATGATCGAACGACTTTCAGTTTACAGATAAAATTTCTTTCATGTCCAAATTGGGCATTTACAGATAAAAAACACAAGCCAGCTTTCAGTTTACCAAACATTTTGTCAATTTCTTTTCCACTAACAGCACTTAAAACAAGCCAGTTTACCAAACACTCAGCCAATTTACTTTTCAGCAACTTATTTTAAAAAATAAGCAGAAGCCAGCTTTTCTGTAAAGCCCAACTGCGCCAAACATACCCATAGCTGTTACAAATGTGATGGTGACTTTGAATTTATGGATGTAGAGACGTGTTCCATTTACTTATTCATTAGACAGTTATTTGGAGTAGTTCATATATTTATATGTTTCTATATGCCAGGTATCAATGGTAAAACTAAATTAAAGGAGCTTTTGACAGCAGCCTTTTGAATATTGATAGGAGCGCAAAGTGTAACAATATTAATGAGAATATATCCCATTTTAGTCTTGTTTTTCCCTTTGTTTTGTGTTTTTGAGTCATTGAGTCATTTTGAGAGTCTTGTAGAGTGTTTGGTGTGAAATAGAAAGAAAAAGCAGAATTCATGAAGAATCCTAATTGGATAAGGTATGTTGAGATGGATTTGGGTCTAGACCCATGGGCTTGAGCTTAAAGAGGAAGTGCATTAATCTGAATATATTTTTTTTTTAATTCTCTTTACATTCTCTAAAATAATTCTGATTTTCTCCTTCTTGTTTGTAGGGAAATATGAAGACTTAATGTGCATTATGAATTTTAACTAAGCAATAAAGGCTGAAATAAAAGAGAGACATAAAGGAATTGAAGGAGCCTCATAAGTGTTACATTTCAGTTTTGAAATTTAAATGAGCAGCTCATTATGTGACATGAAGGCCATAAGTGACACCATTATGGGAAAATTAAAAGTCATGCAATCTCATCTGTCCAAATGGTGAAGGACATGATCGACAAAAGCAAACATTTGTTCCTCTATAAATAGGAAATGTCCACAACAGAATTTGGCATCACTTCCCGACCAAAACCCATTCCAAAACTCTGCCTAATTCACTCCTCAAATCTCCATCACCTACAAGACTGCAACAACCATCTATCCACCAATCTTCAAGGTTCTTAGGCGCTAAGTCAAGGACGCTCCACCACCATCGTAGAGACGAGTTCACACCTTGTGTCAATACGCTACGGAAGATGCATCAAAGTGTAACCATGACTCTACTTTTGATTTATGTTTCAGCCTTGTGTGGAAGAACATGTAAATTATTTTGTGATTTACTTGTTTGGATTTGTGAGTTCTGTAATTGGAGACATGAAATGTTGAGAATATTTTTATTAATGTTTATGATATTTTTAGTTTATTATTAAGTTTAAATTTTGAGAATTCTTTGATGACGCATATTACAATCTTGTGCCCTTTTATGTGTTTAGGTAATTTACAGAATTAGGTTAATAAGTTTGCATGCTAGAATTACGCTAAGTGTTCCTGTGTGTTTGTTTAATTTGCCAAGAATAATTGTTACTTGTTAGACTCTAAGTAAACAAGTAATAGTTAGTTCTAAGAGTGGTAAAAATCATGCTTCAATGATTGAATGGTTCTGGAGATTATGTGTCAATTTCTATGTTTAATGGTTAAATTGCACGTGTGAGTTTTATTCCATAATGGAACAATACTATTGAATTAGAAAAACTATGCTAAGTGTTTTCTGAAATTAGTAGTATTGGGCTTGGTAAGGACTTTTCCGATCCAAGCCAAATGGATTCAACCGCTAAGGCTTTCCATTTGAACTCTTATCTTTGCATTTATTATGGGCACGTTTTTGTAGCATGTTGAAATGAATTTTTTGTTTTTATACTTTGTAATTTTTGATTGGTCTTGGTATTGGTTATGGAAGTCGATCATTGTAGATATTTTTCTTTGTTTTGTTTTTATTTTTAATAGATTAGGAACCAAATTTCAAAACCCCCCATTTTATTACCTTAATAGTTTAGGGTACCCTACAATCCCCGGACTGAACGATTCTTACTTACCTATACTAACGATGACATTTTTGCAGGGTTAATTGTGAGGCTAATTTCAGCCGTATCATATATCTTTTGGTGATGATATTTCAAAAATAAGGTACAGCTTGCCATTACTTGCCTGTATTGCATTTTTTGTCTATAGTTATTTATTTTTCCTTTCTAAATGAAGGTACAACCGTACAAATATATGGGAAACTCAGTAGCTAATACATCATTTTCCATTATGAGTTATGCAAGCAATTATAGAAATGCTGAGGTGGTGACTAAAAGTACCACACCATCTCTAAGAGAAACATTTTTAGTGCAACTCCCAGAATCACCACTTTGGCACCATCTCCTTCATCTTGGAGATTGAGGTAGCAAACACATATAGCCAAATATGAGAAACTTGCATACTATTAGAAAGCTAGACAACATCCTACTGCTTTCACGTAGTGAAATTCTCAATGTACAATACGTATCACAATTCAGCAACTTCTGCAAAACAGTGGATCGCTACTATTTCCCATCTTAGCCCAAAGTTTTGTAGTCCTCTCTTCTTTCACTTTGGTTTTGGAATCAATCTACTCGACCATGTATTCATGCTCCCTCTTATTCTCCCAGCTTGCAATAAGCTACTATCACCATCTATCAACATTCAAATAACAACAAAAACCAACCACTAATCACAGTTTTAACAAACGTTATTGCTCTAGTAGGCCTCTGAAATCGCCAAAATATTTCGAAGGCAAATCCGTCCTCACCGGAAACACAATTCCAGAAGTGTGACCAAGAGCCCCACCCATTTTTCATCTCTCTGTGCACCATCGTCGTCGATTAGTGAGAATATTCGACTGGGTCAGACCCAACAAGGTCACTCTTCACATTTCTAGGACCATAACGGAGCTCTCCCTTTGGGATCCCTTCGTTTCGTGCTCAATGCTCTATTTGGTGCTTCCGTTCTTCTTCACCTCTTCTCACCTTCGCTCTCTGTTTTATATTCGACCCAGGTCGAACCCATTTGAAGACCGACCCGTATAACCCTCTCAAAGATCTATTATGATTTGTTTTAATCACAATTGTTGTAGTTCATTAAAGAAAAATGAAAGGCCAGCATTGAACATCCGTAGTTTAGTAAAAGAACGGGCATGCGGACCTGAAAAGCACTGTATATGTGTGTGTGTGTATATATATATATATATCCCTTCTAATGAGGGATCCCTCATTTTGGTCATTTTGAGAGATCGATCATTTAACCTATTTTTCGATCACATATTAACATCTCCACCGTTCAACTTTCATTTTTATATGAGTAGATCATATCTGAAAATTTTCATCCTATTTGATAATCGTTAGAGCATTCAAAATTGTAATTTACAAGTAAAAACATGAACGGTTCAGGTTTGACAGATTTGATACGCCCATTGATTTAATCTAGTTGGATGCCTTAACGATCACCATTTTGACTAAAAATTTGCATGAATGATCTACACATACAAACCTAGTAATTGAACGGTGGAGATGTAAAAATGTGATAAAAAAGTTGGCTTAATAATCGATCCCTTAAAATAAACTAAATTAGTGGATCCCTTAGTAATTGAACGGTTGAGATGTTAATATGTACCGAAAAGTAGGTTAAATGATTAATCCCTCAAAATGACCAAAATAAGTAGTGGTAAGAATATATTGCTCTTATGTGTTGTTGCACTAGTTTTTTTTATTCATGTGATGAAGAGGCGATCTAACAACGAGCTCTTAGATTTTTACAATTTTACTGTTCCAACGAGCTTCACACCCTCCTCCCGACCTAACAACCGAACCGACGGGCTTGCAAGTTTCGTACACTTCCCATATACGATCCCATAGTTTTTTCTTCTCTTGATTGGTAGCCTTGTCTCCATCTTCGCCAATGGCAACCACCGCCATACACAACGCTACATCTTCGGGCTTTTTTCAAGCTTCTCCTTTAACTTTGGTGGTGGCCATTTTTGAAAGAAAAAAAAATTGAAAACTAGCTAGATGAAGAACAATTGTGAAAATAAAGACTTTACAAGGAGATGAGAGAAGATTTGGAGTGTAAAACTATGAAAAAGATGAGAGGTATTTATAGATTTTTACAATTTTACTGTTCCAACAGGCAAATTATTTTTTCCTATATTTTTCAGTATTTTTGTCTATTTATTTTCTGTTTTTTTGCTAATTTTCTTTTCCCCCTTTTTTTTTTTCTTGTTATCCAATAGTTGGAATTTAAACCCAGAAGAATCTGGGCCGTCGGATGAAGGAAGCCCACAACGGCTACCCCTTATGCGCTGACGCCAGCACGCTGACGTCACTGGCGCGTCGTTCTCTCCCGCAGCGGTTCGTCGTCTAGCGTGCGTGGGCTGCTTCGCAAGGGTGAGGCGCGTCGTTGTTGCTGCTGCCTGCTTTCAACTGTGATGCGGGTCCCACCAGCACAGTAATGGGTTTCCTCCTTCAAAAGCTTCCAGATTTGGGTCAGGTTTGGGGGAGTAACCCAAATTTGGGTATGAGTTTTGATTGTTGGAGATGAATTTTTTTTGGGTATGGGTTTGGGTATGGGTTTATAAACCCTTGTTGGAGATGCCCTAACCCCCTCCTCCCAATCAGTTTGATTTGCCTTTGATTTTCAAGATTGCAATCCTACCCTTTCAACTATGTTTCGATATATATCGAGATTAATAAATAATTGGCTTTTCCGGAACTTCATAAATTTAACCATTCTCACCTTTTTCTGAATTTATTAATAGAGATGCGAGTTGCAAGACAAATAAATCAAATTAGTTATAGATTGAAATAATTAATTACTATCAAAAACACCAATACATCACACAAAACTCATTCACTAGTCTCACATGTTATATGATTACCATCAATATTTTTAATGCACCTATTCTCATCTCAATAGACAGCCACATCTCCAATATTCTGATGAAAAAAAGGTTAGAGACAACGAGATTTCTAACTATTAGTTGGGTAATTTCATTCACAAATCATGCATATTTCCTGTTTTACACTGTTTCCATATCGCACTTTGTTTTTCTCTCCGCTCCAAGCGATGCTGCCGCTCTCTAAATTTGAATTCAGATTTGTTCTTCATCCTTCCAAAATGGGCGACAATATATCTCTCCCACCAAATAAAATCCTACAAATAATGGGCAACCAAATAATGTTTTAATTTGTTTAGCTTTTTCAATATAACTCCTCAAAGCTGAATTCATCCCCTTACAATTACCATATCCAGCTGTTTCGGATACTAACTTTTCCTCAAATTCTGTTTCACATTATGGTCCTCGATTTATCAAATGACATCCACCGCCAGGTGGATTTGTTAAACTTAATTTTGATGGTTCAGTTTTGGATACTTTTCAAGCAGCTGCTAGTTTTGTGATCAGAGATGATCAGGGGCTTCCAATTGTGACTTCCACCAAGCACATTGGTCATTCGAATGTAATTCTTGTTGATGCTTATGCTCAAATGGCAGGTCTAATGGTTGCAATTATTCATGGATACAAATATTTGAAGTCAGAAGGAGATTCGAAAGTTCTGGCTGATTGCATTAACAATGTTCGTTCTACACCTTGGCAAATCAGGACACAAGTCAACAATATCAAATTCCTTGCATCACATTTCCTTTTAATTGAATTCAAACCCATTTGGAGAGGAGCGAATTTCTTAACTGATGTGGTTGCAAACTTTTTTTGTTTTTTTTTTAAAAAACTTTTAATTAAATAACTCATACACCCTTACATATATCAATGAGAGTTGAACCTATGACCTCAACGTTGTCAGTTAAGCTACTTAACTAACCAAGCCACAACTCGTTGACATGTGGTTGCAAACCTTAGCCACTCTACTGCGTTACGAAGTTGGAATCACAACCTTGGTAAACATACTTTAAGGTAAATAACATAATTCTCCGTGATGTTGTTGCTAAAGTTAGTCATCATGGTCATGCTTAGAGTTGGAACAACAATTTAGGCCTCGTCAATGGGCCGGACCGGGCCCATTCATAACGGGCTTGGAGCGGGTCGGGCTGGGCCGGGTTTTACAATGTATTCTAGAAATAGCGGGCCGGGCCGGGCCGGGTCGGGCTTCTTTAGAAATTCTAGGATCCAAGCCCATCCATATAAGGCGGGCTTGACGGGCTTTTGCGGGCCGGGTATTGCCCTCGACGGTTTGAGGCCGGACCGGGCTTTAATTAAAATAAATAAATATCAGAGATTATTTTTCAAAAAGGGTTTGGAACCCGGCATCATCACTGGGAACTCTAAACCCTAAACTCTAAATTCATATTGATTTTCTATTATAAATATACCCTATAAATATGTATCTTATGAAATTTTCATTTTATAAATTTAGCCATTATAATGACAAGATGCATACTAATGCGGTATAACTTGATTAGAAGATTATACTCAAGTGTACAACTTTTCGAAACAACTATATAAAATAAGTCAAATTTAGAAAAATGCTATGAAATACAATTTGATCGTTATGATGAAATACAGTGATGGTAAAAAAATCACTTAAATCCGACAAATTTAGAACCCCGATCGATGCGGTCAACCTTATTTAAACTTATCTCTCTCTATGGAGAGCCAAAGTATCGGGAGATAAACGTTCCCAAATTTTTACATGATTGATTACATCTCATTTATTTGAGAGTTTAATGTTTTGAAGAGTCGACGAAACAAGGTCATCTAAAGGTACGTAATAGCGTTTTCGTGTGATAAGTTTTATGAAAATATGGTTGACCGTTTCGATCGAGCATCGAACGTTCACGAAACGAGTTGATTTTTCTCCTATACTCATATTTAACTATAACGATCACATCAGACGGTTAAAATTTTCATTTTGTGAATTTAGCCATTGTAATGATAACATGCTTACTAATGCGGTATAACTTGATTAGTAAATTATATTCAAGTGCACAAATTTTCGAAACAACTATATAAAAGATGTCAAATTTTGAAAAATGCTATGAGATAGCATTTGATCGTTATGATGAAATATGGTGATGGTAAAAAAATCACCTAAATCCGACAAACTTAAAGCCCCGATCGATGCGGTTAACCTTATTTAAACTTAAACTTATCTCTCTCTATGGGGAGCCATAGTATCGGGAGATAAACATTCCCAAATTTTTACATGGCTGATTATGTCTCATTTATTTGAGAGTTTAATGTTTGGAAGAGTCGATGAAACAATGTCATCTAAAGGTACGTAATAGCGTTTTCGTGTGATAAATTTTATGAAAATATGGTTATCCGTTTCGATCGAGCATCGAACGTTCAGAAAACAAGTTGATTTTTTTACTATACTCATATTTAACTATAATGATCACATCAGACGGTCAAAATTTTCATTTTGTAAATTTAGCCATTATAATGACAACATGCTTACTAATGCGGTATAATTTGATTAAAAAATTATACTCAAGTATACAACTTTTCGAAACAACTATATAAAAGAAGTCAAATTTTGAAAAACGCTATGAAATAGAATTTGATCGTTATGATGAAATATGGTGATGGTAAAAAAATCACTTAAATCTGACAAAATTAGAACCCCGATCGATGCGCTCAACCTTATTTAAACTTATATCTCTCTTTGGGGAGCCATAGTATCGGGAGGTAAACGTTTTCAAATTTTTACATGGTTGATTACGTCTCATCTATTTGAGAGTTTAATGTTTAGAAGAGTCGACGAAACAAAGTCATTTAAAAGTACGTAATAGCGTTTTCGTGTGATAACCCGTAGATACCCGGGGTAGGAATTTTAACGGGCTTTTGATGGAGCGGGCTTGACGGGCTCTGAACGGGCCGAGCCGAGTTTCTAACCCCTAAACTAAACCCGGCCCTCTACCCACCGGACTGGGCTTAAACGGGCTTTTAGACGGGCCGGGTTGGGTTTGAAGTGCATCGGGCTTGCGGGTCTCCATTGGCCCACTTGATCCGCGGGCTTAATGATGAGGCCTACAACAATTGACCCTTAGCTACCAGAAATTCTTGTATGTACTGCTGTGTATGTACACGATGCAGTCTTCAGTGCACGATCGTGTATCTATATTAAAGTCATAAATTTTAAGCATTCACGCCTTGCATTGAGGAACGAGGATTCTCTGCTTAGCTATTATGGCACGTTTACTTACTTGGAATGGAATTCATCTGGAATCGGAATCGGAAGGAATGGGATTCGGAATGGAATAATATGGGAGGAATGAGAATGAAACTATTACGATTGTTGTTGTTTACTTGTGAGAAAGAATTAGAATTAAATTTAAGTTAATTACCAAAATACCCTTTTAAAAGTTAAACAAATTAGTGCTATCAGCGAACTGCCATTATTTCTATATGCCTCCCATGAATCAGATAAGCGCAAACAATTTTTTCTGGGATTATGGAGGCACAAAGATGCCAGGACTTAACAATTAATATGGCAGGTGAGTAATGCCGTTTAGCTAGCTAACCAAAACTAGAATCTTGTATGAGGATGCATTCAAAACATTAAACAAGAAAACCAAAATACAGAAACTAACAGCATTTCCAATTTGAAATCGACTCTTGGACCTCCAATGCTAATTTTCTGCAATAAGTAGATGCCAAATACAAGAAGCATGCCTCCCATTGAGCACAAACTATACAACTGGCTTTCCACCATAACAGAAGCTGAAGAATTTCATTAGACCAGTTGCTTTATCACTCCAACATCACACATTATATCATCAATAATACCTTGGCATAGTAGTCCTTCCAAACTCTGCGAGCGATTTGATGCCCACCCAAATCAAAAGCCTTGAACTTGATTTTCCCAATGCTCAACTCCTCAGATGTTGGATACTGAGTGGGTTGGTGCTGAACTAATCTCTGCAATATCCCATCACGCCCAAAACCCAGAATCAGAAAATCAAACAAAATGCTACTTGCCTTAACCTCAATTGCCGATCAATCATTTACAGTTCACACTCTGATCCTATGTATCCATAACATGAAAAAATCACAAAAGGGACAAAGATTCAGGTGAAAGCTCAAATCTTTGTATCAATTCTATGCTCACATTTGGACACAAATCAAAATTGTATAGAATGGTTCACTATCAAGGAAATCAAACACAACCCATATTGGAAATCAAAATCCACAATTTCAATATCTCAATCAAAATATCCACCAATTAACAACAAATAAGATAACAGTTCAATTGGGAAAAAGAGAGAGGAAGACCTCGTCTTTGAGCATATGAAGGAGGGTGCTTTTGCCGGCATTATCGAGGCCGAGGAACAAGATCTTGGCCTTCTTTTGCCACAAGCCTAGAGATGCGAGAACCCCATAAAACCCATCCAACAAGAACATGCTGTTTCACGCTCACAGATCGAAATCTCGCTCCAAATCAGAGAGACAGAGCTGGTTGAGAAATAACTCAGAGCCATGCCAAAGGAATCAGCTGATTCGTTTATGCTCTTGTCGGGAACGAGATGGCATTTTCGGTACAAATTTTTCATTCCCTCCCATTCCGACCTCCCCCTCTTGAAAACAAATCCGGGTATCTCCCGGAATTCATTCCGAATCTGATGTGCCCCACCACAAATCCCATTCCTCTACCCAAGTAAACACCGGAATGGAATTGATTCCGGGAGAATGCAACTCCATTTCGGTGAAGTAAACATGCCATTAGTTTTAGTTTCTTGTTTAATGAGTTAAGTTTGGTTGTCTTGGAGGGACTGTTTTGTAATTTTATTTATTTTGTCAGAAAATCGAAAGCCACTCCAACAACTCCTATATAAAGCCTCGAGTAAAATTGAGACGCTAAATCGGCAAAGAAAAACTCCCCTCTGGAGAAATATCGCAACAACATAAACGCTAGTTGGACGATTTCGATCGATTGCTGTTGTTGGTCGTTAATCAATCGCTTCCAAAACACACTGGAAGCTCTCTCTCTCGGCTATCGATTCGTTCTCTCAGGTGTGCTTGCCTCTCTGCACTTTTAGGGTTTCGTTCGTTTTCTACCATTGATGGATATCCAAGACCCGATCGCCGTTATCAAAAGGATGGAGGCTTTCTCCGGGTTTGATCCTGGCTTGGGCTCTAGCTCCTTGTTTAGGGTTTAAATTTTATTTTCCTTTAGATATTCGGATCCCTCGTTAAAGTGAAATTGAGGGTTTGAATCAAGATTTGATTTAGGGTTAGGGTTTGAAGATCAAAGGAGTCTGTGGCAGTCATTAGCAGTATGATGGCTTCGTCGGAATCTGCGTTGATGTATAGCTTTTGTGTCCGGGTGATCTCTCGGAAATTGAGTCTCTGGATGATTTTTCTCATTGTTTTTGTAAATTGTTGGTTATAGCATGGTCTTTAAGGGGGTAAAGAGGCCGGCCAATAGGGCAGAGATATCGTTGTATTCTCAACCAGGCAGAGCAGGAGGGTTTAAAAAAACAGCTGTTTGCAAGTTCTTCCAGCGAAGCGAATGCACCAGGGGGACAGCCTGTTGGTACTCGCACGTTCTACCAACAGCTCCATTAACAGACCCGAGGGAGCAGAATGTTACCAGAAGGGTTAATGTGCAGACTTTCACTCAGAAGAGCACAGCGGCTGGGAGCATGGCTACTCAGAAAAGCATGCCTAGCCACTAAAGCCTGGCTGGGAGCATGGCTACTCAGAAAAGCATGCCTAGCCACCAAAGCCTGGCTAACAAGCAAAGCATTCCCGCCAAGAATACCATGGATACTCAGAACACTACTCAGCAAAGCACCCCTACTGAGAAAAGTACTGGTACCCAGAAAAATAATGACATTTTGAAGCCCCTAGAAAAAGTCTGCAATTTCTGGGCAACTGGAAAATGTATGAAAGGTGATACATGCCCATGCTTGCATTCTTGGTTCCTTGGAGATGGGTTCTCCATGTTAGCAACACTCCAAGACCACGAGAAGGTACTTTTAGATGTGTTTTGTTCTCTGAATGCTTCCTAAAAAAAGGAGGAAGGAGTTATTTTGCCTGTGAAATTATTTTTTATATCGTCTGTTGTTATACTTAGTGCTATTTTTAATGACATCGGATTTACAAATTTTGGTATATGTGTAGCCCCGAAAAGAAAAAAAAAAAACGAATTTTGTTCTTCCTTCTGCTTTTGTTCATATGTATTGTGTATTTGTTAACCGTTATGATTATTGATGCAATAATGTGTGTTAACAGATGGTCACTGGTATTGTGCTTCCTGAAGGATCTAGCAAGCTCTATTCAGCCAGTAAAGACAAAACAGTCAGAGTTTGGGACTGCCATACTGGTCGTTGTACCAGTGTAATTAATCTTGGTGGTGAAGCTGGTTGTTTATATAGTAAGGGTTCATGGGTTTTTGCGGGTTTCCCAAACGTTGTTGAGGTATTTAGCATTTTCATCTAATTGTCTTCCTGTAATTGTTTTTGCGTATATATCCTGTAATAGTAATTTTCAATGATGCTGCAGGCATGGAACATTCAGACTAATGCCAAGTTTAGCCTAAGTGCACCCGCTGGGCAAATGCATGCCATGGAGGTGGGTATGAAATGCTCTTCGCTGGGACACAGGTAAAGAGCCTTAAAGTTTTGCAAGTTATCTCATTCTTTTATGCAGTTGATTTTAAGGATGTGTCCTTATCCATTCTATACTTGGTGCATTAGTTTAATTTCAATTATTTGTTTCTTGCAAATCTGCAGGAAGGCGTTATATTGGTGTGGGAAGATGGTCCGAAGGATAATCCATTTCAGCTTGCTGCACTTAGGCCACACTGGTGCTGTGGTATGCTTAAAAGTTGATGCCGGCAGGCTTTACTCGGGTTCTGCGGACCATACTATTAGGGTAAGTTAGTAATTTTTAAATTAAAAAAAAATAAAAAAAAATTCTTATGATCTGATTTTGATATACTTGTGTGTTCAATTTGTTCTTGGGTCACTTATCGTTAACATTATTTTGTAATAGGTGTGGGACCTTAATACTCTGCAGTCTATTATGACACTAAATGCACATTCTGATGCTGTGACGTCTCTAATTTGCTGGGGTCAGTTTCTGATCTCATGCTCATTGGACGGCACAATAAAAGTCTGGGCTGAGAAAGACGGCAACTTGGAAGCAAGATACACTCACACTCAAGAACATGTATGTTATTTCTATCCTTTTTCCAGCTTTATGTTCTCAGGCTTCCATTTTATTATACATTATTTTTCTCTCTCTAACTGCCCTCTATTGATTATGATCTAAAGATCTGGGTTTTCATTCCTTATCTGAGGCTTCTCTTAGTTTTAATCTCGACTCATTTTTGTTAATGGGCGGTGTTGTGCTGCAAATCCGTTAATTGTTATCAAAATTATATCCTGCAACTTCACTCTAGAATTTGGTGTTCATTTTTGACTGTGAGGAAGTCACTATAAATGTTCTATGATTTGGGTGTGTTTTAGATTTAACTGAGTAATTATTTAATGGCCATAGTAACTAACCATGTTTGATCATGTTGCAGGGTCTTATTGGTCTATGTGGGATGGCAGATGCAGAAGCTAAGCCAGTCCTGTTATGCTCATGTAAAGACAATTCTGTTTGGCTCTACGAACTGCCATCGTGAGTATTTGTTTGTTTTCCAATTCTTGTTGATAACCAATTCCACTATTGCCTTACGATTGATTTGATTTTCTGATTTTTGCTGTTCTAGATTTACTGAAAGTGGCAGATTATTTGCAAAAGAAGAAGTTGGGGCAATTCAGGTAGGACCTGGGGGACTGTTCTTCAGTGGGGATGGAACTGGTCTCCTTTCTGTTTGGAAGTGGCTGGAGCCTGGCCTCAAAGTAGAGTCTTCATGAGTAGCAGACAACCGACATTGGAGTACTATTTGGTTTGCAAAGCCAAGAGACATTTTGTAAATATCAACTATTCAAACCAGTGCTGTTTATTGCAGTAAATTTCAAGGTTCCTATTATTATGGGTCATAATTTTGAATTAATCCGCTCCAACTAAAATATTCTTTGAACATGATCTGGAATGAAAACATTCCGGCTCAAAGCAACTAGTTTTGACTTGTTCTTCCTGATTGAGATCAACCAGACAATTAGGAGACTTGTTATATTGCACTTTCCAGTTATTACCTTAAAGATCTTGATTGTTTGCATCAACGTAGCTTCCATGTTATCCATTTTTAGGCTAAAATTTTGGTCTCGTTTTAAGTGCACTCTTGGAAGATCGGTGAGGACCTGAACGAGCAACTGTTTAATCACTCGGCTTCTTATTGAGTTCTCTGGATTTTGGTTGCAAGGAAGTCCAGCCAAGCTACAACGTAGCTTCCATGTTATCCATTTTTAGGCTAAAATTTTGGTCTCGTTTTAAGTGCACTCTTGGAAGATCGATGAGGACCTGAACGAGCAACTGTTTAATCACTCGGCTTCTTATTGAGTTCTCTGGATTTTGGTTGCAAGGAATTCCAGCCAAGCTAAGAAACTTAGAAACCCATTCTACGACAAGGTTTTTTATTTTAATTTTATTATATATATATATATTAATTAACAAGTGAATGAAGCATGATTCAACAACTCTAACAAGCTTAAAAATCAAATACTTCACTACCAATATCATTGGCCTGAAGCAGACAAGCAGCTCGATTACATTTCCAGTAATTACTATTCAGGTATCAAGAATGGACTTACTGCATGAATACAGAAGCATCTGATACCAGGAAATTACATATACACAATACAGAGTTTAGCACTATTTGCATGATCAGTTCCAAGTGACCTGATGCTTCACTCTTCATGTTTATCTAGTTGCTGAGACATAGTGCATAGCGCCACTATTACGGTTTGAAATGGTAAACAACACAAGGGGATTTGGAATTCAAACCTCATATCCCGGGTTCACTTTCTGCTGTACATCTCCATAACTCTCTAACTCATCCATGTCTTCTAGACTTCCCAGAAATAGGGGCAGCCTTTGATGCAGCTTGATTGGCTGTATTGAAAGAATTCTATTCTTACCATCCGAACCCTTACCCCCAGCTTGCTCCACTAGGAAGCTAAGAGGGTTAGCTTCATACACAAGACGTAGATGGTCCCTTGGATTCATTGCAACACCACCATACAGCAGAGTTCGATGAAAATCAGCTACCAAAGAACAGATATAACGGGCAGAATACTTCTTGGGGTATCTGCCTTTCCCTTGTCTCACAGTGTCTACATACTCCTGAGTCCTTCAGGCCAGTCAAAGTATCGAGCATCATTTACAGAGTATATTTGTCCTGGAGAACAAAGAGCCATTATAGGTGCTACAACCAAAATGCTTCTATGTTGCATTTCACAATATGCTATTCTCAAAGAAACATGCAGAACCCTCTTATAAATTTATTGGTAGATTTACTAAACTTCACATGGTAGGTAGTTTTCCTAGTGTTATAGCCATTCTCAGGGTCAGAAATGTGTATAGATCAATAAAATCAAAGTAGTGTATCAAGTATAAGATCAGTGTTACCGTGAGGAGGTATTGTTAAGCTTGGGTGTGTGAGAATGAAATTTCCTGTTGAATGATCCAGCGTAAATGCATATGTTCCCTAACCAAAGCTGGTACAGAATATTGTGGCTGATGAATAAAGAACATAGCCAGCAGCTACAAGCTTAGTTCCAGCCTGGAGTGAATTCAGCAAAGCCTTCTCCTCATTTGGTACATGATCCAGCTCTGCAAGGCGTTTATAAATCCCAAAGATTTTTCCAGTGGGAATGGATGCTTCAATGTTTTGTGAACCGTCTAGAGGATCTGTTACTACTACGTATGGGCCATCATCAGATAACCACACTGGAGTATCATCTTCTTCGGAAGCCATGACAGCTACTTTTCCAGAATTTCTGAGGGATGACAAGATGATTTCATTCTGCACACAAAAAAGTCCAACAAATCAGAAAATGTTTCCTCTTTTTTCACCATTCACTGGAAAGATACTCCGAGTTACTCTATGCAAGAAGGCAAGCCAATATGAGTACTAAGTTACTAACAAATGGAGACAGGATAAGTTCCTATCTATAGCCCTAGTAGTTGGTTTGAATTTTTTTTTCTTCTCAGAAAGTTACTCCGGCTCATTTTTACTTATTAATTAACCAGCCTACTGCTTAACCTGTCTCAGACTCTCCGCAGACATCAATCTGCAGCTGACCAAATTCTCTTATGCATGCAAAGAGAAAGCCTCCCTATAAATACTGATTTGAGGACCATCACTGTCTAATATTAGGCTACTTGCGCAATAGCGAGACGAGAGTGCTATCAAGTTCAACAAAGCAACTTAATTCACAATTTCACCTTGAGGGAAAGCCATTTAGACCCCACGCTGTTCCGCTCGTCAGTGCAAAGAAACTGATCAGCTAATAATTCGTTCTACTCTAGTTTTTATTTTATTTTTATTTTTATTTTTTTATAAGTTGGTTAGCTAGTAACACAGTGAAGCAAGACTAAGATCAACTTCTAAGGCTTCCAATTATGAACAATATTGTGATTCAAAAACATTTCATAGTAGTACATCTACAACATATGTATAGCACATTGAGTGAAATGATATGAAAAGAAATCAAGAGAAGAAACACAAGAAGAATATGAAAGACAGACCGAAACAATGTCAAGGGGCTTGGGGGCATCTCGGTCAGTAGAAGTAGGGAGCGGTATACGTTTGGAAAGGGTGGAATTATAAGGAGAGGCGATAAGAGCAGAGATTCGCTTGCAGGCGTACTCTATGTGATGGAAGAGCAGCACAAGATCATCACCCATATGAGCACCTCCTTCACCCACATACTCTATTAGAGTTGTACTAGCAGCACTGCCTGAAGAAGAAGAAGAAGAAGAAGAAGAAGAAGAAGAAGAAGCAGCCATTGTGGTGGGTACGTGAAAAGCTTTTTGGCGGGACAAGTGAAGATGCTTTGGTGGGAAGATTGGAGACGGGCATGATAAGAAGCCTATACTCATGATCAATGTTTTAAAAGGCTAAGGCGTAGCCAAAACGTTGTCGGGAGAGCCTCACCAAGGCGTAAGCCTTGAGGCAAAAAGCGTAAGCCTTGAGAATAAAAGTCCTGTATTTATGCATTTATCGGTGTTATACATAAAACATGTATTGTATAATTGACATCCAAAACAAATATGATAAATTGTCATTTATTCTTAACAAGTACACACTTAAACCATGCAATTTAACCAAATCCCCTTATATAAACTGTAACGACCCGAACCTTAAAATACCCCCAAGAGTTTTTAAATTATTTTGACGTTCCGAAGGGTTTGAGAAATTTACTTTTTATAAATTGACCGGACCGAGAATTTTATTTCTCGACGAGATAGATGTCGTTAAAACGAGTTCATAGACACGTAGCGAATTTAATTTGAAATCCGTATGAAAAAGTTATGATGTAAAAATCGGATGGAGGAAATTTCCGAAAACGAGCGGAACTTTCCAGATTGGAGAATATTCTCGGAGAGGGGGGAATATCCCATTTTTTATTTTATATCTCTCTCTCTCTCTCTCTCTCTCTCTCTCTCTCTCTCTCTCTCTCTCTCTCTCTCTCTCTCTCTCTTCCCCGATCGGGCCCGAGCCCCACCCAAAAATCGCCGGCCCTCGTCCTCCGCCGTCCGGCCACCGATCGACGCACCACCGGTGCCGATCGGTTCGTCTTCTTCTTCTCTTCACTTCTGGGGTAGGTATTTGGGGCGAATCGGCCAAGGTAAGTGGGAATTAAGGATTTGAAATTTTAGGGTTTTTTTGTTATTTTTTGTGGAGGTTGTGATTTTGTTGTTTTTGATGTAATTGGAGGTTAGAATCGTGTTCAGGGCATTGTTTGGAGTTAATTGGGTGTAATTTGATGTTGAATTGGATGAATTTTGGTGAAATTTGGAATTGGGGGGGTGCTGCCGCCGTGCCGGCCGCCTCTCACGGCGGCTGGGGTGCCTCGGCGCCTAGATAGCCAAGGCTGAGGTTTTTTCTTCGGCTCCTTGCACCTTTCACGCCTCAAGGTGCGTCTTTTAATACCTTGCTCATGATTGCACTGCTCTCATTTCTTTTCTTTTCTTTTATTTTATCTGGACATGATTTCAGGATAAGGAGCTCCAGGTTTGAATAGTGTGGACCAACCCCCCTCTTTGAAGCCTATACGTCACAAATCAGTGGAAATTAGGACTTGAAGGCTAAATATGGGATATTTAGCTTCATATTTCCGAATTAAATTCTCAGCAATGTTAGGAATCATGGATTATTGAAATTGAAATACAGAAAATATAAAAAAAAAACACTAGAGGCTTGAACATATGTATCTTGTATCGTTAAAGGAGAACAATACATCTTAAACTATTTATAGGCTAGGGATTACAAGCAAATGTCTATACTACCCTCATATGGTTAACACCCCCCTCAACCATATGCTTGGTAACAAGCATTATGGTTGGAAAAGACAATCAACCAAACTACAACCAAATTACATGATGTAGAGCATTACAAAGATAACATCCCAAAAACAAAACCCAACAACCTAATAGCAAAATGAGTGCAATTCATAGAGCAGGATGACAAGACTGTGTTGGTACCAGCAGAGCACTGAAGCAGCAGAGATGAGAGAAACTATGGCTGCAGGGTAGCAAAGGAACCAACTAAAATCTTGAAACTTCTGAAAACTGAAAAATTGAAAGCTCTATATGACTGCGCACTGCCTCAATCATTCTTTTGAAATTTTGTGACCACATATACTGCTACCAAACTCTTAGAAGAACCAGCAGCCCAATAACAAGATATAGCAGCAGTAACTTAGTTATCTCCACTCTACTTCCGATAGAAACCCAGAATCATGTAACTACATTACTGCAGATGACGAACTGAAGCTTATAGGCAATGAATGCACAAAATCATAACAGTCTACTGCAATTATAGACACCTCATTTGCATCTGCAACCTGCCAATTCCTCCATCACTAGAGCAACAGAACAACTTAATTTGGACAGCCATCTCTCAACTTAATTTACTACAGCCATACTGTAGTAAATCACCAACTGAACGTCACAGGTTCTATTCATAGCCTCCATAGTAAATGCTAAAACACAACCTCCATCATTACTGCCTGACATCATCACCCTAATTGATAATTGATATACTAACACCAACTTTAACTTCTTCTTTTTTTAATTGCAATCAAGGCAGCAAGGGAGACAAGCAGCAACATCATCAATTAACCTTTCCAACAGTAAACACAGCTCATTCTTCAATTCTAGATAGCAAGGATATATCTCCCAAAAAATGCACATAACTAGCACATGGAGCCACACAATCAATTCTGGAATCCAACTCCTCAATCCAATTCACCAGACCAAAATTAAAATTCATAAATTCATAAACTGGAAAACTGATGAAATATGGCAGAACAACGGAATTCACATCTTCAATTATATGCTCCAAATGATAGAGAGGCAAGTCTGGAAGGGATTACCCAAGTTCTCTGAAAAGATAAAATGACTGCATTTGGAGGATGAGTATGAACAAACTAGAGAAATCTCTGACACTGCCCCCTCCGACGTCACACACGAGACCACGGGTGACGGAGGAGCCAGACCGGAGAAGTTGCACAGACATAACCAGAGCTATTGGATGGCTGGGCTGCGACGAACTCAGAGGAGGTCGGCAGCCAAAAAGGGCTTCGAACCTTCGACGAACCATAGATATAGAATAAGAGTGCCAGCAGCCCAGATGTAATTGCAAGAGAGGACCGACCGAAAAGAAACTCAGGATCTGAGAATCGAAGCTTAGGGTTTTGAATTTGGGGAAGAAATTGAAAAACAAATCTAGCTACTGAAGTTAAAAGCGCGGAAGCAATAGAATCTCAGAAGCCACAAGACACCAGATCGGGTACCATGGGCTCTGATACCATGTTAGGAATCATGAATTATTGAAATTGAAATACAGAAAATATAAAGAAATGCTAGAGAGTAGAGAGGCTTGAATGTCTACGTCTTGTATTTAATTGTTAAACGAGAACAATATATTTTAAACTATTTATAAGTTAGAGATTACAAACAAATGTCTATTCTACACTCATATGATTAACAAGACATAAATTCTTGTATGCACGTTAACTATTAAAAATATTTTATACGTAGAGCCCATCATGTATCTATATAAAGTCATCTAATCTCGACCATTCAAACTATATGTGTAAGTACACGCCGTGTACTGAAGATACTTTGTTAACAAGACCAACCACATCAGATTGAAATCCGTTGAGGTTCATAATCTCCAATTTTATTACTCGACTGTCAAAACAAGCAATAAAATAGATAAGTGCATAAACAATTATATTCCTAATTCTGATTTGCTCATTCATATATGAAACTATTGAATGGAAAAAGAAAAAGCTGAGTCAACCCATCATGCATATGCAAGTAAATAGTTCCCGATAAAACATGAACTACAAAGGGTGTCAAAAATGGCCTCACATGAGGACTCCTTCAGCATTATTCTGGGCTTTCCTCGCAAGCTTAAACTTTTGACCCAGGGATTTATTGGTTTCCACAATATACTTGATGAAAAATTCGATCCCATCTCTGAGGCTTTCAAGCTCCGGGGTAACAGCAACACGCGTGAATATATTCCAAATCAGGCTATCCGGATACTCAAATATGGCCTCAAATAACATCCGGAAACGCATTGTCCTTTTTGCAGTTAGTTGCTTGATGTCAGCTAGATCTACCGTCTTCAGTACGGCGAGTGAGAGGGTGAAAGAGGCTACCATCTCTGCAACAAATTTGGCTAGGTGCATTGACCTACTAAGCTGCATTGTGTCTAGCTGTTTGAAGTGGTCCCAAAGGCAAAACTGTTGAAGAAAAGAATAACATATAGGGTTCAGAAAAAAGATGACTGTAAATATGCTGCATTGAAGACGGAAATATGTTTTGTGATCCTATTTTACAACACAGTGCCTATTAAGGGGAAAAACCACCAGTGAATTTCCTTTTTATATATTCCATATTCCTCATCATCCACCATCTTGATACTCAAAAGGAGAGAAACAAATACCTGTAATGTGAACTTGTGATTCTTGTCATGCTCGCACAATTTGGAAGCTAAAATTGTATAATACTTGTTAGACACTTTCTCCTGTAAACAGCACTCCACAAGAACTCGCATAATCTCTCTGTCCTGCACAGAGAACATAGACAAATAAGTTTTACAAGAGAAGAGACTGCCAAAACAAATTAAAAAAAGGTGGCACCTACCTGCTTTCCATGTAAATCCAATCTCAGAAGCTTCTCAAATGCATCAATGTAATACTCTCCACTCATAATTATACAAAATATTGCCTTTCTAGCATCTGTGTTCATTCTCTGTGCAGCAGCTAGCTGCAAAAGTTTCTGGGCTTCAAGAACCTCTTTGTCTATTTTGTTGGCAACCTCTTCGACATTGTCTGCGGTTGAAGCAATATCACCAGATAACCACCACTGACCCTTCTTATTAGGATCAAGAAGTTTGCTCCAACTGAGTCCACTTATTAATATGTCTTCTGCCCGTAGCAGAATATAAATCATCAAGAAACATACAGACAATGAAAACCTGACAAACAGACTATAAAATTAATGGTTTGATGTTTGCTTCTAAAAATGGATTAATTGTGAAAAGTAGTAACCATATGTGACTGAAACTTCAAAACCAGCAATTAGACTATTGAATCCTTATAAACAACGCACTGAATTATACTTCCAGACTAGTTAAGTTGCAGTTTGATTCACATCTTCTGGAGAAAAAGGATTTTTGTATGTTTCTTCAGGTATTTGGCTGAATTTAAAAGTTTTTGCAAAAACCAGGGATGAAGCAAGGAAAATAATTTTTGGAAGTTGCTAAAAGTGGAATAAAAAAGATTATGATGAACGATACCATCGTTTCAATAATTTTTTTCACATGGACAACTGATAGGAGCACAATGTGCGACGATATTAATATGCTTATGCCCTCATTTATGCTTTGTTTAACCCTTATTTACCTAAGATAGAGTCATAATTTAGTTTAGTGTCAATTTGGTAGAGTTTTGGAGAAAGTGTGCTTAATTGTCAGAAAAACGACTAAGTATAGAAATCTGAGGAAAAAGTGAAAAATATGTTGTTTTTGTGATTTTGAGGCCTGTGTTTGACTGACTTATTATTTTCCAAATTTGATGAAATTTGGCAGACATATAACTGGCAAGCTGGAGTATATTGTGTCAAAATTCAGATCAATTGGAGTTCAGGAAGTCACCCAAAAGATGGCTGCAACTTGGCAGTTTGAACAAAGATCTCCAGGGACTACCAGGATTTTCCTGGGACTGTGTCCTGACTTCCGGAATTTCTGTACGACGCATCACTTGGAACTAGAAACTGTGCCATACACAGTTTGAAAGCTCTATGTGTCTAGTTTCATACGCAACTAGAATTGCAGCAAAAGCTTTCCTGAGAAAAAAGTTATGCCTGTTTGAATACACGAAGGTCAAGTCTGCCGAAAGAAGAAAACCTAAACCGAGTTCTACATGGATTTGGCTTACGAATGTGGACTGAGTTTCATCCTTTGTGCAAGATTTTTGGCTAAATTAATTCATGGAAAACCTAAAGAGATATTGCTCAATTATTCAGTCATTATCTTGGGAATTTTCGGCAGAAAATAGAGGAAGAAAATCGCAACAAATCCTGATTAATTTCGGGAAAACTCCTGTGCATGTCATCCAACTTCCACGGACTCTCCCAAATAGTTCACTTTGAATCAGAGTTCGAGCCTTATATGGATAGAAATCTACGGGAGTCTAGTTTTCAACCCAACTAGAATCACCTCAATAGCTATTTTCTAGAGAGAGTTATGATATAATCAATGCACGGAGGTCATTCTGCCGAATTCAGAAATTCAAGGAAAACCTAAACCAATTCGGTTTTGGTTTGTGGCCGGCTTCTCAAGGTTACTTCCTCTATAAATACCAATGCTTTTGGACAGAAAAAGAATATCTCTCTCTCACTTTTCACAAGCCAAAACTCTGTCCAAATAGCACCACACTTCCTTAGAAAAATATTAGCCGATTCCACCATCAACATACATCAAGATCGCACCATTCCATCTTCCATCAAATCCACCTTTGCCGAAGCATCTTCAAGGTTCTTCAAAGTGTGATTCACTCATCTCTCATGGCTTTTATTTTTCTGTATAATTACAAGACTTTGTCTATGAAGGTTGTAAAGATTTGTGGATGCTTATTTGGTTTATGTAATTCTATTTTGGATTTTCGGATTTCTTGTTTAATTATCTAATTGCCGATTTATGTATCATTGTATGTGACGATTTTCATGTAGAATTTAAGGACAGTAGGTTTCGACATGATGCATGATTCTTTGTGGTTTATTTTCTGAATTCGTATGCACAACAAGTTATAGGATTAAGGGTAGTTTTAGCTAAGCGATCCTTAGGTTTATTTCTTTATGTTGCCGAACCACAAATATGGGGTAAATTATACACGAAGTTAATTGATCTTGAATTGGTTCTAAGGGGTAGAGTAATTCATGAAAGTATATATGCATGTTGAAGCAAGGTGAGGTGACGCCATACTTGTTGCATGTCTCTGATTCGGCTTATTGAGCTTATGTGTTCTTCTTGTTTAATTTCTACGCTGAGTGTCTTTAAACTGATTAGCACCATGTTTAGGATTATACGCCGAGTTAATTCTAAATACTTATGAAGTCTTAACGATTAGATAAACCGCTGAGGGCTCTAATTAGAATTGGAACTACATGAATCTTGAAGAGTATCGAACTTTGCTGCCATGTTTCCTTACACGAAATTGTTATGTGTTTTGTGAGTTTTGTGTGATATGTATTGTGTGAAAGATGTTGATCACATGTAAATATATAATTTAGGATTTAATTTCGTAAAAATCAGTAGAATATAGAATCAAATTTCAAACCCCCAATATGATTTTGTAATGCTTTATGTGATTGAACGCCCTTGATTTCCCCGGACTGAACGATCCCTACTTGTCGTATACTAACGATGACTCAAGAGGGTACTATTTGTATGGAGTTGTTTTGCAGGTACAATGTGCTTGTATAAGAGCTCCATCAACAACAGCCTTGCAAGCTTATGTTTCAAGTATACCCTTTCTAAACCCTTTTTTGTACCCAGATAGTAGAAGACACTACCAGAAAAAAGGCTTTTCCCGACGAAATAAAAAAAAACGGTCGACGAAATAAAATTTTCGTCGGCTATTCCCAAGAATGGCCGACGAATTTTTTTTTCGCCGCTAAAAAAAAAATTCGTCGGCTATTCCCCTAGAATGGCCGACGAATTTTTTTTTTCGTTGGTAAAAAAAAAAATCGTCGGCTATATTCATATTTTAGTCGACGATTTGAATTTTCGTCGGCCTTTCTCTGAAACTTTAGCCGACGAAAATTTTTGGAAGTATGGCCGACGAGTACTAGGTTTGATTTCGTCGGCTATGATTAAAAAAAAAAAAAAAAAAAAACAGCTTCCATTTTCTATCACTATCGACAAACCATTGATTCGTCCTTCAAATACAAATGTGTCGTGAAATAAGATATGACCGAAATAATGAAATACGTCTACGGTTGAAAAATGACAAGATTCCGACAAAATCTGTGTGCCGAAAGTTGCGGTTAACTGTTTTTTGCTTCCGTTTTTCTATAGGTAGCCTGACGGTCGGTAAATATTTTGAGGAAAATTTTTATACGATTAGTTGCGTCTCATCGATTTGAAACTATTATCTGTTGAAGGTCAGGCCAAAAAAGGTCATTTAGACAGGCCAAGTACCATTTCTAAGCGTTTAAAGGGTTGACTCACCCGGTTGACCGTCCCGATCGAGCCTTTAACGTTGTCAGATGTAGTTGGATTTTTTTTCATACATGTATTTAATCTTAACTGTGATATCTGACGGTTGGAATAGATTTTCCAAACTTTTAGATTCAAAATCGGAACATATGCACTAATGTTCCTTAGCTTGTTTACTAAGTGTTTAAATGAATGTATAGTTTCAAATAGTTACTATACGTACACTCTTCAAATGCAAATATGTCGTCAAATAAGATATGACCGAAATAATGAAATACGTCTACGGTTGAAAAATGACAAGATTCTGATAAAATCCGTGTGCTGAAATAATGAAATAAGTCAAAACCCGGTTTACTGCAGATTTGGCGTCCGGCGTCCGAATGACGATTGTGATACCATTCCGGAAAGGGAACGACGCCAGGAATCAAACTCGTCGCTTTGCCACGACGTGTGGGCTTTTTCGGGCTTTCGAGTTCGTTTAGGGCCTCAAAACGGCAGTTTAGTATGTTTCCATAGAATAGCCGACGAAACATTGTAATTCGTCGGCTATTCTCTAAGTTTAGCCGACGAAAAGTATATGTCGTCGGCTAAACTCCTTCGATCCGCTTATTGTCCACCGTTGGATGGTTCAGATCCAACGGCTGCTGATTTTCCAAAGCATAGCCGACGAAATATTTGAATTCGTCGGCTAAACTCTTGCGATCCGCGCCTTTTTATTGTCCGCCGTTGGATGGCTCAGATCCAACGGCTGTTGATTTTCCAAAGTATAGCCGACGAAATATATTAATTTCGTCGGCTATTCTCCTTCTAAATCTTTTAAATCGCTTCCTCCCGCCTTTTTTCTCTCCTCCTTCCCACCCCCCCCCCCCCCCCCCCCCCTCCTCCTCCTCCTCCTCCTCCTCCTCCGATCCGGTATTTTTTTTTGCCCAAAATGCAGTTATAGCCGACGAAATTGACATTATTTCGTCGGCTATAACTTTAAAATATTAATATATTCCGACGAAATAGCCGACGAAATAGCTCAAATCGTCGGCTATACTTCAGAACAAATAGCCGACGAATTCAAATTTCGTCGGCTATAATTTTAAAATATTAATATATTTGACCAAGCTTTGGTCGACGAAATCATTTTCGTCGGCCATAATTCGTCGGCCAAGGTTGGAATGGCCGACGAATTGGTTTTTTTCGTCGGCCATTGGTATTACCGACGAATTATAGCCGACAAAATTTTCGTCGGTAGAAGGAATAGCCGACGAAAATTTGGAATAGCCGACGAAAAAAATTTCGTCGGCTATTCTGTCAAAGCTGGTAGTGAGAATTTTTGGTATTATAGGATTATAACTTGTTATATGCATTCCGACACAAATTGTTGCCTGAACATACTTAGGTTTGCTGCTATAGCTATGTGAAGCAGATACTTAGTTTCTAACTTGCACATACTTAGCTTTTATCACCAAGGGTGGATAAGTTTAACCCTCAGCAACTTAATTGGGATATAAGCCTCTTCATCCTTCATATGACGTGCAGTGTACAAGGAAGCACCGAAACTTCCTTCCACACTGCCAACAGAAAACAAGGAAGCAAGAAAGAAGAAAATGTATATATCACACACCTTTTGTAGCCATTTTTTTATCCTTGTATGATGTGCAGTATCTTCTTTAGGCCTTTTCTTGTTGTTCTTGATGTCACATATGGTTTCAAGCATGAACTCCATCTACACGTATCAGATTAGATTTCTCAGCTCTTGACGCAAAAGTTTCTGAACAATTTAAACAGTAGAGTTGTAAGCTTACTCGTCTACCATTGATTTTCTCCTGGTCATCTCCACATGAAGCTTTTAGCTCATTTACTCTATTCTGAACACTCGCGATAAAAAATTTCATCGCAAGAGGATCATCAGCCCTTATTTTCATTCCACAACCTGTTCAGAAAGGACACTTCATGTTATACTGATGGGACTTATTCTCAAGCACATTTTGTACCTGCAAAACAATCTTATACATATATTACCACCCTTTTTGTGTCGGATGTAGTATTGACAAGTAGGGATCGTTCTATACGGGGAAATCAAGGGCATTTAATCACACAAAGCATTACATATTCATATGGGGGGTTGAGATTTGTATCTAACAACTACTCAAATTTACGAAAAATCAAATACTAAAATAAATATATACATATGATCAACATCTCTTACTCATAACACTAAACACAAAATTCATATAACAATTGACAATTTCGCACAAAGTATTAAAATAACAAACGACATGCATTCAAGATCAATTTCAGTTCCAATTTAGTTAGAGCCCTTCGCGGTTCATCTAATTAGCAAAACTCCTTAATTATTCAGAACTAGCTTCATTATTCAGAACTTGCTTCGCGTATAATCCTAAACATAGTATTAAATAGTTTAAAGACACTTCGCGTAGAAATTAAACCAAGAAACACATAATCACAATGAGTCGAATTAGAAACAAGTGACAAGTATGGCGTCACCTCACCCCATCAACATATATATTTTCAAAATTACTCTAGCCCTTTGAACACATACAAGATGAATCAACTTCACGTATGAAGCATCTCATAAGATATTCGGCATGTAAAGCAAACATATGAGATTCGGCCATAATCAAGGCCGAACTTGATAGGAGCACAATATGTGACGTTCTTAATGTATTTTACCCTCATTTACGCAATTGCTTAACCCTTATTATTGTTTTATAGAGTCGTTTAATCGAGTCGAAGTCTTTGGTAGAGTTTACTAACGAAATGAGCTTAAATGTCGAAATATGCTGAATTTATGAAGAGTTTGATTCAAAATAGGACTCCTTGTTGCATCAGGAATCCTAATCGGTTAAGGAGTCTACAATGACTCGACGTTTCTCAAAACGTCGAAGGTTTTAAGAGTTTCACTAAAAGTAGAACTCCTTATTGAACCAGGAAATCCAAATGGAATCAGGATTCTTACTCTAATGAATTTCGGCATATTTAATTATTATTTCCCTAATATATATTTCTCTTATCTATTTTCAGGAAATTAAAAGAAGGGAAATTGGATTTAAATGAGAAGCATGCCGAGCACATGCCATAAAGCTTGTCGATCAAGACACAAGGAAAGCATGCCATGCACATGAAGAGGAGTAGAAGAATTCGGCATAGGAAGGGTTTTGCCGAATTATTAAAAGAAACCTTAAATGAATGTAGACTTTATTCCATGCACATTCATTTAGGGTTAATGCCGAATTACATGAAGAATTCAAGAATGAATGTGGACTGAATTCCATGCAAGTTCATTTAGGGTTTGTGCCGAAATTTCTGAAATTGTTAAAGAGAATTTCGGCAAACAAAGGGCAAGAAGAGAAGAAGTCGTGCAAACAAAGAAAAGAAAAGAAGAGTTCGGCACAAACTCTTGGTGCCGAACCCTAACCCTAATCCTATTGCCGAAAACCCTAGCTCTTGATCCCTCTCCCATATAAATAGTTCGACATAGCCATTAAAAAAGGATCTTCTCTCTTATACTTTCACAAGCTAAAATTCTGCTGAAATAGCTCCACACTTTCGAAGAATAATACAAACCGAAACCCTCTCCATCACCTTACCAAATTCGCATCTCCACTTCCATCGAATCCACATCATTGCCGAAGCTTCCTTGAAGGTTTATTAAAGTGTGATTCACTCTTCTCTCATGGCTTTTATTCTTCTGTATAAATACAATACTTTGTCTATGAAGATTGTAAGAATTTGTGAATGTTTATTTGGTTTCATTAATTTAAACTTAGACTTCCGAATTTGTTATATGGTTGTTTGAAGTTTCAGTTTTGTTCATAATGTATTGCGATTTGTAATCAGGGTTTGTATGTGAGCATGCTTCGATTTTTGTTCTTTAATTATGTTGGTTTACTTTCTGAATTCGTATGCATCACAAATTAATGCATGAGTTCGGCCTTGATCATGGCCAAACTTTTGTATTTACTTCATATGCCGAATACTACATGAGGTTGATTATGCGCAAAGTTGATTTACCTCATGTTGGTTCAAAGGGCTAGAGTAATTCTGAAAAATATACATGTCTCCAATTTGGCTTATTGTGCGTATGTGTTCTTCGTGTTTACTTTCTACGCCAAGTGTTCTTAAACCGAATTACATATGTTTAGGATTACTCGCCAAGATAATTATAAATACTTTGTCTTAACGATTAGATGAGCCGCCAAGGACTCTAATTAAAATTGGAACCGATTTGATTCTTGATTAATTGTTATATTGCTGCCGTAATTACCTTGATTAATTTCGTTATATATTGTGTGAGTTTTGTGTTTTGTGTTATGTGTAAGAGATGTTGATCATATGTATATATTAATTTAGTCTTTTAAATTTCGTAAAAATCAGTAGTTGTTAGATATAAATCCAAAACCCCCCATATTAATATGTGATGCTTTGTGTGATTAAATGCCCTTGATTTCCCCGGATAGAACGATCCCTACTTGTCAATACTACACTCGACACAAGAAGGGTAATATATATGCACTACTAGAAAAGAGGGTTTTCCCGACGAAAAAAAAAAAACGGCCGACGAATTAAAATTTTCGTCGGTAATTCTAAGGAATAGCCGACGATTTTATTTTTCATCGGTAAAAAAAAAAATCGTCGGCCATAGTTTAACCATAGCCGACGAAACCTTTTTTCGTTGGTATTTTCAAAAAATCGTCGGCTATATTCATATTTCAACCGACGATTTGTATTTTCGTCGGCCTTTCTCCGAAACATTAGCCGACGAACATTTTCGTCGGCTATAAGTCTATATAGCCGACGAGTACTATATTTGATTTCGTCGGCTATGATTAAAAAAAAAAAACAAAAAAAGACCACCTTCCATTTTCTATCACTATCGACAAACCATTGCTTCATCCTTCAAATGCAAATATGTCGTCAAATAAGATATGACCGAAATAATGAAATACGTCTACGGTTGAAAAATGACAAGATTCCGACAAAATCTATGTGCCGAATGTTGCGATTAACTGTTTTTTACTTCCGTTTTCCTATGGGTAGCCTGACGTTCGGTAAATATTTGGAGGAAAATTTTTATACGATTAGTTGCGTCTCATCCATTTGAAACTATTATCTGTTGAAGGTCAGGCTAAAAAACGTCATTTAGACAGGCCAATTACCATTTCTAAGCGTTTATTTGACTCACCCGGTTGACCGTCCCGATCGAGCCTTTAACGTTGTCAGATGTAGTTGGGTTTTTATTCATACATGTATTTAATCTTAACGGTGATATCTGACGGTTGGAATAGATTTTCCAAACTTTTAGATTCAAAATCGGAACATATGCACTAACGTTCCTTAACTTGTTTACCAACCGTACATCTGAGACTTATATATATATATATATATAATCAAATAAAATCATAGCCTCGACCGTACATTTGAGGCTTATATATATATAGCCGACGGTACTATATATAACCGTAAATCATAGCCTCTTTTCGACGAGTACTATATATATAATCCGTACGGTCCCCGACCGTACATCTGAGACATATATATATATATAATCAAATAAAATCATAGCCTTGAAGAAACATATATATATATCTAACATGTCTCAATGTCATAGAAATAATATCGAAAAGAATAAATAACTTCGACATGTCTCACATGTCGGAAAAATCACAAATACCGAAAGCATAAAATCTCCGGAAATCTCATTTCCGGTCCTTTCATTTGAATACCATTAAAACTTATTTAGCATGATCAATTATGAATAATTAAAACATACTATTTCCGGAAACCTCGTTTCCGGATAAAATCACGTACTACTAAAATAGTAGTAAAAGCATAACCCCAAAACCATATTTCTTTAAATATCATTTCATTTTAAATATATGATTTTTCATGCTTCTGAAATCATTTATTTGAAATAAACTTCATTTCATTAAAACAATTATGCATGCATTTATTTAAAATAAAAATCCACTCACAGTACGGCCGAGCGCGCCGCTAATCCGATCTCTCGTCCCGTCAAATAACCTCTCGACCTGTAATAGGGACGTAATTATAATTATTACGAAACTCGGAATTTATTTATAATCGGTATAGGGATTTCGCCTCAATACCGAATAATCTACGTCTGAAATTACTCAGGACACCCACTCCGTGTCCGATTAATTCTTTTCCTAGTTATTTCGTCGTAAAACCATTTTAATCAGTTTTTAACCTTTTTACGGTAAGTCAACAGTAATAATCCAAGGTCAAACAGTAATTATTCTAGGTCAAACAGTAAATTCTGAAAGTCAAACAGTAAATGGTTAAAATCTAATTACTATTTACCATTTATTTTACTGTTTACTGTTTAATGTTTACTGTTTACTGTTTTACTTTTCACCTTTTACCGTTTTACCTTTTACCTTTTACTGTTTCACTATTCATCGTCTTCAAGCTCTCGCCGCCGGAACAGTGGTGCCGCCGCCGGAACAGCAGCGCCGCCACAGGAGGCCAAAACATCTCCAATCGATCCCAAATTTCCACAGCAGCGTCGCCACCACCTCGGGGACTCATCCCCGTCGCCTCCGCCGCCAAAAACCCACGCAGCCACCGCGTACGGAGGCCGGTACGGCGGCCCAAAAATCCCAAACTCCAATATCTCCAAAACTCAACCAATCGAACCCCAAATTATACTCAATCGACTCCAATCATTGTCCTAAACCCGAATTCAACCTCCCATTACACCAAAAACATCAATTACACAACCTCCATAAAAAATCACCAAAACCCTAAAAATTTCAAATCCTAATTTCTCCTTACCTGGATAGATTCGGTTCAATTCCTTTGGTGGGATGCTTGTGCGAATCAAGATCTCGATTTCCCCACTAAAATCGGGACAAGAAGTGGCCGGAGGAGGGAGCTCCGGTTCGACTGTGTCGAACCCTCTCGGTTGTCGCACGGCCAAACGACGGCGTTTAACGCCGTGCCGCTGCCACAGACGCGAAGAGGAGGCCGAGCCGGTCCGAACGTGACCGGTGCGCCGGCCCAGTTCGGCCGGACGGCGGAGAATCGGTGGAGGTCGGGCCGAGTCGGGGAAGAGGAGAGAGAAAGGAGAGAGAAGAAAAAGAAAGAAAAGAAAAAGAAAAAGAAAAAATGGGGGATTTCCCTTTCGGGAAATTTTCTCCCGGCTATTTATACTCGTCTAAAATCGGACAAATTTCCGATTTTACATCATAACTGTTTCATGCGAACTCCAAATTGAGCATGCTACGTGTCCACGAACTTGTCTCAACATCTTTTACCTCGTCAAGCAATAAAATCCTCGGTCAGGTCAACTCATCTAAAAGTCAACCTTTAGAACTTTCGAATCGTAAAAACAATTCCCGAGGAGTAAAAGTAAGAGTAAACCAGTTAAAAGGTAATTCGAGGTTCGGGTCGTATCATTTTATCACTGCGGTTCTAAATGAGAATACCTTATGCCGAGCCCCATAATATCTCCTTTCAAGATCTTTCTCATGATTCTTAAAATATGTGAACTTTGTATGTGGAGATTATCTCAAGAGTTGAGCTTATGGTTTTGGTTCATTTGTGCACATAATTGTTATATGAAGTTTATATTGATAGTATTATTCACAAAGTGCTTTGATTTGATGAAATATGCAAGCTATTTGTTGCCTTACAATCTATTCTCTTGCATATACTTTGAGTGAATAATGTCATATCATGAGTGAAAAGAAGAGAGTATGCCTAGTGAGGAGGATTGAATTAACTTGACATGTTTACATGCTTATTTTCTCACTTCTTACTTATTCTCTCACTTCTTACTTATTCATGCCATGAAACATGTCTTTGACACTTGGGATTATTGCGCTTACACTTGAATGCTTAAAACTTGAAAGCTATGTGTTTAAAAGATCCTGAGACAATCATTTAGGGGCAATAGTTTTAGTAGAGTCTTTTATTTTGTTTTGCTAAGGGACTAGCAAAAGCTAAGTGTGGGGTAGTTGATAGGTGCATAATATATGACGTTCTTAATGTATTTTACCCTCATTTACACAATTGCTTAACCCTTATTATTGTTTATAGAGTCGTTTAATCGAGTCGAAGTCTTTGGTAGAGTTTACTAACGAAATGAGCTGAAATGTCGAAATATGCTGAATTTATGAAGAGTTTGATTCAAAGTAGGACTCCTTGTTACATAAAGAATCCTAATCGGTTAAGGAGTCTACAATGGCTCGACGTTTCTCAAAACGTCGAAGGTTTTAAGAGTTTCACTAAAAGTAGAACTCCTTATTGAACCAGGAAATCCAAATGGAATCAGGATTCTTACTGTGATGACCCGACCTGACCTGGCTAGGAAAGCTAGCAGGTAGGCGACCTGACCTGGCTAGGGAAAGGAAGCTAGCAGGTAGGTAGGTCACACATCCCACATAAGTGGATGCTGTGTTTATATGTGCAGAGTTAGCTCAATACTTAAGGACACGTTTTGGGGGCGCAATGGCTTCGGAAGGGGTTGAGAACTCCGAAGTTAAGCTTGCTAAGCTCAAAGCAATCCCAGGATGGGTGACCTACTAGGAAATTACTCATGAGCGAGCCTCCAGAAGTAAATCCGTGCGGGAGTGCGAGCCCAAAGCGGACAATATCCTAAGTATATGAGCTGGGCTGTTACAAATATATAAATATCCGACAAGCCTCAATGTCATAAAAATAATTTCGAAAAGAATATATAATATCTACATATTGGATATGTCGGATATATATGAGTATATTTCGAGGCTATTATACTAATGATTATTATAAGCCTCAGATGTGCGGTCGGGGACCGTACGGATTTATGATATATAAGGGGAAGCGTACTTTCGGTTTTGTTTTCGGATTTTCACCATATCAGGGTCCCGATATATATTGATGCTAGCTAGCTTAGTCGCCTGAGCCCATGCGAGGTGACGACTTGACCACATAGGTCAGATTCACGCTCGGTGGTCGACGTGTACGGGCATAGCGTGAGACGCTATAGAGAGTCTTGGAGGCTACTATTAAATGGTGGTAATGACGTTCCCCTATTCTATTATATGACCAATGAGATTGGTCATGATTTTATATTATTTAGTTTTCGAGAATATTTTCTCTATGAGACTTTCTGTAATTTAATAAATTCCCGAACCAGTAGGACTGGGTTTTTATATGACCAATGGGATTGGTCGTGAAATATTATTAATTGATTTTCAAAAATATTTCGTTTTGAAATACGTATATAAACAAAAGTATTATTTGTTTATTTGATATATCAGCGGGGCTGATTTTTAAATACGATTTTCTTAAAACGTGGGACTTTTTATTAAAGGCATGCAATGTGGTTTTATTTCTAAAATAATGGGAAAGTAATATTATACTTTCAACTAAAGTATTATATTAAATTGTTTTATTTTTTATCCAGTCACTCTAACGTTTTTAATTTACTTTCCCCTGGGCCCTTCGTTTTAAAATCGCCTAGTGTGCAGACTAGTGATCAGAGGTCAAGAGTACTCGGAGTCGAGGCATAATCATCATCATTGTGGCTTCCGCTAGGTGGGATCTGTGATCCCTTATTCTTTTATTTTCATATTATTTCTTGTTATATTTCCATTTGTAATTCCAGTTCATTTTATTAGATTGCTCTGATTACCTGTGAGACAGTTGAATTAGATTTTGTGTTTATCTATGGCGGTTGTTGTGTTTGGTGAGCAGATGGCTCCAGGTGTTGAGGTTGGAACTGGAATTAGAAGTGTTTTTAAATTTTGCAGGTTTTAGGGTTGTCTATCTTAAGGTTGGCTTATCGATTTATCGATAGAGTTAATCTTAAGGTAGTCCCCGCAGGATCTTATCCGGATTTCACGGTGAAATCCGGGGCGGGTCCTGTCAGTTTGATTCAAATCTTTCTTCGGGTGATAGGTAGAATTTCCGAGATATGGATAGTATAGCCAGGTCAGGTCGCCTACCTGCTAGCTTCCCTAGCTAGGTCAGGTCGGGTCATCACAATCACAATCCACCCTAAAGCCGGGTCGTATCACTTACTCTAATGAATTTTGGCATATTTAATTATTATTTCCCTAATATATATTTCTCTTATCTATTTCAGGAAATTAAAAGAAGGGAAATTAGATTTAAATGAGAAGCATGCCGAACACAAGCCATGAAGCTTGTCGATCAAGACACAAGGAAAGCATGCAATGCACATGAAGAGGAGAAGAAGAATTCAACATAGGAAGGGTTTTGCCGAATTATTAAAAGAAACCTTAAATAAATGTAGACTTTATTCCATGCACATTCATTTAGGGTTAATGCCGAATTACATGAAGAATTAAAGAATGAATGTGGACTGAATTCCATTCAAGTTCATTTAGGGTTTGTGCCGAAATTTCTGAAATTGTTAAAGAGAATTTCGGCAAACAAAGGGCAAGAGGAGAAGAAGTCTTGCAAACAAAGAAAAGAAAAGAAGAGTTCGGCACAAACTCTTGGTGCCGAACCCTAACTATAATCCTCTTGCTGAAAACCCTAGCTCTTCCCTCTCCCATATAAATAGTTCGGCATAGCCATTAAAAAAGGATCTTCTCTCTTATACTTTCACGAGCCAAAATTCTGCCGAAATAGCTCCACACTTCCGAAGAATAATACAAGCCGAAACCCTCTCCATCACCTTACCAAATTCGCATCTCCACTTCCACTGAATCCACATCATTGCCGAAGCTTCCTTGAAGGTTTATCAAAGTGTGATTCACTCTTCTCTCATGGCTTTTATTCTTCTGTATAAATACAATACATTGTTTATGAAGATTGTAAGGATTTGTGAATGTTTATTTGGTTTCATTAATTTAAACTTAGACTTCCGAATTTATTATATGGTTGTTTGAAGTTTCGGTTTTGTTCATAATGTATTGCGATTTCTAATCAGGTTTTGTATGTGAGCATGTTTCGATTTTTGTTCTTTAATTATGTTGGTTTACTTTTTGAATTAGTATGAAGCACAAGTGATAGGAGCACAATGTGCGACGATATTAATGTGTTATTACCCCTTATTTGTGCTTTGTTAAGTCTATTTAAAGTAAGATAAAGTCAAAATAAAGTTTAGAGTCGCTTTGGTAGAGTTTTAGAGAAAATGTGCTTAATTGTCAGAAAAACGACTAAGTATAGAAATTTGAGGAAAAAGTGTAAAAATGTTGTTTTCGTGATTTTGAGGCATGTGTTTAACTGACTTATTCTTCTCCAAATTTGATACAGTTTGGCAGGAATATATTTGGCAAGCTGGAGTATATTGTGTCAAAACGTCAGATTAATTGGAGCTCGGAAAGTCACCCAAAAGATGGCTGCAACTTGGCAGTTTGAACAAAACGATCCAGGGAATAACATGACTTCTGTACGACGCATCACTTGGAACTAGAGGATGTGTCTTATATGGATGTAAAGCCCTATGAGTCTAGTTTCTCCAGGACTTGGAATAACACCAATCGGATCACTGTGGAAGGAGTTATGCAGATTGACTGGAGAAAGGTCAATCTGCCGAGAAACAGAGTGGTTTCCCGGTTGCGCAAGGAAAGCTTTCCTTTGGAATTTTGAAGCGTGGATCAGCTGTAATGGACCTAAAGACTTGTTGGACATGTCCATACTAACTTAATGAGAAGATTCAAGTTCAAGATCAGTCCAAAAAGAGTCTAGAAGAAAAGAATTCAGATAACAAGAGAAAGAAAAAGAATCCTGATAATTTCGGGAAAATTCATGTGCACACTATCCAACTTCCACAGACTCTCCAGGACAGCTTACAATGAATCAGAGTTCGAACCATATATGGATAGAAAGCTACGGGAGTATAGTTTCCAACCCAATTAGAATCACCTCAATAGCTATTTTCTAGAGAGAGATATGCCATATTTATGACACGAAGGTCAAATCTGCCGAATCAGGATTGCTTAACCTAATGTGATTCAATTGTTGCCCAATTTTCTCCCTAGACTTCCTCTATAAATACCAAGGCTTATGGACAGAAAAAATCAGCTCTTCTCTCTCACTTTCACAAAGCCAAAACTCTGCCAAAATAACACCACAATATCCAAAGAAAATCCAAGCCGAAACCATCATCCATTGCATTCAAGATCGCATCTCCACCTCCTTCCGAATCAACACTTGATGAGAGTTCTTCAAGGTTTCTTTTAAAGTGTAATCCACTCTTATCTCATGGCTTGTAATTTTCTGTATAATTACTTAACTTTGTCTATGAAGTTTGTATAGATTTGTGGATGCTTATTTGGTTTTATAAGTTATACTTTGGATTTATGAAATTTTGTTATGTGTTTTGGTTTTCTATTTGTTTAATTTCTGAATATAGCATGTAACGAATTAATCAGGGTTTTCTTGTATTAAAATCGCTTGTTATCTTGTTCATACTTTGGTTTATTTTCTGAATTCATGTGCATTTAAATTAGTACATGAAGGCTGCCTAGATCAAGGCCGAACCTTATGTGACAGGACCCGAACCAGATTTCACCCTGAAACCCAGATAAGGCCCTGTGGGGACTACCTTAAGATTAACTCTATCGATAAATCGATAAGCCAACCTTAAGATAGACAACCCTAAAACCTGCAAAATTTAAAAACACTTCTAATTTCCAGTTCCACCCATAACACTTGAAGCCATCTGCTCCCCAAACACAACCACCGTCAAAGATAAACACAAAATCAAATTAATTTAATATTCAAAGGCTCACAGGTAATCAGAGAAATCTAACAAAATGAACTGGAATCACAAATGAAAATATAACAAGAAATGTAATATGAAAATAAAAGAATAAGGGATCACAGATCCCACCTAGCGGAAACGACAACGATGATGGCTATGCCTCGACTTCGAGTACTCTTGACCTCTGATCACTACTCTGCACACTGGGCGATTTTAAAACGAAGGGCCCAGGGAAAAGTAAATTAAAAACGTTAGAGTGAGTGGATAAAAATAAAACAATTTAATATAATACTTTAATTGTAAGTATCATATTACTTTCCCAATATTTTATAAATAAAACCACATTACATGTCTTTAATAAAACGTTCCACGTTTTAAAAAAATCGTATTTAAAAATCAGCGCTGCTGATATATCAAATAAACAAATAATACTTTTGTTTATATTAGCATTTCAAAACGAAATACTTTTGAAAATCAATTAATAATATTTCACGACCAATCCCATTGGTCATATAAAAACCCAGCCCCGCTGGTTCGGGAATTTATTAATATCAGAAATCTCATAGAGAAAATATTCCGGAAAACCTCATAATTTAAAAATCATGACCAAACTCATTGGTCATATAATAGAATAGGGGAACGTTATTACCACCATTTAACAGTAGCCTCCAAGGCTCAGGGTCGAGCCTCCAAGACTCTCTCTATAGCGTCCCACGCTATGCCTGTACACGTCGACCACCGAGCGTGAATTTGACCTATGTGGTCAAGTCGTCACCTCGCATGGGCTCAGGCGACACTATGCCTGTACACGTCGACCACTGAGCGTGAGTCTGACCTATGTGGTCAAGTCGTCACCTCGCATGGGCTCAGGCGACAAAGCTAGCTAGCATCAATAAACATATCTGGACCCTGATATGGTGAAAATCCAAAAAACAAAACCGAAAGTACGCTTCCCCTTATATATCATAAATCCGTACGGTCCCCGACCGCACATCTGAGGCTTATAAATATAATAAAATAGAATCATAGCCTCGAAAATATATATCACCGGCATATCTCATATGCCGTAAGATAATCTCGAAAGAGAATATATATATAAAGCCTCGACATGTCTCACATGTCGTGAAATTCACAAATAGTGAAATCATAAAATCCACGGAAATCTCATTTCCGGTCTTTCAAATATAAAATACATTAAATCATACGATTAAATATAATTTATCAAATCATACTATTTCCGGAAATCTCATTTCCGGGTATAATACGTACTACTAAAATAGTAGTAAAAGTATAACCCAAATCTATAATTTACTTTAAATATTAAATCAACAATTATAACAGAAGTATATGAATTATCGACTTTCGATAATTCATATCATGCTTACGAACTCATTTAATTAAATAAATTACATTTCCATAAAACGTAATTGCATGCATTTATTTTAAAATAAAATCCACTCACAGTACGGCCGAGCGTGCCGCTAATCCGGTGTCTCGTCCCGTCGAATAACCTCTCGACCTGTAATAGGGACGTAATTATAATTATTACGAAACTCGGAATTTAATCATAAACGTTAAATCTGCGGACGTCCTCACTCGCACGAAACCTCCCAATTTTCTCCTTTTCAGTTATCGGTATAGGAATTACGTCTCAATACCGAAAATCTACGTCCGAAATTACTCAGGACACCCACCTCGTGTCCGATTAATCCTTTTACTAGTTATTTCGTCGTAAAACCCCTTTAAAACAGCTTTTACCTTTTTACGGTAAGTCAACAGTAATTTTTAATGGTCAAATAGTAATTATTCTAGGTAAAACAGTAATTCTGAAAGTCAAACAGTAAATAGTTAAAATCCAATTACTATTTACCATCTACTTTTACTGTTTACCTTTATTTTTACTGTTTACTATTTACTTTTCACCTTTTACCGTTTTACTTTTACTTTTTACTATTTCACTGTTCATCATCTCCTACCTTACGCCGCCGGAACAGCAGCGCCGCCGCCGGCAGCGCCGCCACAGTGGCCCAAACACCTTAATTTCAACCCAAAATCCACCTAAAACGATCACCACCACCTCAAGAATACATCACCACCATTTCCGCCTCCAAAAGCCGACACAGCCGCCGCGAACGGCGGCCGATACGGCGGCCCATTTTCCATAAATCCAATTTTCTCCAAAAACCAACCAAATCAATACCAAATTACACTAATTCCACTCATTTCAACCTCTTAAACACGAATTTAACCTCAAAATTCATCGAAAACATCAAAATCACAACCTCCACCGATTTGACCAAAAACCCTAAAAATTTCATTTTCTAATTCCTCCTTACCTGCTATAGATTGGCTCAATTCCTTTCATGGAAGTGTTGCACAAGTTGAGGCCTTCAATTCCCCCCAAGAATCGGGTGGAACCTTGGCCGGAGGAGGGAGAACCAGCCCAACTGGGCTTGAAGTTCTTGGGCTGGAATCGGCCGAACGGCGGCGATTCGAGCCGCGTCGCTGTGACAGAAAGGAAGAGGAGGAGAAGGCGGTCCAAACGGGACCGGTGGTGAGCCGAGGGGTGGCCGGACGGCGGAGTTCTGTCGGCGCTGGGTCGGTGGCACGGCTGAGTCGGGGAAGAGGAGAGAGAAAAGAGAGAGAAGAAAAGAAAGAAAAAGAAAAAGAAAAAGGAAAGTTTCCCGTTCGGGAAATTTTTCATTTCCCGCTATTTATACTCGTCCAAAAATCGGACAATTTTTGATTTTACATTGTAACTTTTTCATATGAACTCCAAATTGAGCATGCTACGTGTCCACGAACTCGTTTCAACGTCTTCTACCTCGTCATGAAATAAAATCCTCGGTCGAGTCAACTTATTTAAAAGTCAACCTTTAGAACTTTCAAATCGTAAAAACAATTCCCGAGGAGAAATTGTAACGGTCCGGCACGCGCAGTAGAGATATTGTCCGCTTTGGGAATCACCCCGCACGGTTTTGCTTCGGGAGCTGCCTGCCTACTAGCTTCCCAGTAGGTCACCCATCTTGGGATTGCTACGAGGCGAGCAAGGTTAACTTCGGAGTTCCCATCCCCTCCGAAGCCATTGAGCCCCAAAACGCGTCTCTTCATATTGTGCTAACCCTGCACATATAAGCATCGCATCCACACTCCTTCGGGCGATGTGAGATTTGTGACCTACCTACCTGCTAGCTTCCTAACCAGGTCAGGTCTGGGTCCACACACAATCCACCCTAAGGCCGGGTCATCACAATCCACCCCCCTTAGGGTCTGACGTCCGCGTCGGCACATTTCCGGCCGAGGACAGGCTCTGATACCATTTGTAACTGTCCGGCACGCGCCGTAGAGATATTGTCCGCTTTGGGAATCACCCCGCACGGTTTTGCTTCGGGAGCTGCCTGCCTGCTAGCTTCCCAGTAGGTCACCCATCCTGGAATTGCTACGAGGCGAGCAAGCTTAACTTCAGAGTTCCCATCCCCTCCGAAGCCATTGAGCCCCCAAAACGCGTCTTTATATATTGTGTTAACCCTGCACATATAAGCATCGCATCCACTCTCCCTCGGGCGATGTGAGATTTGTGACCTACCTACCTGCTAGCTTCCCTAACCAGGTCAAGTCAGGTCCACACAATCCACCCTAAGGCCGGGTCATCTCAGAAATAATAAAAGTAAAACAGTTACACGGTAATTCTAGGTTCGGGTCGTATCAATTCTCCCCTCCTTATAAAAATTTCGTCCTCGAAATTTACTTACCTGCCAAAACAGAAGGATGAGCACTGACATCTCACTGCTTCTCTATTTTCTCAAGTAGTTCCCTTAATCTCATAAATTACCTCAAACAATTTAGTCCTCCCGATCAAGACTTTCAACTAACTGCTCCTTGACATTCAAATCTTTCTTCGGGTGATATGTTGAATTTCCGAGATATGCGAAGGATCGGCAATTACTCATGGAGTATAGATACGTGGAAAAACGTCATGTATCTTGGATAATTTCGAAAGTAGCTTTAACCGATAAGCTACCGGACCAATCCGCTCCGTAATCTCATGAAGGCAGCGATCTCATCTCTAATATCAGCATAACTCTCTCTAGGAGAGTTGCTCATCTCCGTTACTTTTGAACTGCATCTCACAAGGCTCAATAAGTCTTTTAGGATCTGAATAGACATCTCTGTCAATTCACCCATCCAAATGTGCAAGATAATGCTAAATCTCATCAAACCAATAAAGCTGCTTGCAACTCCTTTCAGGTCCATAAAATAAATCACGATTCTCAATCAGATTTTATGAACTTAGGCATCACAGGGTCTAACAATCCCTATCACCCACATAAATTCATGTCGAATTTGGGTGTGGAAATACGCCATACATACAAATCACATAGGGATATCAAATCTCACACTGACACCTGCAAACGCCGCTAAGAACTTTGGGGTTCTACCTCTCAACGTTTACATGTTGTCACATCAATCAATAACGTCCCATCACTTGAACTAAAGAAATACACATGTGAGCTATTCCATGCTTTATCACTCATATGGTCTCAGGACGAGTCCTCAACTTATGCTTCCCATACTAAAATAATCAGGACTAGTTTCAAATGAAACTGACTTATCAAAGTCCAGGCTCGTCCATGGATAAAGCAACTCTCATAACTCACAACTCACAAAAGAGTGTGACCTGAATCAGCGTCAAATGTGACCACCAACAGAGGCTTCCAACTAGATACATCAGCTACCACCAATAACCCAGATCCGATATGACATCAAGAAATATTTCGGATGTCAAAACCAATTTTCATAATCGACGATTAACACCAGAACTGTTAAATTGTCCATTATCAAAAACAACATTGCAACGAAAATCGAACTTCAGCATATAACCTTAAACTCGAGAGAAAACATCTCAAATACCAAAAGACTCGTTGCATTTCACAAAATAAACCTCACAATCTGAGTTGCTCGAGCCAACAAATATTCAATATCCCCTAATAACTTGCCTCAAAGAAAAGAAATCCTCGAGAAATAACATTCTCGAAACCTCAATTAAGTTATAGAGGTTCCAGTCAATATCTCGTCCCACGAGAACTGACATAAGGATAAACTCAAATCAATGAGTATTCAATGAAAACACCAATCCGCATTACATAAATAATGACTTCTCAAGTCATCTCTGGCTCAGTAAGTGGTCCCACCACAATACGATCCCAAAAGAAAATTCTCCCACTAACAAAACGTCTTTCAACTAATAAGAATACGCACTACTCACGTCATAACATTCCTTATACAAGCCTTGACTCGAAACACTTCATGAGTCAACAGGGAAACTCCTTTCCCGCAAGGCTATACTATAAGTGACAAATAAAATACCTCGAACAAATCCCCTGGCATTGCCCTGCAAAACCAGTAGGAAAACTAAATACTCGTGACTCATAATACTGTTCTCAAGATTCACTTTACTTAATGAAGTCACTTGAGTTATTAGTGTCCTCTGATTGAGTCACACCATTCAATTCTTATTCCACGCTGCATTCAATGACTTCAATATCGCTGACCTCTTGGCGTCGAAATCTCTATATCCACAATCGTCGGAGTCCAGGTTGCAACTATCCACATGACTCACACACTTGTCGAAATAAGAACAAGGCCGATATCTTTGCTTGACAAGTGTTCCGTGACAAATTAAATAGTCAACGTCAATATTCGTCGTCAACCAGATAAATGTTCAAAAATCAAAAGATATCGCTACGACGGTAGCAGATAGAATTCCGACTCAACTATGGAAGATTACTGAAATAGCTCTAGAATTCAAAAATTGCTTCCTGGAAGTCACCGTTGGATTTCAATCCAACCACCACAGATAAACATGTGACTTCAATCCGAACTAGTAGCCATTCACAAATCTTGAATCGGGATTACGGATCAAAAGTTATGATCCGTTGAAGTTTCGAAGCAATTCCTCGAATAAGAAACACAAAAGAACGAAAGAAGTGGCCGATCAAATATAAATATAAATATTTATATAATGACCAGTCGATAAAAGACGTTTGTCGAATTATGGTACAATTACCAGAATCTTCTCATCCGAATTACTGAGCTAACCATGCAATGGTCGAATAGATCCCTGATCTCGCTATTTCAAATATTCACCAGTTGCTTATACGATAAACTATGTGATCAGGCTTAACCACCTTTTACCATCACTCGATAATTCCATAGTCAAAAAGACGATCTCACAATCCTTATGCTGCTAAAATTCTCCATAGGCACCCAACTTCGATTCCATACTAATCTCCCAATGTTACCACGACTACATCTTCAAATCTCTTTCCCCTCAAATACCACATGTTTCAAAACAAATGATCTCCAATCCAGGTAGCTATTTCAATTTCTAATTCTTCATTTATCCAATCTTCCGACCAAGGTCGCTAAGATTTAGAATTATTTATAGCTCCCACAATCTCCTTATGGCTCTCCATTCCTTCCGTCATAACCGATATGTCCAAAATCAAGATAAGACGGTTATGAGATTCATAAAAACAACACATGTACATTGCCACTTAAATGTCCACTGACTCACTTTCTCCACATACGCCAAATCCATTGGTTAATCCACAAAAATATAGCTGAAGAGTGGCTCTAACACAATACTCGTAACAATCTAAAATCACAGTCAGAATGTTACATAATCAATTTCCCCACTCATTTCAACAAGGTCGCAACAATGACAATCATCTCACTCTGGCCTTATTAACATTTCCAAAATCGATCACTTAAATAGGCTGCTCAAGGACTAGGGCCAAATCCCCGTACACACGTGAATAAGAGACCAAGGTCTCAATGTATAGCCCTCTCAGGAATAACATCTTCCTATCTCAAAAGAAATAGGGCCGAAAGATCTGAGTTTCCAACTCGTAACCAGACGCTAGAACTGTTGATAAGCGTCAAAACACAACTGGATAGGTATAACTCACATACCTATTACGTACGCAAGGATAACGTCCTAAGAGGTCGATGTACTCGAGGCATAGTCTAAGAGATACAACTCGATACCTTGAATGTATTTTACATACTTAATAATGACAATAACACCAAGGAGCACGATGGGTATCTGCTGCAGTCGGATCCATCAGTCGGAGGTACTAAGCATTACTAAGCATATAAAATAACTGAATAAAATAGTACTCTACCGAGTACATAACAAGACACCAAATAATCAAAGTCACACACTTAATGAACACACTAGCATCGAGATACATGATGGAAATCCGCCGCGATCGGACCATCAATCCAAAATACTAGGCGTCATCAAGTATAAAAGATAATACGACTCAAGGAATGAAAGGACCTAATGCTCTGATACCAAACTGACAGGACCCGAACCAGATTTCACCCTGAAACCCGGATAAGGCCCTGCGGGGATTACCTTAAGATTAACTCTATCGATAAATCGATAAGCCAACCTTAAGATAGACAACCCTAAAACCAGCAAAATTTTAAAACACTTCTAATTTCCAGTTCCATCCATAACACCTAGAGTCATCTGCTCCCCAAACACAACCACCGCCAAAGATAAACACAAAATCAAATTAATTTAATATTCAAAGGCTCACAAGTAATCAGAGGAATCTAACAAAATGAACTGGAATCATAAATGAAAATATAACAAGAAATGTAATATGAAAATAAAAGAATAAGGGATCACAGATCCCACCTAGCGGAAACGACAACGATGATGGCTATGCCTCGACTTCGAGTACTCTTGACCTCTGATCACTACTCTGCACACTGGGCGATTTTAAAACGAAGAGCCCAGGGGAAAGTAAATTAAAAACGTTAGAGTGAGTGGATAAAAATAAAACAATTTAATATAATACTTTAATTGTAAGTATCATATTACTTTCCCAATATTTTATAAATAAAACCACATTGCATGCCTTTAATAAAACGTTCCACGTTTAAAAAAATCGTATTTAAAAATCAGCCCCGCTGATATATCAAATAAACAAATAATACTTTTCTTTATATTTGTATTTCAAAACGAAATATTTTTGAAAATTAATTAATAATATTTCACGACCAATCCCAATGGTCATATAAAAACCCAGCCCCGCTGGTTCGGGAATTTATTAAAATCAGAAAACTCATAGAGAAAATATTCCCGAAAACCTCATAATTTAAAAATCATGACCAAACCCATTGGTCATATAATAGAATAGGGGAATGTTATTACCACCATTTAACAGTAGCCTCCAAGGCTAAGGGTCGAGCCTCCAAGACTCTCTCTCTATAGCGTCCCACGTTATGCCCATACACGTCGACCACCGAGCGTGAATCTGACCTATGTGGTCAAGTCGTCACCTCGCATGGGCTCAGGCAACACTATGCCCGTACACGTCGACCACCGAGCGTGAGTCTGACCTATGTGGTCAAGTCGTCACCTCGCATGGGCTCAGGCAACACTATGCCCGTACACGTCGACCACCGAGCGTGAGTCTGACCTATGTGGTCAAGTCGTCACCTCGCATGGGCTCAGGCAACACTATGCCCGTACACGTCAAGAAAGCTAGCTAGCATCAATAAACATATCTGGACCCTGATATGGTGAAAATCTAAAAACAAAACCGAAAGTACGCTTCCCCTTATATATCATAAATCCGTACGGTCCCCGACCGCACATCTAAGGCTTATAAATATAATAAAATAGAATCATAGCCTCGAAAATATATATCACCGGCATATCTCATATGCCGTAAGATAATCTCGAAAGAGAATATATATATAAAGCCTCGACATGTCTCACATGTCGTGAAATTCACAAATAGTGAAATCATAAAATCCACGGAAATCTCATTTCCGGTCTTTCAAATATAAAATACATTAACAACGATTAAATATAATTTATCAAATCATACTATTTCCGGAAATCTCATTTCCGGGTATAATACGTACTACTAAAATAGTAGTAAAAGTATAACCCAAATCCATAATTTACTTTAAATATTAAATCAACAATTATAACAGAAGTATATGAATTATCGACTTTCGATAATTCATATCATGCTTACGAACTCATTTAATTAAATAAATTGCATTTCCATAAAACGTAATTGCATGCATTTATTTTAAAATAAAATCCACTCACAGTACGGCCGAGCGTGCCGCTAATCCGGTGTCTCGTCCCGTCGAATAACCTCTCGACCTGTAATAGGGACGTAATTATAATTATTACGAAACTCGGAATTTAATCATAAACGTTAAATCTACGGACGTCCTCACTCGCACGAAACCTCCCAATTTTCTCCTTTTCAGTTATCGATATAGGAATTACGTCTCAATACCAAAAATCTACGTCCGAATTTACTCAGGACACCCGCCTCGTGTCCGATTAATCCTTTTACTAATTATTTCATCGTAAAACCCCTTTAAAACAGCTTTTACCTTTTTACGGTAAGTCAACAGTAATTTTTAATGGTCAAATAGTAATTATTCTAGGTAAAACAGTAATTCTGAAAGTCAAACAGTAAATAGTTAAAATCCAATTACTATTTACCATTTACTTTTACTGTTTACCTTTATTTTTACTGTTTACTATTTACTTTTCACCTTTTACCGTTTTACTTTTACCTTTTACTGTTTCACTGTTCATCATCTCCTACCTCACGCCGCCGGAACAGCAGCGCCGCCACAGTGGCCCAAACACCTTAATTTCAACCAAAAATCCACCTAAAACGATCACCACCACCTCAAGAATACAGCACCACCATTTCTGCCGCCAAAAGCCCACACAGCCGCCGCGAACGGCGGATGATACGGTGGTCCATTTTCCCCAAATCCAATTTTCTCCAAAAACCAACCAAATCAACACCAAATTACACTAATTCCACTCTTTTCAACCTCCTAAACCCGAATTTAACCTCAAAATTCATCGAAAACATCAAAATCACAACCTCCACCGATTTGACCAAAACCCCTAAAAATTTCATTTTCTAATTCCTCCTTATCTGCTATGAATTGGCTCAATTCCTTTCATGGAAGTGTCGCACAAGTCGAGGCCTTCAATTCCCCCCAAGAATCAGGTGGAACCTTGGCAGGAGGAGGGAGAACCAGCTCAACTGGGCTTGAAGTTCTTGGGCTGGAATCGGCCGAACGGCGACGATTCGAGCCGCGTCGCTGCCACAGAAAGGAAGAGGAGGAGAAGGCGGTCCAAACGAGACTGGTTGTGAGCCGAGGGGTGGCCGGACGGCGGAGTTCTGTCGGCGCTGGGTCGGTGGCTCGGTTGAGTCGGGGAAGAGGAGAGAGAAAAGAGAGAGAAGAAAAGAAAGAAAATGAAAAAGAAAAAGGAAAGTTTCCCGTTCGGGAAATTTTTCATTTCCCGCTATTTATACTCGTCCAAAAATCGGACAATTTTACATCGTAACTTTTTCGTACGAACTCCAAATTGAGCATGCTACGTGTCCACGAATTCGTTTCAACGTCTTCTACCTCATCATGAAATAAAATCCTCGGTCGAGTCAACTTATTTAAAAGTCAACCTTTAGAACTTTCAAATCGTAAAAACAATTCCCGAGGAGAAATAATAAAAGTAAAACAGTTACACGGTAATTCTAGGTTCGGGTCGTATCATTATGTATTGGTTTCACTTGCCGAACACAACATGAGGTTGATTATACACTAAGTTGATTGATCTTGTGTTGGTTCTATGGGTTAGAGTAATTTTGAAAATTTACATATCGATGTGAGATGAGGTGACGCCATACTTGCTAATATGTTTCCAATTCAACTCATTGTGATTATGTGTTTCTTGGTTTAATTTCTACGCAGAGTGTCTTTAAACTGATTAACACCATGTTTAGGATTATACGCAGAGTTAATTCTAAATAATTGAGGAGTTTTGAATGATTAGATAAACCGCAGAGACTCTAATTAAATTGGAACTAAAATTGGATTTGTGAAGCATGCCGATTTGATACCTTATTACTTTGTGCGATTTGTTATGTGTTATGTGAGTTTTGTGTGTAGTGTTATGTGTGAAAGATGTTGATCATATGTATATATTAATTTAGGTTTTATTTTTGTAAAATTCAGTAGGCTGTTAGATATAAATCCAAACCCCCCATATAATTATGTAATGCTTTATGAGATTGAATGCCCTTGATTTCCCCGGCTAGAACGATCCCTATTTGTCCTTACTACAATTGACACAAGAAGGGTAATATATATCTATGGGATTGTATTGCAGGTACCAAATGTGCGTGTAATTTGGTCCCATCAACAAGTTAATGCATGAGTTCGGCCTTGATCATGGCCGAAACTTGTGTATTTACTTCATATGCTGAATACTACATGAGGTTGATTATGCGAAAAGTTGATTTACCTCATGTTGGTTCAAATGGCTAGAGTAATTCTGAAAATATACATGTTAAAGCAAGGTGAGGTGACGCCATACTTGTTGTATGTCTCCAATTTGGCTTATTGTGCTTATGTGTTCTTCGTGTTTACTTTCTACGCCAAGTGTTCTTAAACCGAATTACATATGTTTAGGATTACTCGCCAAGATAATTCTAAATACTAAAGAAGTCTTAACGATTAGATGAGTCGCCTGATAGGAGCACAATGTGCGTCGTTCTTAATATGTTTTTACCCCCATTTATCCAATGCTTAACCCTTATTATTGTAAGATAGAGTCATATTTTAGTTTAGTGTCCCTTTGGTAGAGTTTTGGAGAAAATGTGCTTAATTGTCAGAAAAATGACTAAGTAAAGAAATCTGAGCAAAAAGTGCAAAATATGTTGTTTTCGTGATATTGAGACCTGTGCTAAACTGATCTATCCTTTTCCAAATTTGATGAAATTTGGTATGCATATAACTGGCAAGCTAAAGTATATTGTGTCAAAATTTCAGATCAATCGGAGTTCGGGAAGTCACCCAAATGAAGGCTGCAACTTGGCAGTTTGAGCAAACCAATCCAGGGACTACCAGGATTTTCCTAGGACTGTGTCCTAATTTCCGGAATTTCTGTGGGACACATCGCTTGGAATCAGAGAACGAGCCATATGCCGTTGGAAAGCTCTACGAGTCTAGTTTCTCTGGGACTTGGAGTCGCAGCAAAATCTTTCATGAGCAAAAAGTTATGCTGGTTTGAATGCACAAAGGTCAAGTCTGCTGAAAGAAGAAAACCTAAACCGAGTTCTACATAGATTTGGCTTACGAATGTGGACTGAATTCCATCCTTTGTGCAAGATTTTTGGCTGAATTAATTCATGAAAAACCTAAACAGATATTGCTCAATTATTCAGCCATTATTTTGGGAATTTTCGGCAGAAAATAGAGGAAGAAAATCGCAACAAATCCTGATCAAATTCGGCAGAATTCCTGTGCACGTCATCCAACTTCCACGGACTCTCCCGGACAGCTCACAATGAATCAGAGTTCGAGCCTTATATGGATAGAAAGCTACGGGAGTCTAGTTTCCAACCCAACTAGAATCACCTTAATATCTATTTTCTAGAGAAAGATTTTCCATAAGATCTTCACTCGAAGGTCAAATCTGCTAGCAGGATAAGTTTGAAAAAAACTAGGTTTTGTAAACCCTAGCTGCCTCCCTTGCCTCTATTAATACCACAACATAATTTCAGAATAATCATCTTCTCTTTCTCACTTAAACTAGCCAAAACTCTGCTGAATTGCTTCCAGGAATTCTCACCAAGAACATAGCCGAACCATACTCCACCACCTTTCATAAAATCATTCCAATCATCAACACCAATCCACTTGCCGAATTCTTCAACATGGTTGTCACTTGGATTGTAATTTCAATGACTTTTGTTTCTTTGTATTTATACATTAATTTGTCTATGAATTATATATTGATTCTTGGATCCGATTTTGGTTTTGTTATTTATTCATGGGATTTCCGAATTCTTGTTATAATTGTTTGGTTTTCTTATGTTTAATTGCCGAATTATGCATGTTATGTAATTGAATATGGTATGATGGGCAGTAGGCTTTTGTATGTTTTCTTGATTTAATTAGGTTTATTTCCTTAATTCGTGTGCAACCGAAGGAGATGTCTAGATGCATTCGAAGGCCATGAGTGTTATCTAGGTATTGAATTCACTTGCCGATTTAATACATGTTGGATCATACGCGTAGTTGATTTTAATGTGTATTTATCTAAGGGCTAGAGTAATTCTGGAAATTTACATGTCGATGTGAGATGAGTGACGCCATACTTGCTAACATGTTCCAATTCGACATATTGTGCTTATGTGCTATTTGTGTTTAATTTCTACGCGTAGTGTTATTAAACCGATTAGTACCATGTTTAGGATTACACGCGTAGTTGATTCTAAATACTTGTGATGTTTTGAATAATTAGATATACCGCGTTGGCTCTAATTAAATTGGAACTTAATTGATCTAGAATTCGATATTTGCTTGCTGCCCCTATTACTTGTTTTAATTCCGTTGCATGTGTAATGAGTTTTGTGTTTTGTGATTGTGTGGAAGGTGATCATCATTTGTAAATAATAATTTAGGTTTTAAGTTTCGTAAAAATCAGTAGGAAATTAGTTATAAAAATTCGACACCCCCCTTTCTATGTGCAACACTTTGTGTGATTGAAAGCCCTTGATTTCTCTGGATAGAACGATCCCTACTCGTCCTAACTAGAATTGACAAAAGAAGGGTATTATGTGTATGAAGTTATTTTGCAGGTACTTTGTGCTTGGATAACATCTCCATCAATTTTTGGCTCCGTTGCCTGGGAAATTATAATGTTTTGATTCATGAAGTGTTACTTTGTAACTTTGTAAATTTCGTGTGTCATTGTATGATCTCTTGAATTTTTTTTCTTCTGTGAACAGTGATCGTGAATAGTGACGGTGAACAGTAAAATCGTAATAGTGTCGTGAACAGAAATTTTTTTTTTTTTTTTTTGATAAGTTGCCGAATCATGTGATGTATATATTTGTGAATGTTTGTAACACTTAGATAATTTCTAGGAAGTTGATAGTTTTATGTATGCTTAAGTTTATTGTAGTTTCTAAAGTGTAACATGTAGGTGAAGCCTCTTTTGTTGATCATAACCAAAACCCTTCATACGAATGATGCTTTGTTGAATCCGTTTTATGTAGACTGGGAAACGTGGGATACTTCCCCCCCACGCATACAAGCGACATTCTGGCAAAGTTATTATTTTTATGAGGTTGAGGGCGGTTTTAATCAACACTTGTAGACCGCTAGGGACCCGAGTTTATTTTACAAAGTATGGGGCAAGTTATTTTCATTGATTGGTTCTCAGGTTTGTAAAACTGGTTCTCAAGGCCCACAGAATGATGTTCATTCTCGGTGAGTGAGTCGATAGGGGACTTGTCCTCCGTGGTGTCCAACAACGAGACCTGCCTGGTTCCTAAAGGGAGTTCGCTCTCCGTGAATCTTAACGACACCGTCTTTGAAAAGTAAAATACGCTCGACCCTAGACAACAGCTTGTGCCGAAGCATCACCTCACTTTAGACGCTAGAAGATAACTTGAACATATGTGAATTTATTTTTCTTCAGAACTAAAATTCGTCTTTAACTTTTGAGGTATATCGGAATAAGCATGATACTACCTTGGGCTGCATCAGTCCATTGCACTGTTATCTCCTCTGCTCCACGTACCTCAAATTTTAAAGTTGTGTGAATAAAAGAAATTACACTCTAGGGTTCCGCAAACTCACATATCACATGATTCGAATACTTTGAAAAGACTAGGACCAATCCATTGTTTGATACTTGTAAATTTTCATGAAACTTATACTTGCATAAATCGTGTGGAATATATACTTATAGAGAATTCGTATTATACATTTATAGTTTGAAAATTTTACATTACTTCTAACTTATTTCTAACCTATACTCTAACTTATTCTAACTCATTCTTTCTAACCTATACATATTGATTCTAATGATTCTTGTAGAGTTTAATTGTTAGTTGCAGATCATAAGGAAGAGGTGAAGAATTATATTGTAAATAGTTGATTGAAGCTCTCATTGACTTGGGAAGGACGACAAGTGTTGCAAGAAATGAGACTCCACTCTCAACTTTTGTTCTTGATTTACAATTAAATTCTACTTAGCTAATTATTGTATATTTATACACTAACTTCTAACTTTAGCTAATTCACTAACTCACTACTAACTTATTCTTTGAATTCTCATCTCCACTCTTCTAAATTTCTTTATCTTGATGCGATGCAGTTGAAGAGTGGAGTAATCATGCATCGAGTTATGATAACCATTGTAAGGAGGCACGAATTTGGAGTACGCACTCCAAAAGGCGTCGCCCACAACTTGATTAAGAAGTGAAGAGTCTAGGCTGAGTAGACTATAAACAACTAAGCACTGCATGGGAGGCAACCCATTTCAACCAAAATTGTGAAGGAGCCATCAACGAGAGTTTGAATTTTCTAAATCCCTAAACTCTTTTTGGTTGAAGTGTATAAATGTGGAACTTGTGAATTTTATCATATGCTTAGAAATTACAACATAATTTCTGTTTTACATTGAGGACAATGTAATTTCTTAAGTGTGGGGTAGGGATACATGTTTCACATGTTTGTTTTTGTTTTAAGTCTTTTGTTTTGAGTCATAAAAAGAAAAAGAAAATACAAAATCAGAAAAATCCAGAAAAAATAAAAAAATTTCGTTGCTTTTTGTTTGATTTTATTTTGAGTCTTAAGATGCCCCTAATAAGTCTATGATGATTAATCTTTGAATGCATAGATGATGGTTTTGCATAATCATGAGAATTAATTGTGAGTTTCATGGACTTTGTGATTGGTATGAACATTTGAGACTTGGATTTATTTGTGTAATAAGCATGTATGTTGTGTTGATTTTGTTCCATAATAACCTATGTGAGCTTTGATGCCATATACGTTTCTTCTTGAGTGATAAAAATGGGCAGAATTTTTCAAAACTTCATTATTCTTTGATTATTCAATGACTATGTGCCATAGCTTTTAATGAACTCTAGAATGCTAGAACTTGCTCTTGACAATTTTTGAGACTATTATTCATGAAATGCCTTGATTTTGAAAAGGATTGAAAAGATCATGTTAGGATTACCACCATTGCCAAATAAAGCTTATGTCTAATTTGTGCCCGTCGTAGGACTCCTTAGTTTTAACCCCTTTGAGCCGACATTAAGCCATTTTATTTCATCACCATGATACACATTCCTTGAGCTTAGAACAGTTTATCATTTCCATTGTTGTCAAGACTTGGTAAAGTTTAATTGGAATTTGTTATTTGAAGTGATGTTGTGAAGTAAGTGTGGGGTAAAACTTGTCCAATTGCATGAAATTCAGAGATATGTTGCCGAAATTATAAGGAAAAGAAGAAAATTCGGACAGAAATGAAAAGAAAAATTGAGCCGAAATAAAATGAAAAAACAAAGAATAGTTTCGGCAATGAAAAGAAAAGAGGAAAATTGGATGAGTTCTTGTGGTGAATTTGGAGTTGTATTATTATTTGAAGGTCTATTATTACTATACTTGACCTTTGTTCATATTCACTATGTTATGGGGAAGAAAAGAATGAAGTTTGGGCCCAACAAGATAAAATTTGGCCCTTTGGAGTGATGACATAAGGATTTATTGAATTTTGCTAAGTCTTGGTGACATTTTATCACCACTATCCTAAATATGAATGTCTTATGCCAATCTCCATTATCACCTTTATGTTGATCTTTTCATGATTCTTAAAATGGGTGAACTTTGATTTGTGGAGATTTTTGTCAAGAGTTGAGCTTATGGTTTTGGTTCATTGGTGCACATAGTTGTTACATGAAGTTTTTCCAGAAAATTGATTCACAAAGTGCTTTTATTTGATGAAATATGCGAGCTATTTGTTGCATTACAATCTGTTCTCTTGCATATACTATGAGTGAATTACCATATCATGAGTGAAAAGAAGAGAGTATGCCTAGTGAGGAGGATGAAATCAACATAACATTTCATTGCTTGTGATTTTCGTTTCTTACTTGTTCATGCTTTGATACATGTCTATGACGCTCGGGATTTATGTGTTTACATTGAAATGTTTAACTTTAAAGCTATGTGTTTTAAAGATCTTGAGACAATCATTTAGGGGCAGTAGTTGAGTCTTTTTGTTTTTGTTTTGCTAAGGGACTAGCAAAAGCTAAGTGTGGGGTAGTTGATAGGAGCACAATGTGCGTCGTTCTTAATATGTTTTTACCCCCATTTATCTAATGCTTAACCCTTATTATTGTAAGATAGAGTCATATTTTAGTTTAGTGTCCCTTTGGTAGAGTTTTGGAGAAAATGTGCTTAATTGTCAGAAAAATGACTAAGTAAAGAAATCTGAGCAAAAAGTGCAAAATATGTTATTTTCGTGATATTGAGGTCTGTGCTAAACTGATCTATCCTTTTCCAAATTTGATGAAATTTGGTATGCATATAATTGGTAAGCTCAAGTATATTGTGTCAAAATTTCAGATCAATCGGAGTTAGGGAAGTCACCAAAATGAAGGCTGCAACTTGGCAGTTTGAGCAAACCAATCCAGGGACTACCAGGATTTTCCTGGGACTGTGTCCTGATTTCCGAAATTTCTGTGAGACACATCACTTGGAACCAGAGAACGAGCCTTACGTCGTTGGAAAGCTCTACGAGTCTAGTTTCTCTGGGACTTAGAATCGCAGCAAAATCCTTTCTGAGCAAAAAGTTATGCCGGTTTGAATGCATGAAGGTCAAGTCTGCCGAAAGAAGAAAACCTAAACCGAGATCTACATAGATTTGGCTTACGAATGTGGACTGAATTCCATCCTTTGTGCAAGATTTTTGGTTGAATTAATTCATGGAAAACCTAAAGAGATATTGCTCAATTATTCAGCCATCATCTTGGGAATTTTCGGCAGAAAATAGAGGAAGAAAATCGCAACAAATCCTGATCAAATTCGGCAGAATTCCTGTGCACGTCATCCAACTTCCACGGACTCTCCCGGACAGCTCACAATGAATCAGAGTTCGGGCCTTATATGGATAGAAAGCTACGGGAGTCTAGTTTCCAACCCAACTGGAATAACCTTAATATCTATTTTCTAGAGAAAGATATTCCATAATCTTCACTCGAAGGTAAAATCTGCCAGCAGGATAAGTTTGAGAAAAACTAGGTTTTGTAAACCCTAGCTGCCTCCCTTGCCTCTATTAATACCACAACATAATTTCAAAATAATCATCTTCTCTTTCTCACTTAAACTAGCCAAAACTCTGCCGAATTGCTTCCAAGAATTCTCACCAAGAACATAGCCGAACCATACTCCACCACCTTTCATAAAATCATTCCAATCATCAACACCAATCCACTTGCCGAATTCTTCAACAAGGTTGTCACTTGGATTGTAATTTCAATGGCTTTTGTTTCTTTGTATTTATACATTAATTTGTCTATGAATTATGTATTGATTCTTGGATCCGATTTTGGTTTTGTTATTTATTCATGGGATTTCCGAATTCTTGTTATAATTGTTTGGTTTTCTTATGTTTAATTGCCGAATTATGCATGTTATGTAATTGAATATGGTATGATGGGCAGTAGGCTTTTGCATGTTTTCTTGATTTAATTAGGTTTATTTCCTTAATTCGTGTGCAACCGAAGGAGATGTCTAGATGCATTCGAAGGACATGAGTGTTATCTAGGTATTGAATTCACTTGCCGATTTAATACATGTTGGATCATACGCGTAGTTGATTTTAATGTGTATTTGTTTAAGGGCTAGAGTAATTCTGGAAATTTACATGTCGATGTGAGATGAGTGACGTCATACTTACTAACATGTTCCAATTCGACATATTGTGCTTATCTGCTATTTGTGTTTAATTTCTACGCGTAGTGTTATTAAACCGATTAGTACCATGTTTAGGATTACACGCGTAGTTGATTCTAAATACTTGTGATGTTTTGAATAATTAGATATACCGCGTTGGCTCTAATTAAATTGGAACTTAATTGATCTAGAATTCGATATTTGCTTGCTGCCACTATTACATGTTTTAATTCCGTTGCATGTGTAATGAGTTTTGTGTTTTGTGATTGTGTGGAAGGTGATCATCATTTGTAAATAATAATTTAGGTTTTAAGTTTCGTAAAAATCAGTAGGAAATTAGTTATAAAAATTCGACACCCCCCTTTCTATGTGCAACACTTTGTGTGATTGAAAGCCCTTGATTTCTCCGGATAGAACGATCCCTACTTGTCCTAACTACAATTGACAAAAGAAGGGTATTATGTGTATGAAGTTGTTTTGCAGGTACTTTGTGCTTGGATAACATCTCCATCATCGCCAAAGACTCTAATTAAAATTGGAACCAATTTGATTCTTGATTAATTGTTATATTGCTGGCGTAATTACCTTGATTAATTTCGTTATATATTGTGTGAGTTTTGTGTTTTGTGTTATGTGTAAGAGATGTTGATCATATGTATATATTAATATAGTCTTTTAAATTTGTAAAAATCAGTAGTTGTTAGATATAAATCCAAAACCCCCCATATTAATATGTGATGCTTTGTGTGATTAAACGCCCTTGATTTCCCCGGATAGAACGATCCCTACTTGTCAATACTACACTCGACGCAAGAAGGGTAATATATATGTATGAGATTATTTTGCAGGTACAAATTGTGCTTGTAATTTGGTCGCATCAGAACTCACACATTAAACTTGTGCTGTATATGAATTCAGAAAATAAACCAAAACATAATCAAGAAGACATGCAATTCGTATATTATAACAAACCCTGATTAAAAATCGAAAATCATTATATACATAACCCGAAAATTAGATTAACAAATGGCTAATTCGAAAATCCAAAACTGAATTAATAAAACCAAACAAACATCCACAAATACATATAATATTCATAGACAAAGTATTATAATTACAAAGATAAAATTCAGCCATGAGAGAAGAGCGAATCACACTTTGAAGAACCTTGAAGAAACTTTCGGCAAAGAGATGATTCGATGGAGATGGTGTTGCGATTTAGGTGTAGTGGTGATGCTGGATTCGGCTGAATGTATCTTTGGTATTGTGGTGGTGTTTCGGCAGAACATTGGCTAAGTGAAAGAGAGAGATGAGATACTTTGTTTAGAGGCAGCCGTACCCTTTTTATAGAGAACAAGGAGGAGCTAGAGTTTCGGCATGGTGCTAGGGTTCGGCACAAAGAGTTGTGCCGAAACTCTTCTTTCTTTTCTTGCAAGGAAAGACTCTTTTTTCCTCTTTGATTTCTACCGAAATTCCCTTTAGAATTTCTAAAGAATTCTTTGCTTCCATCTTTATTTAATTCAGCAATAACCCTAAATGAATGTGCATGGAATCAAGTCGACATTTATTTACGATTTCTTCTAGTAATTCGGCATGAATCTTCCTTGTACAATTCGGTTTCTTCCTTTGCCGAATTCTATCCTTGTGTATTTCGGCATTGAAACACTTTCCAATCCGAATTCTTCTTCTCCTCTTCATGTGCACGGCATGCTTCCCATTTTAATTCGATATTCTCTTTTGTTTCCAACGAAAACTCTTCAATTTATTCCTGAAAATAAGAGAGAAATTATATATAAGAAAGAGAGGATAAAATGTTGCACAGTTTATGATTTGATTGATTCTGTCAGGATTTCCTGGTTCAACAAGGAGTTCTACTTTGATCGAAACTCTTAAAACCTTCGACGTCGAAATATGTAGACTTCTTAACCGATTAGGATTCCCAAAGTAATAAGGAATCCTACTTTAAATCAAACTCTTCACAAATCATGCTATATTTCAATGGTTAGGCTCTTTTCACCATAATTCTGCCAAAAGACTCAAAACTAGACTCGATGACTCTATAAAACAACAATAAGGGTTAAACAATTGCATAAATGGGGATAAAACACATTAAGAATGTCGCATATTATGCTCTTATCAACTACCTCACACTTAGCTTTTGCTAGTCACTTAGCAAAACAAAACAAAAGACTCCACTAAAACTACTGTCCCTAAATGATTGTCTCAGGATCTTTTAAACACATAACTTTCAAGTTAAGCATTCAAGTGTAAGCACAATAATCACAAGCGTCATAGACGTGTTTTATGGCATGAACAAGTAAGAAGTAAGAAAATAAGCATGTAACATGTTAAGTTAACTCAATCCTCCTTACTAGGCATACTTTCTTCTTTTCACTCATGATATGGCAATATTCACTCTAAGTATATGCAAGAGAAAAGATTGTAAGGCAACAAATAGCTTGCATATTTCATCAAATAAACGCACGTTGTGAATAAAATTATCAAGATAAACTTCAAATAACAACTATGTGCACGAATGAACCAAAACCATATGCTCACTCTTGAGATAATCTCCACATACAAAGTTTACCTATTTTAAGAATCATGAGAAAGATCTTTTAAAGGGAATAATAATGGGGTTCGGCATAAGGTATTCTCATTTAGGATCGTGGTGATAAAATGTCACCAAGACTTAGCAAAACTCAATATTCCTTATGATTTCACTTCAAGGGCCAAGTTTCAACTTGTTGGGCCCATTCTTCATCATTTTCTTCCCCAAACATAGTAAAATCGAACAAATGTCAAATATACAATAATAGACCTTCAATTTACAAACAAACTCCAATTTCACAACAACTTAGCAATGTTTTCCATTCTAAAACCGTGCCTTTCTTTTCTTTTCAATTCTTATTCGGATCGATGTCTCTTTTCTTTATTTTCTGTCCGAAACAATTATTTTTCTTTCTTTTATCTTTTTAGGCATGGCATAGATACAATTATTTTAATTTCTTGTTAAGTTCACCCCACACTTGTTTCACAACATCACTCTAAGTTACAATTCCACAAAATTAAGCTTTACCAAGTCTTAAGAACAAAGGTAAGGACATAGCTATTCTAAGCATATGGAATGTGTATAGGTAATGAAAGAAAGGTTCAATGTAAGCTCAAAGGGGTTAGAACTAAGGAGTCCCACGACGGGCACAAATTAGGCACATGCTTTATTTGGCTTTGGTGGTAATCCTAATAAGATCTTCTCAATCACATAGTTATGAATAATAGTCTCAAAAATCATCAATAGCAAGTTCTAGCATTCTAGAGTTCATTAAAAGCTATGGCACAGTCATTGAATATTCAACGAATGATGAGGTTGAGTATAAATTTCTGTCATTGATTATATTGATCGCACAAGAAGAAAGTATTTAGCACGAAAGCTCACATAGGATATTATGGAAACAATTTAACTCAAACATGCACGCTTTATTGTATGTCAATCATAATCTCACATGTTCATACCAATCACAATATCCATGAAACTCACAATTAATTCTTATGATTATGCAAAATAATCATCTATGCATTCAAAGATATAATCATTATAGACTGTTTAGGGGCATCTATGACTCAATCTTAACTAAAAACAAACGAAAATTTTTAATTTTTCTGTATTTTTCTTTTTCTGACTCGATACAAGTAAATAAACAAACAAAACAAATCATGGAAATATGTATCACTACCCCACACTTAGAAAATTACATTGTCCTCAATGTAGATTAAAATAATGTTGTAATTTCTAAGCACATGATAAATCACATATCTTCATTTATACAATTCAACCAAAAAGAGTTTAGAGATTAGAAAATGTAAACTCTCGTAGACGGCTCCTTCACAATTTCGTTAAAATGAGTTGCCTCCCATGCAGCACTTAATTGTTTATAGTCCTTTAGCCTAGACTCTTTTCCATGCATATCAAGATCTTGGTGCATCCTCTAGTGATATTTCCTCAATGGTGTGTTCCTCAAAAGGCTCATAAAAAGGTTTGAGTCGATGCCCATTTACCTTAAACGTTTTACCTGTTTCAATACTTTCAATTTCAATTGCACCATGAACAAACACATTAGTAACAACATAAGGACCAACCCAACATACGTGATAGCAATTTTCCAGGAAATAACTTAAGACGAGAATGAAATAACAAGACTTTTTGACCAATTTGAAACGATTTTCTTCTCAATTGCTTATCATGGTACACTCTCGTCTTCTCCTTATAAATCCAAGCGGCATCATATGCATCATTCTGTATTTACTCAAACTAGCTCAATTGCAATTTTCTGTGTAAACCTGCCGTGTCTAAGTTCATATTGAACTCTTTTACCGCCCACCACGCCTTGTGCTCAAGTTCAACCGAGAGATGGCATGCTTTGTCATAAGTGAGCCGAAAGGGAGACATCCTTATCGGCATTTTGTAGGCTGTCCTATACGCCCACAAAGCATCATCAAGTCTGTCGCTCCAATCCTTTCTTGTTGGGCCAACATTTTTCTCCAAAATCTGCTTGATCTCCCTATTCGAGACTTCTGCCATTCCACTTGTCTGAGGATGATATGGGGTGGAAACCTTGTGAGTTAATCCATATTTCTTGAGTAACGCCTCTATAGTTCTGTTGCAAAAATGAGAACCTCCATCGCTTATAAGAACAAGTGGTACTCAAATCTGAAAAATATGTTAATTCTCAAAAATTCTGCAACAACTTTAGAATCATTAGTCCTTGTGGCTTTCGCCTCCACCCATTTAGAGACATAATCAACGGCCAATAAGATATAAAGAAAGCCTTTGGATGAGGGAAATGGTCCCATAAAATCAATACCCCAAACATCAAATATTTCAATAATGATAATAGGGTTTAGTGACATTTGATCTTTTGGACCGATATTACCTGTTCTTTGGCACCTATCACACTTCTTACAAAATATGTAAGCATCCTTGAAAATCGTGGGCCAATAAAATCCGCTATCCAATACCTTAAGGGATGTCCTTCGTGGACCAAAATGTCCTCCACACGCCTCATTGTAACAAAAAGCTAGGATCGGCCTATGCTCTTCTTGTGGGACACAATGTCGAATGATATGATCACTACAATGCTTCCATAGGTATAGATTGTCCCAAATGTAGTGTCGTGCAATCTTTTTGATCCTTGCCTTGGCTGCATTAGAAACTGTACTAGGAAAAGTCTTAGTAACTAAATAATTCACAATATCAGTATACCAAGGTTCATGTGTCTCCAATCGAAAAAGAAGCTCATCTGGGAAGGACTCTCTCAATGGGAGTGTGTCCTCCTCTTGCACAATTCTGCTCAAGTGATCCGCCACAACATTTTCACTCCCCTTTTTGTCCTTGATTTCGATGTCAAACTCTTGTAATAAGAGGATCCATCGAATCAAGCGTGGTTTGGCATCTTTCTTCTTCATCAAGTACCTAATAGCTGTATGATCTGAATATACAATCACTTTAGAGTTCAAAAGATAAGAACGAAATTTCTCTAAAGCAAATATAACAGCTAAAAGTTCTTTTTCTGTGGTTCAATTGAGCATCGTTCAAAGTTCTAGAGGCATAGTATATTACATTCGGCCTCTTCTCCTTTCTTTGTCCAAGAACGGCTCCAACGGCATAATCTGATGCATCACGCATAAGCTCAAACGGCAAACTCCAATCAGGTGGCGCCATGATAGGTGCCGAAATTAATAGCTCTTTGAGCTTGCCGAATGCTTCTTCGCATTCCTTGCTCCACACGAATAGCACATCTTTCTGCAAAAGAGAACACAAGGGTTTCGCCACCAAAGAGAAGTCTTTAATGAACCTCCTATAAAAACCTGCATGGCCAAGAAAGGAACGAATGTCCCTCATGGTTTTGGGGGAGGGTAAGTGTTGTATAACATCAATCTTGGCCTTATCAACCTCTATTCCCTTAGTAGAAATTATGTGTCCCAAAACTATCCTTTGATTAACCATAAAATGACATTTCTCCCAATTTAATACAAGGTTAGTTTCGACACATCTCTCTAAGATTAATTCCAAATTTTCTAAACATGCATCAAAGTCTTGTCCATAAACAGAAAAATCGTCCATAAAGACCTCAATCATATTTTCAATGTAATCTGAGAAAATGGAATACATACAACGTTGAAATGTACCTGGTGCGTTGCATAAACCAAAAGGCATGCGTCGATAGGCAAACGTACCAAAGGGACATGTAAACATTGTATTCTCTTGGTCATCCGGGTGAATGCAAATCTGATTGTACCCGCTATACCCATCCAAAAAGCAATAGAACTCGTGTCCAACTAGTCTCTCCAACATTTGGTCCATGAAAGGCAAAGGCATGTGATCCTTGCGTGTAGTAGCATTCAACTTTCTATAGTTGATGCACATCCTATGACCTGTCACCAACCATTGTGGTACGAGCTCTTCCTTGTCATTCTTCACAACTGTAACTCCACTCTTCTTGGGTACAACTTGGACGGGTGAGATCCATTGGCTATCCGAGATCGGATATATCACGCCAGAATCAAGCAATTTGATTACCTCGTCCTTCACAATCGTCATCATAGGGGGGTGTAAACGTCTCTGACCCTCCCTAGTTGGCTTGGCTCCTTCTTCGAGCAAGATCCTATGCACGTATGTAGTAGGGCTTATACCCTTGATATCCGCCAAAGTCCATCCAATGGCGGTCTTGTTCCTCTTAAGCACCTCTATCAATCGGGTTTCTTACTGCTCACTCAGCTTTGATGACACAATAACTGGTAGAGTGGCATCGTTACCCAAGTATATATACTTCAAGTGATCTGGTAGAGCCTTAAGCTCTAAATTTGGGGCCTGTTCCACAGATGGTAGAATTTTATTAGTTGAAATTGGAATTGACGTGAACTTGTTATACCTTATATGGGGTGTTGCCTCAAACTCGGCAATAACATGTGCAATGCACGACTCAAGTTCGAGCCGTGCCTCCTTTGAAATCTGGTCCCCTCTATTGTCAATTCCGGCCCCTTGCTCAATAGCTCGTTGCTATTGATCCAAAGTTTCTGATAAAACCTGTGCACAAAAATCAATAACATCAATAGCATAGCACGGTTTAAGATCAGAAATTGGATACCTCATCGCTTCAAACACATTGAAGCTTATTACTTCACCATCAAATTCCATGGTGATATTGCCTTCAGCAACATCTAGTTTTGTTCTTGTCGTTCTCATAAATGGTCGCCCCAACAAAAGTTGAGTAGAATTAAGGGGTGACTCTTCCATATGAAGCACATAGAAATCTACAGGAAATATAAGGTTATTAACCTGCACAAGAGCATCTTCAACATATCCCTCAAGATATTTGTTAGACCTGTCAGCATGTTGAATAATCACCTTGTCTTTTTTCAAAGGTCCTAAACCTAGAGACTCATACACATTGTAGGGCATCACATTAATTGACGCCCCTAGGTCTAACATTACATTTGAAAAACGTGATTGTCCAATAACACCTGGAACGGTGAAACTGCCTGGGTCTTTCATTTTTTTAGGAAGCTTGCGTTGGATAACAGCTGAAACTGTCTCGCTCATCTTCACAACCTGCTCCTCACGTGTATGCCTCCTTGTGGTACAAAGCTCTTTCAAGAACTTGGCATACTTGGGTATTTGCTTGATGTATTTTAGCAAGGGTATGTTCACCTCAACCTTGCAAAAAATGTCAAGCACTTCCTCATCTGATTTGTCCTTTTTGGACTTGTTGAACCTTGAGGGAAAAGGTAAACACGAAGATGGGTTAGTTTTAACTAAACCACTAAGATTAGAATCGTTTACCTTGGGTGCTTCCTTGTTGGAAGTTGCCGGATCTTTTTCTAGATCCCTCTTCTTCATCACTTCGAGCTCTTCTTTGCTCACCTCTTGTTCGGCCTTATCATTGCCGAATGCATCATTTATTTCGGCCTCTTTAATTGTTTCGGCCCCTCCCTTCTTCTTTTGTGCTTTAAGGATTGGTCCCTCCAACACTCTACCACTCCTTGTGGTTATTGCTTGAGCTTGCTCCTTCTTGGGGTTTTTGATCACATTGGAGGGTAACCTCCCTTGCTCATTAAACTGCCCCATGAAGTCCACAACCTGCCCCATTTGATTCTTGAGCTCGGTTATGTCCTTTGCATTGGTTTGTTGTCCCACCAATAAATCTTATGTAGAGCCATTCAATTGGCTTTGCCCCATAGCTAGAGACTTCAGTATCTCATCAAAGTTAGGTGTAGTGGGCACACCTTGATTGTGTGGGACGAATGGAAGCCTCTGATAAGGTACAGCTGCCCTTGGTTGAAAAGGCATTGCATTCGGTTGAGCATTTGGCTTGAGCACGTTGTCATTGTTGCTCCATCTGAAGTTGGGATGATCACGCCATCTAGGGTTGAAATTTTGAAATCCTCCTCCTTGGTATCCCAAAGCATTGACCTCCTCTATGCTTTCTCCTCCCATTTGAGGGCATTGATCTGTTGGATGACCATCGGTACACACCCCACATACTTGAGCACGTTGAGACTTCATCATTTGTGCCATCATGTTGGCAAGTTTGTCAACCTTTTCTTCTAGAGCCGGATTGGCCCTTGTCTCATTCACTTGCTTTGCACGTGTTGGTGTTTGAAACTGTTGATTCTTCAAAGCTCTAGTGTCCAAAAGTGCCTTGGCCTCTACGTTACCCTTCTTTAGGAAAGATCCTCCAGCTGCTGAATCGAGAAACTCCTTATCATAATCACACATTCCTTCATAGGAGTATTGAAGGAGAAGACCCTCACGAATACCATGAGCTGGACAAGAGGCAATGAGACTCTTGAACCTATCATAGTAGTCACAAAATGGCTCGTCTTGAGCTTGTCGAATTCCTGTGATCTGACTCCTCAGTTGAGTCACTCTTGATGCTGGAAAGTACTTGAGAAGGAACTCATGTACCATGGTGTTCCACGAAGTGATCTTTCCTGATGGTACGGCAAACAACCAACTCCTTGCTTTAAGATCGAGTGAAAATGGGAAGGCTCTCATCTTCACAAGTTGTAAATCTGCTCCTCTTGGACACATGGATTCACATGTAAATTGAAAATGTTGCAAGTGAGAATTCGGATCCTCACCCGCAAGTCCATGGAATTTCGGCAATTCACTCATGAAACCACCACGAAGCTCAAAATCTTCAGGTTTGCCGGCTGCAACGGCCGGATAAGTGATGTTTGAAGGCACCATGCCTCCATCGGTCAAGTGTCCATTCTGCTCTCTAATTGATGCTAGTGGTGGTTGTGGATCAGGTAAATCGAAGTTCAGATTTGTTGGGAATGGGCTTGTAAGTAGCTCAAACTCTGGATCTTCGTGGAACAAAGGGTTAAGTTCACACGAAACGTTGGATGGAAATGGTGATGATGGAGCTACTATGTCACGATCAAAGAGTGACGATGTGGGGGAGACGAATTGATGCTCAAAAAGTGGTGTGCTCGGTGATCCTTGCTCAGTTCTATCTCCACAAATTATGTTCAAGCGATCTTCAATTTCTTGTGACCAACCTGGAATGATGGACATTCATGTACCTGAGAATTTGTGAAGATCAAGTTGTTAATAAGTAAAAACTAAAATGAAAAGCAAGTAAAAGTTTGTTTACGTATATTTAGAATTAGGTGTTAGTAATATGTGTTAGTGATATTAAAACAACAAGTAACGAAATTTACATTTACAACGTATAAGAGTAAAAATTATAAACAAGTATTGAAGTGTATATCACAAACAAAGTATAAGTACCACAAAATTTACAAGTATCAAACAAGCATTCGGTTTAACAAGTAACAAAGGATTGGAGATTAAACTTTACAATTTTCGAAAATATTAAAGCATATCAAGTATGTCGAACTCTTAGTGTCTAATTGTTTTTATTCACAACTTTAAAATTCGAGGTACGTGGAGCAGAGGAGATAACAGTGCAATGGGCTGAAACAGTCCAACGTAGTATAATGCTTTTATCCGATATACCTCAAAAGTTAAAGGTAACGTTTTAATTCAAGTTTTAAGACGTACTCATGCTAAATCTACTTTAGGTTTCAAAGCTCGGTGGACGTGCGGCCTAGGTGATATTGTCTAGACACAACATTCCGTGGTTTCAGAAGGGTAGAACGAAAGTTCTATCATGGAGCAAGGCAAGACTCGTTGTTGGTTACTACGGAGAGCGAACTCCTTATCGCCCCCTTCACAGAGAAGAGATAGCAGTCTGTGGGCCTTGAGATCTAGTTAAACAAACTTTGACATCTATAATAAAGACAAACAAACTAATAGGCGAACATTTATGCCCTTACTCAGTTTGGAATATTGTGTTGATATTACCACTATTGTCTAATAAAAACCGCCCTCAACCTCATGAAACCTCGAAAGATAGCATGAAGGGTTAAGGTCATATATTAACAATAGTGACCTTACCTATTCATTCTTCCCCTCGAAACCAAAATAAATAAAACACAAATAAACCTTTAAACTTCTAGCAATTTAACTAAGTGTTACAAACATATATCATATGACAAAATAAATAAATTTCAACAAAAATATAAACAAAAATAGAAAACCCTAATTACTATTACAAACCGAAAACTTAAAATTATACAAAACCAAAAAACTAAAAATTATACAATCCGAAATATAAACAAAATATACAATTGTTACAAAGTAACACTTCATGAAATTAAACAATTTTAATTTCCCCGGCAACGGCGCCAAAAATTGATGGGACTTATTCTCAAGCACATTTTGTACCTGCAAAACAATCTCATACATATATTACCCTTTTTGTGTCGGATGTAGTATTGACAAGTAGAGATTGTTCTATCCGGAGAAATCAAGGGCATTTAATCACACAAAGCATTACATAATCATATGGGGGGTTGAGATTTGTATCTAACAACTACTCAAATTTACGAAAATTAAATACTAAAATAAATATATACATATGATCAACATCTCTTACTCATAACACTAAACACAAAATTCATATAACAATTGACAATTTCACACAAAGTATTAAAATAACAAACGACATGCATTCAAGATCAATTTTAGTTCCAATTTAGTTAGAGCCCTTCGCGGTTCATCTGATTAGCAAAACTCCTTAATTATTCAGAACTAGCTTCGCGCATAATCCTAAACATAGTATTAAATAGTTTAAAGACACTTCGCGTAGAAATTAAACTAAGAAACACATAATCACAATGAGTCGAATTGGAAACAAGTGACAAGTATGGCGTCAACTCACCCCATCAACATGTATATTTTCAGAATTACTCTAGCCCTTTGAACGCATACAAGATGAATCAACTTCGCGTATGAAGCATCTCATAAGATATTCAGCATGTAAAGCAAACATATGAGATTCGGCCATGATCAAGGCCGAACTCACACATTAAACTTGTGCTGTATACGAATTCAGAAAATAAACCAAAACATAATCAAGAACACATGCAATTCGTATATTATAACAAACCCTGATTAAAAATCGAAAATCATTATATACATAACCCAAAAATTAGATTAACAAATAGCTAATTCGAAAATTCAAAACTGAATTAATAAAACCAAACAAACATCCACAAATACATATAATCTTCATAGACAAAGTATTATAATTACAAAGATAAAATTCAGCCATGAGAGAAGAGTGAATCACACTTTGAAGAACCTTAAAGAAACTTTCGGCAAAGAGATGATTCGATGGAGATGGTGTTGCGATTTAGGTGTAGTGGTGATGATGGATTCGGCTGAATGTATCTTTGGTATTGTGGTGGTGTTTCGACAGAACTTTGGCTAAGTAAAAGAGAGAGATGAGAAACTTTGTTTAGAGGCAGCCGTACCTTTTTTATAGAGAACAAGAGGGAGCTAGGGTTTCGGCATGGTGCTAGGGTTCGGCACAAAGAGTTGTGCCAAAACTTTCTTTCTTTTCTTACAAGGCAAGACTTTTTTCCTCTTTGATTTCTACCGAAATTCCCTTTAGAATTTCTGAATAATTCTTCCCTTCCATCTTTATTTAATTCGGCAATAACCCTAAATGAATGTGCATGGAATCAAGTCCACATTCATTTACAATTTCTTCTAGTAATTCGGCATGAATCTTCCTTGTACAATTCGGTTTCTTCCTTTGCCGAATTCTATCCTTGTGTATTTCGGCATTGAAACACTTTCCAATCCAAATTCTTCTTCTCTTCTTCATGTGCACGACATGCTTCCCATTTTAATTCGATATTCTCTTTTGTTTCCAACGAAAACTCTTCAATTTATTCATGAAAATAAGAGAGAAATTATATATAAGAAAGAGAGGATAAAATGTAGCACAGTTTATTATTTGATTGATTCCTGATTCTGTCAGGATTTCCTAGTTCAACAAGGAGTTCTACTTTGATCAAAACTCTTAAAACCTTCGACGTTTTTAGAAACGTCGAAATATGTAGACTCCTTAACCGATTAGGATTCCCAAAGTAATAAGGAATCCTACTTTAAATCAAACTCTTCACAAATCATGCTATATTTCGATGGTTAGGCTCTTTTCACCATAATTCTGCCAAAAGACTCAAAACTAGACTCGATGACTCTATAAAACAACAATAAGGGTTAAACAATTGCATATATGGGAATAAAACACATTAAGAATGTCGCATATTATGCTCTTATCATATACATGAATTGCAGGCCCAAGAGTCTCAAACTTTCCAATAGAATTTAAGAGTAACAGTGTTGATGATACTAAACATAAACATGACATATACAAAACCAAAAATATAATATGATCATATGTATGAGCATGTATTAATATATGAATGGAGGCTTCGCATGCAATGTGTTTATAACACTTCGGAGCTCAATTGATTGAGAGGGTTCCTAATTTGGAGATGAAGGAGTGGACGTGCTACATCTGCAGCTTTTGGATGATACAATATCTTTTATCTCTTGCGCAGAGCTTATTATATAACTAACATGATGGTAAACTTCAGAAATGCTTACACTGCAAAACTGTCAAGATGGTGGAGACATCAATCTCTGTTAACCACTTGCTCAAAACAATCAGAAAGTCGTATACCAAATCACTGAAGAACATAAAGAAGAAAAAATCAATTAGAAGAAAATTATGTCATCCTACAGACTAGCTGTTGTTGCAGATGCTCATAAAATAAAAGAAGTTACTTAGTAAAAATAACATCTTCAATAATGTTGCTTGCTGAAGTACATAGTTTAATTAAAATAAATCACTGCAAAAGGCAAATATGGTACTGTTTATGAAACACCCCTCAATGCCAACATACATACATTTGAACTTTTTAGTTCGTAATTATTATATTGTGCACAATGGCCTCAGTCCATCATCAATGAGTTTTTCAATACAATGCTTTGAAGAAGAAATTAAAAATTTGAAAGTGTGTGGCAAATAGGATTTTATAAATACGCATCATGATTTCACTGAAATTCAGGAACATTTTTTCGGTTGTATCATGATGATGGCAGATCCAAGACTAACTTCAAGGCTTTAGAAATATACATGGCATTAAGATCCACCTCTCATTATGAAACATACTACTGTACTAGTATACTTTAGCAAGTTCCATCAACTTTCAAAATTATATCTCAAATAGAGATCCACTCTTTAAGAAACTGTATATATAAATTTTTGCACAGATACTTTTGAACTTATTCAACTACACATCCCAAAAGATATTAGGTAACCTACCTTGAACAAACTCCAAATATGCATAATTGAGAGCGTAGAAGAGTAAGATTTCTCAAGGAAATATTTTCCTCTTTGTGGTACTCATCCTATAAGCAAGAGGGGAAAAAAAAGATATATTACTTGATGTAAAAACTTTCTGATGCAATGGAACCTAAAGTTCATACAGTATTAGCACAACTCAAAAGTTTTAGCAAGTAAAGCCAGAAGCTTTGCACCAAAGTCAACTCCCACTGAACTAGCCGTGCCAGCGACAAAAGCAGCAAAAACAGCAGCATGCCTTTTAAACAGAAAAGCACAAACAAGTTAATTAAAGACACTATTCATGGGTAAGAGTACCAGTATCAAACATAAGTAAGTTGATGTATAACCATCAAGAATAATGAACTTAACTGTTCATTTCCACGAGGGCCGTGAGCACATGAGGCTAATACCTCCTCACCAAATATCTCAGAGGCTATACCACGAGGAATGGAACGCACGAGGACAGACATGTCTACTATAATAGGTTCCACATTAGATTCCGAGAGCCTATTTAGAAGACCACGCAATTGTCGACGGATCTGACTATATTCTTCAAGCTCATTCCCTGCACGTGATCTTAAGTGAGGAGCTACATATTTTTGAGGTGTCTTGGCAGGAAATTTTTCCAACACAGTATCCGCCCCACACGACTCCATTGGCTTAGATACCTCAACGGCCATATCACCTTCCTTGTTGCCCTCTTTTGTTTCCTCCGAGGACTTTCTCTTCTTCTGTCTCTTCCTTGAAGATGACCTGGAAGGAAAATATTCAGATTCCACCTCAGCGCCGTCTGTGACGACGACCTTAGGATCTTCAGCCTTCAAGTCATCAGGTAATAACTTGTCCTTTCCTTTTCTTTCTTGAAGAGACTTTTTCAGATTTTTTAGAGGGGGGCAATGCCTCAGGATATGCCAATTCTCTCTCTCCCAATGAATCAGCAAAAGACGAAATTCCTTCAAACAGCATGTTAAGACCAGGATCCTCACCCTTCAATTTCCACCCTTGACTTTGAGTTTCTTTGCAAGTTTCCTTTCTAGTTCCAAATCATCATCGGCCCTAGTATTATCTAGTTCAAGAAACTTTTCAAACTTTGTTTTTGAGGTTCTCTTCTTAGATACCTTGTCTCCTCCCGCTGCCTTTGATGGTTTCAGATTGACCTCCGATTTAGTATCTTCAATATCTTTTTGCTGCCCCATATGATTTTCCTTCCTATTCCTACTTGTCTCAGAATTAGCATCCAATTGGACAACTGTTTGGTCATTCTTATTGTGAACAGAAGAATTTAGTAGTTTGTCTGTAGATTTAGAGCTATTGAGCTTCTGAGCTTTCTGCACATATAAAATTACGGTATACAAACACATTTAGAAATACAACAAAAACAAAAGAGTTTTTTGATACAACAGCACAACATGACCCAGATGATAGAAAGAAAGAATAAGACATAGAAGCAAAGCGAGGGAGCAGATGATACCTGACGTTGGAGCCAAGAGTGGTTTTTCCTGGCATTCTTGGCCAAGCGAGCTTCTTTTCGCTTTTCTTGTCTGGATTTGTCCGTCGACATTTGCATCCAATAAGTTTGATTCTCCATCAATGAAATCATACTAGTGAAAGTTGAAGGAAAGAAACAAGTTACCCATTCTTCCTTAACTCTACGCAATTGACTGCAAAAGAGAAATCAAAACAATCACAATATATATATATATATATATATATATATATATATATATGAGAATTATAAGGAATACGTTGTTTATGGGATAATTGTTGCAAGGAAAATGATAAGGTAGGAAATTAGAGAGAATCTCTCTTTGAACCTGAGAGCCAGCCGCTGTCCCTCGGCAGTTTCCGACTATTTTTCAGCTTCTCTGCTCCGCTCTCTGGGTTTTTATTTCTCGCTAAACCCTGCGCTCTGCATCTCCATTTTATTCTCTCAACTTCCAACTTTACCCTCTTAATATTCTTTATTATTATTATTATTATTATTATTATTATCTGTTAATGTTTTACTATTTTACCCTCTCATAGTTTTTAATAAAAAATAGAGAAATTTTCTCAAACAGTGTCTCAATTTTACTTGACTATTAACATATGTATCTCATCTTTCGAAAATATGAGAACCATGCCTCAAGTTTCATTCCTGACCTAATTTTGGTACCTAGAGCTGTTAACTCCGTAACTGAGTTTGTCATGTTGTAATTTTGACCTTTAATTGATTAATATACCCTTTTTCCAATAATAATTTTTTTTAAAAAAAAATTATTTCACTAAAACTTAATGACTTACTAATTCTAAGAATTAGCCTTAAACATGTCAATTTTTTCACCTAACGACCTCTTGTCTAAGCAGATACTATTCTGACGGAATCACTGCTGTCTTAGTATGGAGAGTTTCTTAAGTTCTAGTAAAAAAAAAACAAACAAACTTCTTAAAATTTTAATTTTTTTTTTTAACGGATATGGGGGACATCAAATGAAATTTATTTATTCAGACATAAATACAAATACATAACCTAGAGCCTCACTCTTGGAGAAACAACTAAAAGCTGTTTAGCTACTCAAAATTTAAAATACAAACTTACTTGAAAATAAACACACCATACCAGATGACTAGCAAGATACTGTGCTTCCAGACACACTCTCACTACTCACTTTTTACTATACTAAAAACACTCACAACTGACTCACAAGAACTACTTTAGAAGGACTTTTAAGATTTCTCACTTCAATACCAAATGTGCTCTCCTTGCTCTCTCTTCGAATACCTTCTCTTGAGGACTACATTCCTTTTTATAGGGGCCGAACTCCAAACTACAACTGAATTCTCTTTTGAAGTTGGAGACAAGTGGAATCTTATTTCTGATAAGATTTTAACATTTTCCTTCTTTGAAATCTTTTCTTTTTCTGTCGGCAACCACTTATTTCTTAATCTTACATAAAGTTGCTTGTCGCTATGCGTCAGTAACCACTTATTTCTTATCTTACATAAAGTTTCTTGTCGTTAAGCGTCAGCATCCACTTAGTACTCCATCTTGTTGATAAGGTTGTGCAATTCCTCATCACAAAAGAGGCACAAGAGTCCGTGTATCCACCTTCATCCTCAGATTCCATATATGAATCATAAGGAATTTTATGCTTTTCCTCATTTTCCAATTTCTCTATCCAAGTTGTAACATCCCGAACCTAGGATTACCTTTTAACTGTGTTACTTTTACTTTTACTCCTCGGAAATTGTTTTTACGATTTGAAAGTTCTAAATGTTGACTTTTAAATAAGTTGACCCGACCGAGGATTTTATTTCATGACGAGGTAGAAGACGTTGAAACGAGTTCGTGGACACGTAACACGTTTAATTTGGAGTTCGTACGAAAAAGTTACGATGTAAAAATCGGAAATTGTCCGATTTTGGACGAGTATAAATAGCGGGAGGAAAATTTCCCGAAAGGGAAAATCCCCCATTTTTCTCTTTTTCCTTTTCTTTTCTTTTCTTTCTTTTTCTTCTCTATCCTTTCTCTCTCCTCTCCCCCGACTCGGCCCGACCTCCGCCCGATTCTCCGCCGTCCGGCAGCCGTTTGGAGCGCCACCGGTCGCGTCTGAACCGGCTTCTTCTTCTCTTCCGTTCGGTGGCAGCGGTACGGCGAGAAACACCGCCTTTTGGCCATGCGCAGACCGAGAGAGTTTGACACAGTTGAACCGGAGCTCCCTCCTCCGGCCATTTTTGGCCCGATTCTAAGGGGGGAATGGAGACCTTGATTCGCACAAGTATCCCACCAAAAGAATTGGACCGAATCGATCCAGGTAAGGAGAAATTAGGATTTGAAATTTTTAGGGTTTTTGATTCCGAATTGGAGGGTTGTGTATTTGATGTTTTTGGTGTAATTGGAGGCTAGGATTGAGTTTAGAACATTGTTTGGAGTCGATTGAGTGTAATTTGGTGTTAAATTGGTTGATTTTTGGAGAAATTGGAGTTTGGGATTTTTGGGCCGCCTTATGCGGCCGCTGTGCTGTTTTTTTGCGGCGGAGGCGACGGGGATCAGTCCCCGAGGTGGTGGCAACGTTGCTGTGGAAATTTGGGATTGATTGGAGGTGTTTTGGCCTCCCATGGCGGCGCTGCTGTTCTGGAGGCGGCGGCGACGCCACTGTTCTGGCGGCGAGAGCTTGAAGACGATGAACAGTGAAACTGTAAAAGATAAAAGTAAAACGGTAAAAGGTGAAAAGTAAAACAGTAAAACAGTAAAAGTAAATAGTAAACAGTAAAAGTAAATGGTAAATAGTAATTGGATTTTAACCATTTACTGTTTCACTTTCAGAATTACTATTTGACCTAGAATAATTATTGTTTGACTATTAAAAGTTACTGTTGACTTACCGTAAAAAGGTAAAAGCTGTTTTAAAGGGGTTTTACGACGAAATAACTAGTAAAAGGATTAATCGGACACGGGGTGGGTGTCCTGAGTTATTTCGGACGTAGATTATTCGGTATTGAGGCGAAATTCCTATACCGATAACTGAAAAGGGAAAATTAGGAGGTTTCGTGCGAGTAAGGACGTCCGTAGATTTAACGTTTATAAATAAATTCCGAGTTTCGTAATAATTATAATTACGTCCCTATTACAGGTCGAGAGGTTATTCGACGGGACGAGAGATCGGATTAGCATGCATAATTTTTTTAATGAAATGAAGTTTATTTCAAATAAATGATTTGAGAAGCATGAAAATTCATATAGTTAAAATGAAATGATATTTAAAGAAATATAGTTTTGGGGTTATGTTTTTACTACTATTTTAGTAGTACGTGATTTTATCCGAAAACGAGGTTTCTGGAAATAGTATGTTTTAATTATTCATAATTGATCATGCTGAATAAGTTTTAATGGTATTCAAATGAAAGGACCGGAAATGAGATTTCCGGAGATTTTATGCTTTCGGTATTTGTGATTTTTCCGACATGTGAGACATGTCGAAGTTATTTATTCTTTTCGACATTATTTCTATGACATTGAGACATGTCAGATATATATATATATATATGTTCCTTCGAGGCTATGATTTTATTTGATTATATATATATATATATACATATATATATATATATATATATATATATATATATAAGCCTCAAATGTACGGTCGGGGACCGTACGGATTTATGATATATAAGGAGATACGTGCTTTCGGTTTTGTTTTCGGATTTTCACCATATCAGGGTCGGGATATACATATATTGATACTAGCTAGCTTAGTCGCTTGAGCCCACGCGAGGTGACGACTTGACCATATAGGTCAGATTCACGCTCGGTGGTTTACGTGTACGGGCATAGCGTGAAGACGCTATTGGGACTCTTGGAGATTTGACCCCTAGCCTTAGGGGCTACTATTAAATGGTGGGTATGACGTTTCCCCTATTTTATTATATGATATGACCAATGGGATTGGTCAGGATTTTATATCATTTGAGTTTTGGGAATATTTTCTCTATGAGACTTTCTGTTATTTAATAAATTCCCGAAACTGCGGGGCTAGATTTTTAATTACAAGAATATTTGGGAATGGGCCAATGGGATTGGTCCAGTTATATTTTATTTGATTATTCGATATACCAGTGGGGCTGGATTTTTACTACAAAATGATTTGGGATTCGGCCAATGGGATTGGTCGTGGTAGGTTACTATTTGATTTTCAAAGTATTTATTTTGAAAGTATAAACAAAATATTATTTGTGTATTTGAGATATCAGCGGGGCTGATTAATTATTATGATTTTCTTAAACGTGGGATGTTTTACGAAAATGCATAGTGGTTTTCAATTATAAAATATTGGGGAAGTAATATAATACTTTTTATATAAGGTATTATACGATATTATTTTTATCCACTCACTCTAACGTTTTTTTAAATTACTTTCCCCTGGGCACTTCAGTTTAAATCGCCCAGTGTGCAGAGTAGTGATCAGAAGTCAAGAGTACTCGGAGTCGAAGCATAGTCATCATCGTTGTCGCTTTCGCTAGGTGGGATCTGTGATCCCTTATTCTTTTATTTTCATATTATATTTCTTGGTATATTTCCATTTGTAATTTCAGTTCATTTTGTTAGATTGCTCTGATTACCTGTGAGCCAGTTGAATTAGATTTAGTGTTTATTGGTGGCGGTTGTTGTGATTTGGGGAGCAGGTGGCTCCAAGTGTTACGGTTGGAACTTGAATTTTAGAAGTGTTTTAGTTGTTGCAGGTTTTAGGGTTGTCCATCTTAAGATTGACTTATCGATTTATCGATAGAGTTAGTCTTAAGGTAGTCCCCGCAGGATCTTAACCGGATTTCAGGGTGAAATCCGGGGTGGGTCCTATCACAAGTGGTGGTGGCCAATGTCCCATTTATCGCTCGTCTTTCTAAGGTCCTGTAAAAATCACAATTTTCCGGAGGGGGGTAGTTATAGCTAGTAACCATTATTTTTTAGGAAAATGCCCATTTAGTATAAAAAAGGCCCCCTCATTACCCATTTCAATGACCATCTTATTTTTCTCCCTTATTCAACATAAGGTAACAACTCTATTGCCCATTTGAACAAATCTTTTTCAATTCTGATACAAATTTAATTTTTTTCTTTCTTTTTTGTCCTTTTTGTTCAAGGAAGGTTAATTCCGTAACTTCCGAGGTGTGTCTTGCCCTAATAAGACTAGAAGTCTAGATACTCTATTAGATAGGGAATCCCTGTTCGCCAGGGATACTTGATGTAATGCCTATATAAAGGCCTCCTTATCAATGAATAAACACAGAGAGATTTATCAATCTATTTCTCCTACAACACGTTATCAGCACATTGCTCTAGCCTCCCGTCTAATAAGCCCTAGAAACCCTAATTCCGAATTTTTTTTTTTCGAAACCCTAACCTACCGTCGGCCGCCGATTCTTCCCTTCGGCACCGTCGGCCTCTTCTCAGCAGCATCTGCGCTGTTCGCCTGCCGCACTGTACCCTCGAGTACTGCTCCTCCTCTGCCTCTAGGCAGACAACCCGCTCGCCAGCAGCTCTCCCTTGCGTGCTACTTTTTGCACGCATCTGCCAGAAGATCAAAATTGCTCGCAAGCCAAGCAAGCGATCCGCGAACCCTTATTCGTGGTTAAGAAGAAATCAAGAAAAATCGAAGAAAACAAGCTTCCCCAAGAGTCAAGTTTCGTTTGATCAAGCTTCTCTTGAAGAGGTAAATATTTTTATAAACGTTCCCGCTTATGAAAATTTCAATAGTTGGGTTTTGTTTTCTTCCGGGACCTTTCCGTGTCCCTGCTTCTTCATCCCGATTCTATCGCTTCTCGGGACGGCATACGGGGATTTAGTCACCCCGGTGCCAACGTTTATTGGGGTAACTGTGATGTTACCGGCCACCGTTATGCTTGTGACTGTGATGTCACTGTGAACCATAACGTATTATTCTTTTTTGGAAAGAAAACAAAGGGAAGATATCGATTGTGACTTGAAGTCACGTTAAGCATCGATTTATGTGACCATGATATATCTTGGCACTGTTCTAAAAGAACAATCAAACTTGATTAGTATTCAAACATACTAACGTCTCCCTGTTTGTGTTCTGTAGATGGCTGACACTCAGCGTCCAGAATTTGACATCTTGGATGTCCAAGGCAAGGAATACAAGAGGTGGGTCTCAGATGTTGAGAACACTTTCATTGGTAAAAGATTTACTGCCACCATCAACCCTCCTGAGGATGAAAGCTTACACGCTTCTCCTGAACAGAAAGCACAAGCCCTGATGTCTCTCAGGCGCCATATCCATCCAACGCTCAAGAAGCAATACCTGAGGAAAACTGATCCCAAAGAGCTATGGGATATCCTCAAGGACCGCTTCGACAATGTGCATGACGCACAACTCCCAGACCTCATGTCTGATTGGGAGCAAATCCGCTTACTGGATTTTGATTCCGTCCAGGAATATCATCAGACTATGCTAAACTTGCAATCTGATTTGAGCTTTTGTGGGGTCGAAAAGACCGATGATGATATGATGGAGAAGACTTTCACGACGTTCCCAGAATCTGCGTCCATGTTGTCGCATCAGTACCGCGATCTCCGCGAGAAAGGCACTATCAAAACCTTCAGCGATTTGATGAATGTGCTTCAAAGAAAGGAGAGGTACCATGAGTTGATTCTTACCACCAATAAGAGGCCTCGAGGACCGAAATTCATTGCGGAATCTCATCAAGCCCGTGGTAAAGCTTTTAAGCAGAAGCATCAACCTCATGAACGTCAAGCACCGCCACCACGTACGCCAAGAGCAATACGTGGCGGACGAGGAGGGAGAAGAGGCGTCGGCCGTGGCCGACCGCTTTCTTGGACAAGGGATGATGGCAGAGTCGCCGCTCCCAGAGGGAGGAACAGTTTTGGTTCCGGTCCCAGGCGTGGTGGCCATCCGCCGAACAATGCTTCGGCTCCTTGCTTCAAATGTGGTTCTATGAATCATCTCCAACGCGATTGCATAGCAAGCAGAGATATTCAAGCCGCTTACAAGAAACACAAACAATACATAGAACAAGAAGCACACTATGTAGGAGACTTTGAGGAAGAAGTATACGATGAGGAAAATACGAACTTCGCCATCGATGACTTCCAACCTACCAAGAAACGTAGGACTCAGGAGTATGATACTCCAGACTATGAATAAGTATTTGACTTAGGTCATGAGATACGTGTTCAAGTTTGATTTTGATTGTTATTTTGACAGAATAGTCAATAAATCACGACTTTGTTCGATAAGTCGTTCTATTTAGAACAACCATGATGTATTTTTGAGTTGTCATCAATAAAATCTATCTTATTCTACGAATGATTTGAGATTTCTACATCCCTGAAAGCAAAATTGGTTCAATGCGTCCAATTCTCAATGGCATAATCATTTTGAGTTCACCAAAATTCTGGTGATGTTAACTCATATCCGAAAAATCACAAAGACAAAAGGAGAGATCCGCGAGCCGCGATACGCCATCCGCGAGCCACGATACGCGAGCCGCGATACGCGATACGCCATCCGCGAGCCGCGATGCACGATCCGCGATCCGAGATCCGCGATCCGTGATCCGCGATCCGCTATCCGCCAACTTGGTCGCGATCCGCCAGGACTCGCTCGCCATGGCTATTTGCCAACTAATCCGCGATCCGCGATCAGCGATCCGCCAACTTGGCTGCGATCCGCCATGCCTCGCTCGCCAAAGCCAATAAGCGCTTGGCCGCGACTCGCTAGGCCTCACTCGCCATGGCCATTCGCCAGCTTGGCTCAGCACCGAATCCGGTTTTTTTTGAAACCAACAATCGATAGCCTATCGAACAAATGCAACTTTTGCATCAATGGCTCGGCAACGAAGTGTCTTCGGACTCGCCATGCTTCGGATTTAGCTCAACCGTCGCATCGCATTGCCTCAATGCCTGACCGACTCTCACCACTCGCCTTGCTTCGGCTCGGCCTCTGGGTAGCTTCGGCCTTTGCCTTGGCCTCGGTCTTGGCTCGGCCACGCCACATACGACGGTGTCCGGTCTCAATCTCTGACCTAGGCTATGATTATCATTGGTGATACTCGGTGATTAAAATGCGGCTTATATCTTTCTCTCAAGTTTTGTCGTTGCCATGGCTATATGTATCAAGGCGAGATTGAGTGTTTGTTGGATTGTGCAACAACTCACACGATTCTGAGAAATCGGCAATTGTTTTCGGATTTTACGCCAAGAGAATCGTCGTTATCTACGATGACAGGAACTGGACCCGTAATTAAGGGTCGTGGCACTGCTCAATTCTTACTGCCAAATGGCACTGAGATTCGGGTAGAGGACGCCCTATATGCGCCTAAGGCGCCAAGAACCTTGCTAGCTTTCAAGGATGTGCGTGACAATGACTATCACCTCAGCACTTATGTTGAAGATGGAACTGAATATCTGTTGATCACCTCCACCCAATCTATGCGCACTCGCATTGTGGAGAAGTGTAAGCGAGTTCGCAATGGCATGTATTTCACAACCATTCGAGCCAACGAATCTCATGTTGTTATATTATGTGATTCTGATGCTTATAAGCTTTGGCATGATAGACTCGGTCATCCGGGTCGTGATCTGATGATCCGTATTTTGAAATGCTCCCACGGTCATCCATTTTTCCGATCACAAAAGCACAGAGGGCGCCTCGGCCTCGGTTCGGCCGTGCCGTCGATAGCCGCCTCTCGCTTCCAAGGAGAGGTTCGGTCTCCTCCTGCTTCTCATGCTTCTGTAGCGATGTCTAATGCTCATCGTTCGTTTTGCAAAGCTTGTTCACTAGCAAAACTTCAAGCAAGACCATCTTTTGCTATTGATAATAAACAGAATATTCCGTTTCTACAACGAATACAAGGTGATATTTGTGGACCTATAACACCAGAATGCGGACCATTTCGATATTTCATGGTTCTGGTTGATGCATCAACGCGTTGGTCACACGTAGCGTTGTTGTCCACGAGGAATGCTGCATTCGCTAAACTCCTAGCTCAGATTATTAAGCTTCGGGCTCACCACCCGGACAATCCGATTAAGTCCATCAGACTGGATAATGCTGGAGAGTTTACCTCAAAGTGTTTTGATGACTATTGCATGTCAGTTGGGATTGAAGTTGAACATCCCGTACCCCACGTTCATTCTCAGAACGGTCTTGCAGAAGCCGCTATCAAGAGACTACAGCTTGTAGCCAGGTCTCTTGTCATGGCCACAAACTTGCCAGTTTCGGCATGGGGATATGCAATATTACATGCAGCTATGCTTATTCGTCTACGACCCACAGATAGCCAACCATTTAGTGCGTACCAGTTGGTAACTGGTTACGAGCCTGATATTTCGCATCTGCGTACTTTTGGTTGTGCCGTATATGTGCCTATCACGCCTCCACTGCGTACCAAGATGGGTCCACAACGACGATCAGCTATTTATGTTGGATATGAAGCACCAACTATTGTCCGCTATATAGAGCCTATGACAGGTGATCTGTTTACTGCAAGATTTGCAGATTGTCACTTTGATGAGACATCCTTCCCGCCGTTAGGGGGAGATGGGGCCGCATCCGTCCCAAATGAACGTCAGGAATTGACGTGGTTCTCTCCCACTATGTCTCATTATGATCCCCGTACGTCTCAGTGTGAGACTGAAATACAACGCATATTAGAACTACAAAAGGTGGCGGATACGATGCCCGACTCCTTTACTGATATTGCGAAAGTGACAAGATCAACCATACCTGCTGCGAATGTACCTGCAAGGCTTAACATTCCTCGCCATGCGCGAGCACGCGCCGCCGGTCTCGGACCCGCAGCCCTAGGTGCCATCGGCAGCCTAGGCTCGGCACCTCCAAGTGGAGAGCCGGCGTCGACTTCGGATCCTCCTAGAAAGAGGGGGAGACCAATCGGTTCCAAAGACAATGTACCTAGAAAGAGGGCATGTGTCCAGGCACAAAGCGATCCGTTCATCATCGATACTGTGACGCCGTCACACGAGATTGTCTCCGACTATACCTATGTCCAAGAATCAACTCTGAATCATCTGGGGGACGCCTCAGACTCACCGTTGATGTTGGAGAACAAGGAAATCTCACTAAACTACTTATGCATGCACAATCTGATGGAAAGAAATTCCATGTATATCGATGATGCATTCGCCTACGCCGTTGCTCAAGAAGTTATTGACGACGACGATATGGAACCCCGCACTGTTGATGAATGTCAACGTAGGGCGGATTGGCCGAAGTGGGAAGAAGCAATCCAGGCTGAACTAGACTCTCTAAAGAAAAGGCAAGTTTTCGGACCGGTTGTGCCTACACCGCCGAACGTGAAGCCTGTTGGACATAAATGGGTCTTTGTCAGAAAGCGCAATGAGAATGGCGAAGTCCAGCGATATAAAGCTCGACTCGTGGCGCAAGGTTTTTCTCAACGCCCTGGAATTGATTATGAGGAGACGTATTCTCCTGTCATGGATACTATTACCTTCCGATACTTAATAAGTTTGGTAGTCTCAGAGAGACTCAATATGCAGCTTATGGATGTTGTAACTGCGTATCTTTATGGGGACCTAGATACGGAGATGTACATGAAAGTGCCAGAAGGACTTTCGTTACCCAAGTCAAGTGAGCAAAAACCACGAAGTTCATTTGCTATCAGGTTGAGACGATCTCTATATGGACTCCGACAATCTGGTAGGATGTGGTACACACGGTTAAGTGATTACTTGATTGGGAAAGGATACAAGAATGATGAGTTGTGCCCTTGTGTGTTCATAAAGAGAACAAGTTCAGGATTTGCCATTATAGCCGTCTATGTCGATGATATGAACATCATTGGAACTCTGAATGAGATCAATGAGACCGCTAGCTATTTGAAATCCGAATTCGAGATGAAAGATCTGGGAAGGACTCGGTTTTGCCTAGGCTTAGAACTAGAGCACCGAAGTGGTGGAATTTTTATACACCAGTCTGCATATGTCCGAAAGATGCTCAGGCGATTTAACATGGACAAAGTTATGCATCCTACAGGCACTCCCATGGTCGTTAGAAGTCTGGATATCAACAAAGATCCCTTTCGTCCGAAAGAAGATGACGAAGAGGTCTTGGGAGCTGAATATCCATATCTTAGTGCGATTGGAGCTTTGTTATACTTAGCTCAGTGTACTAGACCAGACATCGCTTTCTCTGTGAACTTGTTAGCTAGATTTAGCTCTGCGCCAACACAACGTCATTGGGTTGGAATCAAGAACATCTTCCGATACCTTAAAGGAACCCTTGACATGGGCTTGTACTATCGATACACTCATCAGGATTCGACACATAGTCGATCTCTTGCATCTAACAGCACAAACCATGGCTCGGATCGCCATCCGCCAGCCATATCCGCCAGGACTGGCTTTGGTTCATCCATCCGCCATCCTGCAGCCATATCCGCCAACTTATCCGGACCCGCGGATGCTAAGTCGTGGTCCCGATACGGCTTTGGCGATACCCCCTCCTACTCAGATACACCAAATGATGTGATGGTAGGATTTGCTGATGCTGGATATTTATCAGATCCACACAAAGGACGTTCCCAAACAGGTTATGTTTTTACCATTGGGAATACGGCGATATCTTGGAGATCAACCAAGCAAACCCTTGTTGCTACCTCCTCGAACCATGCTGAGATTATTGCACTACATGAAGCAGTCAAAGAATGTATTTGGCTTCGCTCAGTTATATCTCACATTCGAGAGTCTAGTGGACTTGAGTCTACTACGATGGGACCAACTTGCATATTTGAAGATAATGCAGCATGCATTGAGCAGATGAAGTTGGGATACATTAAGGGTGACAATACTAAACACATTTCGCCTAAGTTCTTCTACAATCAGCAGCAGCAAGAGACTTTGAATATACAAGTGAAGCAAGTCAGCTCAGAAGAAAATGCAGCGGATCTGTTCACCAAGTCTCTACCTAAATCTACATTTATGAAGCATGTAAAGCGCATTGGAATGTGTCGCTTATCCGAACTCGAAGACTGATTGACTATCAGGGGGAGTTCTCATCTAGACTTCAAGGGGGAGCCTAGTTATGCATGTCTCGCATACTTGTAGTTGGTGCGTTGTACTCTTTTTCCTTAGACCATGCTTTTATTTTTGCCCAAGAGGTTTTTTGTTTGCTGGCAAAGGTTTTAACGAGGCAACGGTTCATGCACCATTGAGGACGCGACACAAGGGGGAGTGTTCAAGGAAGGTTAATTCCGTAACTTCCGAGGTGTGTCTTGCCCTAATAAGACTAGAAGTCTAGATACTCTATTAGATAGGGAATCCCTGTTCGCCAGGGATACTTGATGTAATGCCTATATAAAGGCCTCCTTATCAATGAATAAACACAGAGAGATTTATCAATCTATTTCTCCTACAACACTTTTGTCTTATCTAACATATTTTTGAATTATAATGTGCTGAGAAAGTGGAAGATAAAAAAACGAACTTTGTCGAAATATCACTCAACTCTTCCGGCCTCCCATGGCCGGTCGCCGGAGCCTGGTCGCCAGAGTCGCCGGATTTCGAGCACCAAATTTTTTTTTCGCCAGATTTTTAATTATTATTATTTTTTTTTTATAATCAGGTTATTGAACGATGGTTACTGACCCTAAGTAAATAATTTACAGATTACAGATTTCCAGTAATTAAGTTACTGATCCATAGTAATCAAGTTACTTACCCCTAGTAATCGTTTACTGACCCCCAGTAATCAGGTTACATGATAGGAGCACATTGTGCGACGATATTACATGCTTATGCCCTCGTTTATGCTTTGTTTAACTCTTATTTGTTTAAGATTGAGTCATAATATAGTTAGTGTCAATTTTGGTAGAGTTTTGGCGAAAAATGGTTAAGAATCCGAAAACTGACTAAGTTTGAGAAATCTGGAAAATATTAAATTGTGTCTTTTTCGCGATTTTTAGATGAATAAAAGTATGATCTATCTTTGTCCGAATTCTATGAAATTTTGTGTGCTTCATATTCATATGTTGAGGAATGCTTTGTTAAAATTTCAGATCAATCGGAGTTCGGGAAGTCACCCAAAAGATGGCTGCAAAACCGCAGTCCGAGCATTCCAATCCAGGGACTTCCAGGATTTTCCTGAGACTGTGTCCCAACTTCGAAAAATCATTCCCGTCGACTCACGAGGATTTTGATCAAACTGTTTTATGGGGAGATGGCCATATGTGTCTAGTTTACGTGAGACTTGGAATCGCATCAATCGGAGCTCCACAGATGGAGATATGTCGGAATCACTGCGACAAGGTCAAAGCTGCCGATTCCAGGAACCTACTGCCCCCTTTTTGTGTTTTCTGTTTTTGATGGACCTAATGGTGCACAAATGCATATGTGAAGATGGTTCAGGCTTAATGAAGGTTAGAGGAAGACACCTAGCCATGACATTGAAGAAAAGCATGAAGAAACAAGTTCTCCTAGTCAAGCTAGGAGAAGCTGCCGATTCTGGCAGAATGTGTGTCATTGTGAGCTGCCGGCATTTGGGGCATTTTCGATGGATCAAGGCCTATCAATTGAAGTCCAATGATCATACAAGAAGTCCATGAAGATGTGAAGCCCAAGCCTTGAAGAAAAATTCAGAAATAGAAAACCTAATTGTACTATGAAAGGAAGGTTACAAAACCTAATCCCATTAGGTTTTGTGAATCCCTTTTGCATCTAGGGTTGTGGCCGGCAGCCTCTCTTCCTATCCCCTATAAATACCAACTTTTCCTACAGAAAAAGTGTGACATCTCAAGCCTAAACACAAGTCTAAACTCTACCAAATTTCCTACCTTAAGTCTTAGAAAGAAAAGCTAGCCGAACCACCCATCACCACCATCCAGAAAATCCCTGCCGATTCACCTTCACCTTCAACCGATCAAAACTATTCCGTGCCTCCATCATTCATCACCGAGATCCACACGAGCTGCTGCCCCAAGGTGTCTAAATGTGTGATCTACTCCCTTCGGCTTGTAATTCTTTTATTTTTCAATACTATGTCTATGTAGTTTGGATATTCTTTGGGTATTTGTTTTTATGTCTATGTAAAGACAATTTGTTTGTTTGGTTTTGCATGTTTAAAGATGTTTATAATTTCGATTCTTGGTGTCTTGCTAACTCTAAGGTATTGATTTCATGGTTTTATGAAAGATAAACATGTAAACACACTTTGTAAATATGTAACCGGTTAGTTCTTAGGGATGCATGCTTGACTTGATTCTTGATTTCTTCTTGATTAGTTGTTTGAATTCGTGTGCAACCGAAGGAGATGTTTAGATGCATTCGAAAGGCCATGAGTGTTGTCTAGATGTTGAATTCACTTGCCGTAGTAACATAGGTCAAGTTAGAACGCTAAGTCGATTTGGGTTATGTTGTTACCTAGGGTTAGAGTAATTCCTACAACTTGCTTGTTTAATATGAAGAGTGACGCCTTGCATGTTAACTTGTTTCCGACTAAAAGATTTCGTGCTTTATATGCTAATTGGTTAATTTCTACGCTAAGTGTCTTTAATCGGTTAGCTAAAGATTAGGGTTATGCGCTAAGCTAATTCTAAGTATTTTCGTGAAATCTAAAATCGATTAGTAAACCGCTAAGGAGCTAGTTAGGTTGGAATTAAGTTGAGTCTTGAATATTTCTATGCATGCTTCCATGAGTCCTTACTTGTTACTTGTTTCGATTTGTGATAGTTTTTGATGAGTGCTTTGCGTGAGAGATGTCGACCAACCTTGTAAATAGTAGACTTAGGATTTATTTTCAGCATTTAAATTATGTTGCCGTGCCTAATACTAGGGCAGCATTGCTGCCGAACCACTCTCTCCCATTTGTGACGTTTTGTATATATGTATTTGTGTTTTTGTCTAACAATCTCATATCTCAGGTACCCTTAATCCCCGGCTTAGAACGATCCCTACTTGCTCATACTACTAACGATATTTTGTAGGGTTATCATTGCATGCGAGCTTCGGCTCCCGTTCAATTTTTGGCGCCGTTGCCGGGGATTATAAAAGCTTGTTTTATGAATTTGTTGTGTATATAATGTTGCTGGAAATTTTTGTTGTGAAGTTGTAAAAGTTGTAAATTTTAATTTTTGTTGGGATTTTGTAAAGTAGAAATATGCTTCGGCATGTAGAGTTTAAATTTTGGAAGTTGTATGATGAATAATGATGTATGTTGGTAGTCACTTAGTTTAATTTCTAGGAAGTTGATATGTTGTGTATGTTGGAGTTTATTGTAGTTTCTAAAGTGTAACATGTAGGTGAAGCCTCTTTTGTTGATCATAACCAAAACCCTTCATGTGAATGGTGCTATGTCGGAGGGCGTTTCTATGTAGATTGGGAAACGCGGGATACTTCCCCCCCACGCATATAAGCGTTTCTTCGGTAATAGTATTACTTCTATGAGGTTGAGGGCGGTTTTAATCAACACTTGAGACCGCTAGGGATCCGTGTTTGTTTTACAAAGTATGGGGAAGTTATGATCATAGATATGGTTCTCAGGTTTGTTTAACTGGATCTCAAGGCCCATAGACTGATGTTCATTCTCGGTGAGTGAGTCGATAGGGGGTTCGCCCTCCGTGGTGTCCAACAACGAGTCCTGCCTGGTTCCTGTAGGGGGTTCGCCCTCCGTGATTGTAATGACCTTTGAAACGTAAAATCCGCACGACCTAGTCGACAGCTTGTGCCGAAGCATCACCTCACTTTAGACGCTAGAACATAACTTGACATATGTGGCCTATTTTCTTCAAAGATAAAACATGTTGTGTGGTTCAAACTCTTGAGGTATATCGGATTAAGCATGATACTACCGGGGGCTGTATCAGTCCATTGCACCGTTATCTCCTCTGCTCCACGTACTTCGAGAGTTAGAACAAATTTAAAAGAAATTAGACTTAGCGATTACATGATCATGGACTTTTTGATATCTTGTTGCCGAACCATATTTGTACTTTGCCGAAATGTATTGTTGCCGTGTGTGAATTTTGTGCTTTGCCGATTGTCTATATGTGTGTAATCATTGTTGAAATTTGTTGTATCGCCAATGCCGTGGCTTGTAATGATGTATATTCTTGTCTTCTATTTCTTTATAAGGTTCTAACTTGTTTAAATGTTGCAAATTTCAGAAATAGTGCATGTCCGAATCTAGTATTTGGGCAAGAGATCTTCAAGGCCGTTTGCAACGTTTAGAGCAAGAACTCGCTATTGCTCGTTTTGTGCCATTACCACCATCGTCACCAACCAGTTCATCAGTACCATCATCCTTGCCGAGTTCACCTATTGTGCCGTCAGTATCATCATCATCTGGGCCGAGTTCACCATCAGTTGTGTCATCATCGTGTGATCTTCAGAATCCAGAGTTTGAGGCCTTTGCCGAATTAGAAGAAGAAGAAGAGATCATGGCATCAATCAGATCACAGAATGGTCATGTTGCTGGAGCTGGAGTTGCTCCTTCGAATATCACTTATCCTCCTTTGGAAACTGACAAGACTGGAGAGATTGAATTGAGGAGTGGATTCCTCCATAAGCTGAAATCATTTTATGGAATGCCGAGTGAGGACCCTAACAAGCATCTACAGTGGTTTAACTTCACCACGGAGTCTATGTGTCCAAGAGGGACCGATTTGCAACACTTCAAAATGAAGGCATTTCCGTTTTCTCTAGAAGATCAAGCGAAGGAGTGGTTGTTTGAGGTGCCTAGTGGGCGTATTGTTTCGTGGAGTTCTATGATGGATGAGTTTCTACTCAAGTACTTTCCTGCTTCACGTATCACAGATCTGAGGAAGCAAATTACAAGTGTGAAGCAAGCCGGAGATGAGACTTTCTTCGACTACTACAAGAGGTTCAAGTCCCTAGTTTCTTTGTGTCCATCGCATGGCATTAGCGATGGGCTCTTGCTACAATATTTTTATGAGGGATTGCGCGTCATGGAGAGAGAATTTCTTGACTCGGCCGCGGGAGGTAGCTTTTTGGAGTTGAACGCCGGAGCGGCTAGAAGTTTGTTGGAAGTTCGTGCTTTGAACAACCAACAATTTGGCATGGCACGAAGCAATGTGCAAAGGAATGAGAAAGTGCATGAAACTTCTTCGAGCTCAAAGTTAGAGGAGAAAGTGGACAAGCTTACCGACTTGGTGAGTAATTTGATGAAGAAGCGTGCAAGTATTTGTGGAATTTGCACCGAGGGCCATGAGACCGAACAATGCCCTCAATTTGGAGTTAATGAGGGAGTAGAGGAGTGGAATGCCATTGGTTTTCAAGGAGGCCAACGTTTTGGCAATTTCAATCCAAGGTTCAATGATCATCCGAACTTTCGATGGGCGAATAATGACAACGTGCTTAGGGCACCTATGCAACCGAGAGAGGGAGGAGCGCCATTTGTACCGAGGCCACCATTTGTGCCTCGGCAACCTTATGTGCCGAACCAAGGGAATTTTGGAGGGATGCCGAGCCAAGCACAAGTTGTGCCGTACCAAGGCCAAGGAGGGCCGAGCCAAGGCCAAGCTTCGCCAAGCAATCCGAACTACTATGCTTTGATTCAATCTTTGTCAAGTGCTACTCAAGCATTACTCGCGGGGCAACAAAATCATAAAAAGGACATTGGTGAGCTCAAAACTCAAATGGGGCAAGTTGTGGATTTTATGGGAAGATTTAATGAGCAAGGAAAGTTGCCAAGCAATACGATTCCAAATCCGAGGAACGAGCAAGCCAAAGTGATTCAAACTCGAAGCGGAAGAGAGTTGGTTCCTCCATCAAGTCCAAAGAAAAAGCGAGTGACTTTTCAGGGTATTGAGGGAGACGAGAGGGCTGCCGGACCTGTCATTGCCGGCAGCCATGATGGAGATGCCGAGCATGGTGTTGCCGAGCATGTTGATGCCGGCAAGGGCAATGATGCCGAGAAGAATGCCACCGGAAAAGGGTATGATGCCGGCCATGGTATACAAGACAAGGGGCTGCGTAACGAGCTTGAGTACGATCCCGCCACATCCAAGAATGAGATATTGCCGAGCCAAGCAAGCAAGGGAGGGGTGTCATCATCTAGTGCCCCATTCCCTTCACGCTTTGCTAGAACGAAGAAGGACAAGTCCGATGAAGAGGTATTGGAGATATTCCGGAAAGTGCAAGTCAATATTCCTTTGTTGGAGTGCATCAAGCAAGTGCCAAAGTATGCTAAGTTTTTGAAGGAGCTTTGCACGGCAAGAAGGCATACTAGAGAGACTCGTGTGGTAACAATGAGTGAAACGGTGTCGGCCGTTATTCAAAGGAAGTTGCCACCAAAGATGAAGGATCCGGGAAGCTTCAATGTGCCTTGTGTCATAGGCAATACACGGTTTGAGGATGTTATGTTGGATTTGGGAGCATCGATTAATGTCATGCCACTCAATGTGTACCAAACGTTGAGTATAGGGCCTCTCAAGAAGGATAATGTCATCATTCAACTTGCGGATCGCTCAAGCAAATATCCGGAGGGTTATGTAGAGGATGTGTTGGTGCAAGTCAACCAATTGATATTTCCCGCCGATTTCTATGTTGTGGAGATGGAGGACTCGCCGGTTAATAGCACTCAATTGCTTTTAGGGCGACCATTTATGAGGACGGCACGCACTAAGATAGATGTCGCCGAGGGCAACCTAACGATGGAATTTGACGGCGAGGTGATAAAGTTCAACGTGTTTGATGCCATGAAATTTCCTTGTGCCGATTTGAAGGAGTGCCATGTTAGTGATGTTTTGGTGGAGGTCGAGCAAGTTATGTCGACCTCACTTGACGCATAGCAATTAGCGATTGAGGAAGGGGTCGGATTTGACAAGAGGGGAGAACGAGTTATGGAAGAAACCGAGCTCAACCATGCCGAGCAATGTAGTGCCGAGCCAAGCAGCCATGCCGAACCATATACACTCATGCCGAGCCTCCAAGAAGTGTGTGCCGAATTAGAGGCTCAACCCTATTCGAAATTTAGCTCGTTCTTGTCAATTCCAAGTGCCACAACAAAATTTCGTCCAAGTGTGGAAGAGGCCCCAAAGTTAGAACTCAAAGAGCTCCCTCATCACTTAAAGTATGTTTATCTTGGAGACGGAGATACACTACCGGTTATTGTGTCTTCATCGCTTAGTGAGAAGCAAGAAGTTGATTTGATTGGTGTGCTTAAAAAGCATAAAACCGCTATAGGTTGGACCTTGGCGGATATCAAGGGAATAAGCCCTACTACATGTGTTCATCGGATTCTACTTGAAGAAGGAGCAAAGCCAACGAGGGAAGGCCAACGTCGGCTTCACCCTCCCATGATGAAAGTGGTCAAAGAGGAGATCATCAAGCTTCTTGATTGCGGTGTCATCTACCCCATATCGGATAGTAAGTGGATATCTCCCGTGCAAGTAGTGCCAAAGAAGAGTGGTGTAACGGTTGTCAAGAATGAGAAGAATGAGCTTGTGCCGCAAAGACTTGTAACCGGTCATCGGATGTGCATCGATTATAGGAAGCTCAACGCTACAACGAGGAAGGATCACATGCCTTTGCCGTTTATGGATCAAATGCTAGAGAGGTTAGCCGGTCATTCTTACTATTGCTTTCTTGATGGATATAGTGGCTACAACCAAATCATGATACACCCGGACGATCAAGAGAAGACCACCTTCACTTGTCCATTCGGCACCTTTGCTTATAGAAGAATGCCCTTCGGTTTATGCAATGCACCCGGCACTTTTCAACGATGTATGTATGCCATCTTCTCAGATTTTATTGAGGATATAATCGAGGTTTTCATGGATGACTTTAGTGTCTATGGAAGCACATTCGACACATGTTTGAAGAACTTGGAGAAGATATTGGAGCGTTGTGTAGAAACAAACCTTGTGCTTAATTGGGAAAAGTGCCACTTCATGGTAACACAAGGCATTGTGCTTGGCCATATTATTTCGGCAAGAGGACTTGAAGTTGACAAAGCCAAGGTTGAACTTATACAACACTTGCCGAGTCCTAAAAATGTAAGGGACGTGCGAAGCTTTCTTGGGCATGCCGGGTTCTATCGACGATTTATCAAAGATTTTTCCAAGGAAGCTAAGCCATTGAGCAATTTACTTCAAAAGGAGGTGCCATTCATGTGGGATGAGGAGTGTGAGCTAGCGTTTGGCCGATTAAAAGAAGCACTTTGCCCGGCACCTATCTTAGCCGTGCCTAATTGGGAGGAGCCGTTTGAGCTCATGTGTGATGCAAGTGATTATGCCCTTGGAGCCGTGCTTGGACAAAGGATTGACAAGAAGCCGAATGCCATCTACTATGCTTCGAGAACTCTCAATGATGCTCAACTCAACTACTCCACAACCGAGAAAGAACTCTTGGCGGTAATATTTGCTTTGGAAAAATTTCGATCGTATCTTTTGAATTCCAAAGTTATTGTATTTAGTGATCATGCCGCCTTGAGATACCTCATGACAAAGAAGGATGCAAAGCCAAGGCTTATTCGGTGGATTCTTTTGCTTCAAGAGTTCGATATTGAGATTAAAGACAAGAAGGGAGTAGAAAATGTTGTAGCCGATCATTTGAGTCGAATTGTTAAAGAAGAGGATCGGCTGCCCCTTATTGAGAACTTCCCGGATGAGCAACTCTTTCGCATGGATGCACATGTGCCATGGTATGCCGACTTGGCTAATTACTTGGCCACTCGACAAATGCCTAGCTCCATGCCGAACCATCATAAGCAAAAATTGAAGAAGGATGCTCGGCACTACTTATGGGATGAGCCATACTTGTGGAAGCAATGCAGCGATCAAGTGATCCGTAGATGTGTTGCCGAGCATGAACATTTGCCTATCCTTAAGCTTTGTCATAGTGAGGCGTGTGGAGGTCACTTTGGGGCAAAGAAAACGGCATTGAAGATACTTGAGTGTGGATTCTTTTTGCCTACAATTTTTAAGGATGCTTACATGTTTTGTAAGTCATGTGATCGATGCCAAAGAATGGGGAATATTGGTCCAAGAGATCAAATGCCGTTACATCCCATCACTTCTATTGAGATTCATGATCTTTGGGGGATTGACTTCATGGGGCCGTTTCCTTCAAGTAAGGGCTTTCTCTACATATTGCTTGCGGTTGATTATGTGTCAAAGTGGATTGAAGCTAAGGCTACACGCACCAATGATTCAAAAGTGGTGGCCGAGTTTCTCAAGACCAACATCTTTTCACGTTTTGGAGTTCCAAGAGTCTTGATTAGCGATGGAGGATCCCATTTTTGTAACCGTACCATTGAAGCCTTATTAAAGAAGTATGGAGTCAAGCATAAAGTTTCTACACCATATCATCCCCAAACTAGTGGCATGGCCGAGGTAAGTAATCGAGAGATCAAGCAAATACTTGAGAAGACCGTTGGACCTTCAAGGAAGGATTGGAGTGATCGTCTTGATGATGCTTTGTGGGCTTATAGGACCGCATACAAGACACCGATAGGTATGTCTCCTTTTCGGTTAACATATGGCAAAGCATGTCACTTACCAGTTGAACTTGAGCATAGAGCATGGTGGGCGGTTAAGGCTTTCAACATGAGCATTGATGAGGCCGGTCTTCATAGGAAGCTTCAACTCAACGAACTTGAAGAAATACGGAATGAAGCTTATGAGGCCGCATGGATTTACAAGCAAAGGACTAAGGTTGCTCATGATAAGATGCTTCGACGAAAGGAGTTTGAAGTTGGTCAAAAAGTTCTCTTGTATCATTCACGACTCAAACTTTTTCCGGGTAAGTTGCGCTCTCGTTGGATCGGACCATTCATTGTTCTTCAAGTGTTCCCTCATGGAGCCATAGAGATTCGTAACGAAGCTACGGGTAACACATTCAAAGTAAATGGACATCGCCTCAAGCCCTATTACCCGTCCTTTCAAGAACATACGGTGGAAGAAACCGTTGTCTACCCCGCCCCACCACCATCACCACCGAGCCAAGCTGCCCCTACTTGTGCTGCCGAGCGGCAGCCACTACTTTCAGCCGAGCCAACACTCCCTGCCGGACCTGCCATTGCCAGCAGGGTTGATACAAGTATACAAGACGCTGGATACGAGCCGGACACGACGCAGAATGCAGCAGATACGGCAGCAAAAGAGCCGGACACGCCATTAGAGTCCGATACGCAGAATGCAGCCGGATCGGACACTTCATGCAACGATCTTCTCATTGAACTTCTTCTTGCCGATTTGGAGTGCTTTGGAGCACGATGGACACATGACACACGGTGAAAAGTCTAGGCTATGGACTATAAACACAAAGCGCTACTTGGGAGGCAACCCATGTCGATCAAAGAAAAGTGAATGAGCCATCACCGAGAGTTTGAATTTTCTTAACCCTTCTATTTTTCTTTGATTTGTGATGATTTGTTGGTATATGTTAGTCGATTGCATGCTTAGGAAATTCATTAATATTGTTTTGTGCTTACATTGGGGACAATGTAATTTTCTAAGTGTGGGGTGGGATAACGTATTCCGTTTTTATTGTTGCTTTTTGTGTGCTTAGTTTAGAAGAGAAAAATTCAGAAAATTGTTCCATAAAAATAGAGTGTTTAAAATTGTTTGTTTTTGAGTCTTAGGATGCCCCTAATATGTCAATGATGTTTTTCTCCTCTTTGCATACATAGATGATGGTTGTGCATACTTTTAAAATTGTAAGTTTCATGGATTATGTGCATTGGTAGGAGCATGTAGGACTTGTTGATTATTAAGCATGCATGTTTTAGCTAGTTTATTTCGATTATAACCTATGTGAGCTTTTGTGCCAAATTGCCTTCTTCTTGAGCGATAAAAAGATAAAATTCGATAGATTCGTAGGAAGCATGAAACCTCATAATTCTTTGCAAATTCGATGACTATGTGCCATAGCTTTTTAATGAACTCTAGTATGCTAGAACTTACTCTTATTGATTTTCGAAACTTTTATATCATAAAATACCTTGATTTTGAACATGATTGAATAAAGATCATTTAGGTTTACCACCAAAGCCAAATAAAGCATGAGCCCTATTGGAGCCCGTCGTGGGACACCTTAGTAAACCCCTTTGAGCCGATATTGAGCCTTTTCTTTCATCATCCTTAAACACTTTCCATGAGCTTAGTATAGTTGTGCCTTTACCCTTGATCAAAGTATTGGCAAAGCTTGATTTTTGAAGGCGTTTTTGCGTGTGTGATGAAGAAGAACAAGTGTGGGGTAGACCTAGCCATAAATTTGTATGTAATATGTATGCATGCCGTGCCCTTAGAAATAGAAAAGAGAAGAAAAATGCTCGAATCAAAAGAGAGAAAAATGCCGAGAAAAAGAAAGAAAAATATGAAAAAGAAGGGCACGGCATAGGGTTGAAAAATAAAAATGTTGTGCATGGCTATGGTCTAGATTATTGTTATAATGTTTTATGGGAAGAAAAAGAATGACGTATGGGTCCAACAAGATGAAATTTGACCCTTTTGGCGAGAAGACATAAGGAGATTTGAGCTTTGCCGAATGCCATGGTGACGTTTTTGAGCCTCCTTATCCAAATATCGAATACCTCTTAGCCTAGCCCCATTACAACCCTTTTATTGATCTTTTTCATGATTCTTAAGATGGTTAAATTTGATTGTGGAGATTTTCTCAAGAGTAAGCATATGGTTTTGGTTCATTGGTGCATATAGTTATCATATGAGGTTTTTCCATCAAATTTCACAAAGTGCTTTCGTTTCTTTGATATATGCAAGTCACTCTTTGTATTTCATGATCTTTCGCTTGCATATACTTATGTGTGAATAACCATGCTTCGAGAGAAAAGAAGAGAGTATGCCTAGTGAGGTGAATTGAATTAGCTTAACATGTTTACATGCTTACCTTTTTTCTCTTATATGTTCATATTGATGTCACATGTTCATGAAACTTGGAATTTTCGTGCTTAGCATTCTCATGCATTAACTTGAAAGCTATGTGTACATACGAGCCTGAGACAAATTGTTAGGGGCAATAGTTTGTTTTGAGTCTTAGTTTAATTTAGTTTGCTAAGGGACTAGCAAAGGATAAGTGTGGGGTAGTTGATAGGAGCACATTGTGCGACGATATTACATGCTTATGCCCTCGTTTATGCTTTGTTTAACTCTTATTTGTTTAAGATTGAGTCATAATATAGTTAGTGTCAATTTTGGTAGAGTTTTGGCGAAAAATGGTTAAGAATCCGAAAACTGACTAAGTTTGAGAAATCTGGAAAATATTAAATTGTGTCTTTTTCGCGATTTTTAGATGAATAAAAGTATGATCTATCTTTGTCCGAATTCTATGAAATTTTGTGTGCTTCATATTAATATGTTGAGGAATGCTTTGTTAAAATTTCAGATCAATCGGAGTTCGGGAAGTCACCCAAAAGATGGCTGCAAAACCGCAGTCCGAGCATTCCAATCCAGGGACTTCCAGGATTTTCCTGAGACTGTGTCCCAACTTCGAAAAATCATTCCCGTCGACTCATGAGGATTTTGATCAAACTGTTTTATGGAGAGATGGCCATATGTGTCTAGTTTACGTGAGACTTGGAATCGCATCAATCGGAGCTCCACAGATGGAGATATGTCGGAATCACTGCGACAAGGTCAAAGCTGCCGATTCCAGGAACCTACTGCCCCCTTTTTGTGTTTTCTGTTTTTGATGGACCTAATGGTGCACAAATGCATATGTGAAGATGGTTCAGGCTTAATGAAGGTTAGAGGAAGACACCTAGCCATGACATTGAAGAAAAGCATGAAGAAACAAGTTCTCCTAGTCAAGCTAGGAGAAGCTGCCGATTCTGGCAGAATGTGTGTCATTGTGAGCTGCCGGCATTTGGGGCATTTTCGATGGATCAAGGCCTATCAATTGAAGTCCAATGATCATACAAGAAGTCCATGAAGATGTGAAGCCCAAGCCTTGAAGAAAAATTCAGAAATAGAAAACCTAATTGTACTATGAAAGGAAGGTTACAAAACCTAATCCCATTAGGTTTTGTGAATCCCTTTTGCATCTAGGGTTGTGGCCGGCAGCCTCTCTTCCTATCCCCTATAAATACCAACTTTTCCTACAGAAAAAGTGTGACATCTCAAGCCTAAACACAAGTCTAAACTCTACCAAATTTCCTACCTTAAGTCTTAGAAAGAAAAGCTAGCCGAACCACCCATCACCACCATCCAGAAAATCCCTGCCGATTCACCTTCACCTTCAACCGATCAAAACTATTCCGTGCCTCCATCATTCATCACCGAGATCCACACGAGCTGCTGCCCCAAGGTGTCTAAATGTGTGATCTACTCCCTTCGGCTTGTAATTCTTTTATTTTTCAATACTATGTCTATGTAGTTTGGATATTCTTTGGGTATTTGTTTTTATGTCTATGTAAAGACAATTTGTTTGTTTGGTTTTGCATGTTTAAAGATGTTTATAATTTCGATTCTTGGTGTCTTGCTAACTCTAAGGTATTGATTTCATGGTTTTATGAAAGATAAACATGTAAACACACTTTGTAAATATGTAACCGGTTAGTTCTTAGGGATGCATGCTTGACTTGATTCTTGATTTCTTCTTGATTAGTTGTTTGAATTCGTGTGCAACCGAAGGAGATGTTTAGATGCATTCGAAAGGCCATGAGTGTTGTCTAGATGTTGAATTCACTTGCCGTAGTAACATAGGTCAAGTTAGAACGCTAAGTCGATTTGGGTTATGTTGTTACCTAGGGTTAGAGTAATTCCTACAACTTGCTTGTTTAATATGAAGAGTGACGCCTTGCATGTTAACTTGTTTCCGACTAAAAGATTTCGTGCTTTATATGCTAATTGGTTAATTTCTACGCTAAGTGTCTTTAATCGGTTAGCTAAAGATTAGGGTTATGCGCTAAGCTAATTCTAAGTATTTTCGTGAAATCTAAAATCGATTAGTAAACCGCTAAGGAGCTAGTTAGGTTGGAATTAAGTTGAGTCTTGAATATTTCTATGCATGCTTCCATGAGTCCTTACTTGTTACTTGTTTCGATTTGTGATAGTTTTTGATGAGTGCTTTGCGTGAGAGATGTCGACCAACCTTGTAAATAGTAGACTTAGGATTTATTTTCAGCATTTAAATTATGTTGCCGTGCCTAATACTAGGGCAGCATTGCTGCCGAACCACTCTCTCCCATTTGTGACGTTTTGTATATATGTATTTGTGTTTTTGTCTAACAATCTCATATCTCAGGTACCCTTAATCCCCGGCTTAGAACGATCCCTACTTGCTCATACTACTAACGATATTTTGTAGGGTTATCATTGCATGCGAGCTTCGGCTCCCGTTCATTACAGATTTCATATTTTCCAGTAATCATGTTACTGACCCCCAATAATCGATTATTAACCCCCAGTAATCAGGATACTGACCCCCAGTAATCAGGTTACTGGAGTTACTGATCTATAGTAATCAATTACTGACCCCCAGTAATCGATTACTGACCCCCAGTAATCAGGTTACAGATTTCATATTTTCCAGTAATCATGTTACTGACCCCCAATAATCGATTATTGACCCCCAGTAATCAGGTTACTGACCCCCGGTAATCAGGTTACTAACAACAGCCCCGCAACCATCCAGCCTAGCATCTCTAGGCCTGCACCAACCGGATTCTCACCCTAGCCTTGGCCGACTACGCTCCAGCCGGACCCGAGGCCATCAATCCCTGCATCCCTCTATCAACTCAGTCCCAGATTGATCTGGGCACCCATCGATCTCGGCCTCCCTCCCGATCTCGACCTCGATTGCTCTGATTCCTGCCCAGGCCAACGCCTCGACCCAGCATGCCGGTGCCCTCGGCGTCTGCTCCTCCACACATTAGCCCAAGGTCGATGGAGAGAGCGCGGCGGAGGTTGGAGTAGGGCTGACGTGGCGGTGGTAGAGGTGGGAGGGCCGGGGTGCGGGTGACAGAGATGGGAATGTCGGGGTGGGAATCGGCACCGGACTTTGCTACGGCAGAGAAGGCGCAGGGGACGTGGCAGATGTGGACTTTGCTACGGCAGAGAAGGCGCAGGGGACGTGGCAGATGTGGCCGCGCTTGGACTGTGGTTGGAGTCGGCAGTGGGCGCGTGGGGGTAGGAGCGGTGGAGAAGGGTTGAGGGAGGCAGAGGAGAGAGAGAGAGAGAGAGAGAGAGAGAGAGAGAGAGAGAGAGAGAGAGAGAGAGAGAGAGAGAGAGAGAGAGAGAGAGAGAGTTTTAGTATTGGTTAGGATAGGGTAAATGACTGAATTATATTTACTAGGGTAGTTGTGTAATTCTCTCAAGATTCATTGGTTTGGGATATAAACATTGGAATGGGCAATTTTTAAACCCATTTTGTTCAAATGGTCTTTTTCCCTTATTTTTTTCTCTACTAGCAAGAAGGGTGGTTGCATGATCTCTCTGAACCAATTTCTGTATATTGGTTATCGCCATTGGTTTCATCCAAGGGATGCTTTGGTTTGGCGTGCCATTACTTGATGCTGAAGTATTTCTATATGTACAACCTTGAATTAATCTAATATAATGATACGGAGAGATATAACTCATTCGTCCTTCTTCAGTCGTCCATTCCGGAGGAGTTGAGATGAACTTCAACCTTAGAATGCATCCTTCCGGCCTAATATTTTTAACTGCTTCATAAATTATCTCTGCGAGGCCTTTCAAGTCCTCGTTAGTTTTCGTCCAAAGATTATGAACAAAACCATTTTCTACCAACCAGAGCTTGTGTTTTTGAGGATGCTTTTCTTCAACATCAACTAGATATCTTCCATAATATGGACCTGCTATGACTGATAAAGTTGGCTGGAGCGCTTTCTTATTCTCAAAATCTCCTAAGAGATTATGAAAACGGAATCATTCAGCCTCTGATAAGGCTGTCATAGGGATCTTTACACTTTCAGGATTCTCAAGATATGATATTTTAAGGTTTTTCTCAGTAGCTTGTTTCTTTTCTTCCTGATTGTAACTGTAGAGTCCTTCAGTTAATACTTCAAGAGCTTGACGTACAAGAGCTTCATTCTTTTCACGAGATTTAGTCAGGATGTTATCCATAATAACATTTTGGTTGAATTGTAAAATTCTACTTGTCCTGAACACTGGCTTTTCATAAATTCTCATAGGATGGTTAAAGATTTTCTTGATTCCGGTTACAACCGGTTGTTTGCTTTTGCAGGATGCTTGATAGGAGCACAATGTGCAACGATATTAATATGCTTATGCCCTCATTTATGCTTTGTTTAACCCTTATTTGTCTAAGATAGAGTCATAATATAGTTAGTGTCAATTTTGGTAGAGCTTTGGTGAAATGTGTTTAATTGTCCGAAAAATGACTAAGTATGAGAAATCTGGAAAATAGCGCAAAATATGTCTTTTTCGTGATTTTGAGATGAGTGAAACTGTAATCTATCCTTGTCCGAATTCTATAAAATTTGGCGTGCTTAATATTCATATGCTGAGGAATATTGTGTTAAAATTTCAGATCAATCGGAGTTCGGGAAGTCACCCAAACGTTGGCTGCAAAACGGCAGTCCGAGCAAACCAATCCAGGGGCTTCCAGGATTTTCCTGGGACTTTGTCCCAACTTCGAAAAGTCATTCCCGACGACTCACAAGGAATTTGATCGAGATATTTTATGGGGAGATGGCTATATGTGTCTAGTTTATCTGAGACTTGGAATCGCATCAATTGGAGCTCCGAGAAGGGAGATATGTCAGATTTACTGGAGCAAGGTCATTCCAGCCGAGTTGCTGCCGGTCTTGTGTTCTTGCGGGTTTGGGGCATTTTTCCATGGAACAAGCTCACCAAATGGAGTTGTCAAGCCTACACAAGAGGTTCATGAAGATATGCAGCCCAATCCAAGGAAGAAAATCAGAAAAAGAAGTTTCCTAGAAGAACCAAGAAAGGAAGGAAGCAAAACCTCGTTGCACAAGGATTGCCTTTGCCGATTTGGACTAGGTTTTCTACCTAGGGTTTCTGCCGAATTTGCCTCTATATATAGCCATGTTTTCCTACAGAAAAATCATCTCATCTCAAGCTAAAACACAAGGCCTAAACTCTACCAAAATTCCCCAAAGATCCTAGACAAAAACCTTAACCGAAAACCACCTTCACCTCACCTCAACCAAGTTTCTGCTTTGCCGAACCTTGGATTTTCTACCTCCATAACCTACTGCCGACGTGACCTATTTCCGTGCAGCCTCACCCCAGCCTCCATACTTCGCCAGATCCACACGACGTGAAGCTCTCAAGGTGTCTCAAAGTGTGATCCACTCCCTTCTTCGGTTTTGTAATTTTTGTTTAGTTATGTTTAGTTTTGTCTATGAAACACTCATGTATGTTTGGTGTTGGTTTATATGTCTATGTATAAATCGATTTTGGTTTTATAAATTGTATGTTAAAGGCTTGTTTGAATCGATGCTTAGATTTATGTTTAGGTTTCGACAAGAACAATGATTTTGCATGCTAATTTGTAATATGTAACTTGTGGATTTCGTATGTATGGATAATTAGGGCAGTGGTATTAGAAGCATGTTTAGGATTTTAATTGGTTAGTAATCTAAGGGTGTGACTTAAAAACCGAAGCATTAGTATTGGCTGGAAGCATGTAAATCTAGATGTTAGGTTTCATCTAACCCGAGTTATAACGAATAAAACTATAGGCCTGACGGTTGTTTTGATTTGTTGTGCTCACTTAGGGTATAACCTTAGGTAAAACTTGCATGTTAAATAAGATGATTGACAACCTTGCTTATTTGCATGTTTTCGATTTTAGACTCTTGTGCTTAAATGTTAAAACGTGTAAAACCGGATTAGCATAAACTTTAGGATCGAAGGCGAATAGCATGATCTTAAAACATTAGATGTCTAACAATTGGTTAAAAGGCTAATCGCTCTAATTGTGGTCGAAACTAAGTTGAGTCTTGAACATGCTGAATACTTGTCTCTTACCTTCTTGCATGCAAATCTACATGTTAAAGAGTCTTTGGTGTTAAATGTTTTGTGAGAGATGATGATCACTTGTATATAGTAGTTTAGGTTTATTTTCGTGTCTTAGATATAGAGGCAGTCCTTGCTGCCGAACTTCATCTTTATCCCCCATGATAAATTCGTATATATGTATATAAGTGTGACAATTGTGTGCATATATGTTTGTGAATATTTGTGTTAACATTCTCATATTTCAGGTACCCTTAATCCCCGGCTAGAACGATCCCTACTTATTCTATACTACTAACGATATATTGTAGGGTTATTATTGCTTGATGCTCGCTTCGGCGACTCGTCAATTTTTGGCGCCGTTGCCGGGGATTATAAAATCTTATTTTATGTGAATGTTAAAGTGTGTTAATATTTGTGATGTAAAGTTTGTTAACAATCTGTGTCTCTAACTCTAACGTATATTTATATATCCTAACTCTCTAACATGACGTTCTAACTCTTGTATTGTCTTTCTCTAACCTTGAAAAATTATTTGAAACCGTCGCTTGTATGAATCTGTATATCCTTGCATTTTAGTTTATTAGTTTTGTTCATTTTGATGTGTCTTGTGCGTGTGCAGATTGAATTGAAAAGAAAAAGTGCAGGAAATTCCAAACTTCTGCCCAAATCAGAATCCGGGCAGTGCAGTCCTTCAACTTTGGATGGCTGCCGTTTTCTGCTCACAAAACTTAGGAAAGTGAGCCATACACCGTTGGAAAGGTCTCTGAGTCTACTTTCTGTAGGATTTTACAGAAGTGAATTTGGAGTCTCGAGCTGCTCCCAGTTTCAATTTGAGTGCACGAAGGTCAATCTGGCGAAGCAGAAAACTGGGCAGAACAATAGGTCCGATAAAAAGTCAAACAAGGAGTACTTCGACTAGTCCGATTGAGGTGAATTTTATACCGTTGGAAAGCTCTGTGTGTCCTTTACAACATTTATTCAGAACACTTTTGCATTAGGATAGTGGAACACACCCAAAATCAGGCCTCAAGAGAAGCACACACGCCTGCCGAGAGAAGCTTGCCTGCCAAGAAAATCCTACTGCCGAGAGGGGCTGCTGCCCCAACTGCGGAGCTGCACATGGCATGATGAATACACAACACGTGGTGACAAGTCTAAGCAATGGACTATAAACACAAAGCGCTAATTGGGAGGCAACCCAATTCGATCAAAGAAAAGTGAAGGAGCCAGCACCGAGAGTTTGCAATTTCTTAACCCTTCTCTTTGTCTTTGATTTGTGATGATATGTTGGAATATGGTAGACTATTGCATGCTTAGGAAATTCGTTGATATAGATTTGTGCTTACATTGAGGACAATGTAATTTTCTAAGTGTGGGGTGGGATAACGTATTCCGTTTATGTTTTCGTGTGCTTAGTTTAGAAAAGAAAATTCAGAAATTGTTCCACAAAAATAGAGTGTTTAATTTGTTTGTTTCGAGTCTTAGGATGTCCCTAATATGTCAATGATGTTTTTCTCCTCTTTGCATACATAGATGATGGTTGTGCATACAATTAAAATTATGAGTTTCATGGATTATGTGCATTGGTAGGAGCATGTAGGACTTGTTGATTACGAAGCATGCATGTTTTAGCTAGTTTATGTCCTAAATAACCTATGTGAGCTTTAGAGCCAATTTGCTTTCTTCTTGAGCGATAAAAAGATAAAATTCGATAGATTCGTAGGAAGCATGAAACCTCATAATTCTTTGCATATTCGATGACTATGTGCCATAGCTTTTTAATGAACTCTAGTATGCTAGAACTTACTCTTGTTGATTTTCGAAATGTTTATATCATAAAATACCTTGATTTTGAATATGATTGAATAAAGATCATTTAGGTTTACCACCATTGCCAAATAAAGCATGAGCCCTATTGGAGCCCGTCGTGGGACACCTTAGTAAACCCCTTTGAGCCTACGATTAACCTTTTCTTTCATCACCCTTAAACACTTTCCATGAACTTAGTATAGTGATGTCTTGACCATTGTGTGTCGGCAAAGCTTGATTTTTGAAGGAGTTTTTGCGTGAAGTGATGAAGAAGAACAAGTGTGGGGTAGACTTAGCTAGAAAAGTATATGAAAAATTGTATGTGAGCCGTGCCTATGAGAAAACAAAAGAAGAAAAATTGAAATCGGACAGAAAAAAAAAGAAAAGAGAAAAATCAAGTCCGAAAGAAAAGAAAAGAAATAGGCACGGTTTCAAAGTGTAATTTGCTAAGTCTAGTTTTGAAAAGTGTTGTGAATTTGGAGTTTTGTTTATATGTGAAGGTCTACTATTGTTATATTTTGACCTTTGTTCATATTCACTATGTTTTGGGGAAGAAAAGAATGAAGTAAGGGTCCAACAAGATGAAATTTGACCCTTGGCGAGAAGACATAAGGAGATTTGAGCTTTGCCAAAGGCCACGGTGACGTTTTTAAGCCTCCTTATCCAAATATCGAATACCTCTTAGCCTAGCCCCATTACATCCCTTTTATTGATCTTTTCATGATTCTTAAGATGGTTAAATTTGATTGTGGAGATTATCTCAAGAGTAAGCATATGGTTTTGGTTCATTGGTGCATATAGTTATCATATGAGGTTTTCCCATTAAAAATTTCACAAAGTGCTTTCGTTTCTTTGATATATGCAAGTTACTCTTTGTAATTCATTATCTTTCGCTTGCATATACTTATGTGTGAATTACCATGCTTCGAGAGAAAAGAAGAGAGTATGCCTAGTGAGGAGGATTGGATTAGCTTTAACATTCTTACATGCTTACCTTTTTGCTCTTATATGTTTATATTGATGTCACATGTTCATGAAACTTGGAATTTTCGTGTTTAGCATTCTCATGCATTAACTTGAAAGCTATGTGTACATACGAGCCTGAGACAAATTGTTAGGGGCAATAGTTTGTTTAGAGTCTAGTTTAATTTAGTTTGCTAAGGGACTAGCAAAGGATAAGTGTGGGGTACTTGATAGGAGCACAATGTGCAACGATATTAATATGCTTATGCCCTCATTTATGCTTTGTTTAACCCTTATTTGTCTAAGATAGAGTCATAATATAGTTAGTGTCAATTTTGGTAGAGCTTTGGTGAAATGTGTTTAATTGTCCGAAAAATGACTAAGTATGAGAAATCTGGAAAATAGCGCAAAATATGTCTTTTTCGTGATTTTGAGATGAGTGAAACTGTAATCTATCCTTGTCCGAATTCTATAAAATTTGGCGTGCTTAATATTCATATGCTGAGGAATATTGTGTTAAAATTTCAGATCAATCGGAGTTCGGGAAGTCACCCAAACGTTGGCTGCAAAACGGCAGTCCGAGCAAACCAATCCAGGGGCTTCCAGGATTTTCCTGGGACTTTGTCCCAACTTCGAAAAGTCATTCCCGACGACTCACAAGGAATTTGATCGAGATATTTTATGGGGAGATGGCTATATGTGTCTAGTTTATCTGAGACTTGGAATCGCATCAATTGGAGCTCCGAGAAGGGAGATATGTCAGATTTACTGGAGCAAGGTCATTCCAGCCGAGTTGCTGCCGGTCTTGTGTTCTTGCGGGTTTGGGGCATTTTTCCATGGACCAAGCTCACCAAATGGAGTTCTCAAGCCTACACAAGAGGTTCATGAAGATATGCAGCCCAATCCAAGGAAGAAAATCAGAAAAAGAAGTTTCCTAGAAGAACCAAGAAAGGAAGGAAGCAAAACCTCGTTGCACAAGGATTGCCTTTGCCGATTTGGACTAGGTTTTCTACCTAGGGTTTCTGCCGAATTTGCCTCTATATATAGCCATGTTTTCCTACAGAAAAATCATCTCATCTCAAGCTAAAACACAAGGCCTAAACTCTACCAAAATTCCCCAAAGATCCTAGACAAAAACCTTAACCGAAAACCACCTTCACCTCACCTCAACCAAGTTTCTGCTTTGCCGAACCTTGGATTTTCTACCTCCATAACCTACTGCCGACGTGACCTATTTCCGTGCAGCCTCACCCCAGCCTCCATACTTCGCCAGATCCACACGACGTGAAGCTCTCAAGGTGTCTCAAAGTGTGATCCACTCCCTTCTTCGGTTTTGTAATTTTTGTTTAGTTATGTTTAGTTTTGTCTATGAAACACTCATGTATGTTTGGTGTTGGTTTATATGTCTATGTATAAATCGATTTTGGTTTTATAAATTGTATGTTAAAGGCTTGTTTGAATCGATGCTTAGATTTATGTTTAGGTTTCGACAAGAACAATGATTTTGCATGCTAATTTGTAATATGTAACTTGTGGATTTCGTATGTATGGATAATTAGGGCAGTGGTATTAGAAGCATGTTTAGGATTTTAATTGGTTAGTAATCTAAGGGTGTGACTTAAAAACCGAAGCATTAGTATTGGCTGGAAGCATGTAAATCTAGATGTTAGGTTTCATCTAACCCGAGTTATAACGAATAAAACTATAGGCCTGACGGTTGTTTTGATTTGTTGTGCTCACTTAGGGTATAACCTTAGGTAAAACTTGCATGTTAAATAAGATGATTGACAACCTTGCTTATTTGCATGTTTTCGATTTTAGACTCTTGTGCTTAAATGTTAAAACGTGTAAAACCGGATTAGCATAAACTTTAGGATCGAAGGCGAATAGCATGATCTTAAAACATTAGATGTCTAACAATTGGTTAAAAGGCTAATCGCTCTAATTGTGGTCGAAACTAAGTTGAGTCTTGAACATGCTGAATACTTGTCTCTTACCTTCTTGCATGCAAATCTACATGTTAAAGAGTCTTTGGTGTTAAATGTTTTGTGAGAGATGATGATCACTTGTATATAGTAGTTTAGGTTTATTTTCGTGTCTTAGATATAGAGGCAGTCCTTGCTGCCGAACTTCATCTTTATCCCCCATGATAAATTCGTATATATGTATATAAGTGTGACAATTGTGTGCATATATGTTTGTGAATATTTGTGTTAACATTCTCATATTTCAGGTACCCTTAATCCCCGGCTAGAACGATCCCTACTTATTCTATACTACTAACGATTGCAGGGTTTATTATTGCGTGCGAGCTTAGGCTCACATCAATGCTAGCCTATCATGTATTAATTTTGCTTTTCCGTCTGCTATTTGAGGGGGTCTTACTGATTTTCGTTGAAATCGGTTACCCATGACCGTAGTTCTAGGATGCTGTAAAAACTCATTTAAGAGTTTTCTTTTTTCTTCCGAATTAACTGACTGGGTTTCAACTTGTGAAGAAGTTTTGGATTTATCTTCTCGGTAGTTTTTCCAACCTGATGGATTTGACTGAACTTTTTCTGAAGCTTTGCTTGATTCTGCAGGGGCATATGATACTATGTATTGGTAACCTGGTCCATCGTGTAGAGGTCGTACAGTTTTGTCTCCACTTTTGTGTCTTTCCCACATAGTTCTTTCTTCTGTTTTCGATCCCTTTTCTTCAGGTATTGACCTTCTTCTTTCTTCAGGCTCTAGTCTTCTCCTTTCTTCAGGCTCTGGCTCTGGTCTCCTGCTTCTTCGATTACGACCTTCAGTTCTCTCAAACATTGCCATTTCTCTTGTAAGAGCATCAGGCAGATAGTTCTTTTCTCCTGCAACCATTTTAACATCATATTCATATTTGGTTAAAAACATCTGCCATCTAAGAACTCTTCCTCTATCAGCTGCATTTGTCAATTTATAGTTTTTGAAGTTTTTTACTCTTTTGTTATCAGTTCTAACTAGAAACTTATTTCCCAAAAAGGCTTATGCACCGTTAATGGATTTTATCAGGGCTAGTACTTCTTTATCTCATGTGGAGTAATTTAATTCTGTAGGATTGAATTTTCTTAACAAGAATTTACAAACCTTTTCTTGATTTGTATCCGGCGTGACCGCCAAAACTACTCATGCCCAGTTATAATCATTTGCATCAGTCTGCAAAACGATCAAGTATCCTTCTTCTGGTAACTGTAAAGGAGGGAGGTGCTTTGTAAGTTTTTTAATTTTCTTAACGGTGTTGCTATCATCCGTTGTAAATGACCATTTCCTTTTTGAGCTTGTCTTTAGAGAGAGAAGAGCAGTGAGTCTACTCACTTGAGAAATAAAATCTCTCGCAAAGTTAACAACTCCCAAAAATCTCTGCATAGATTTTGCATGTGGGATATTGTCAGGGAACTGGCTAATTTTCTTCACAATATGTTCTTGAAGACGAATTTCTCCATCTTTGACATGTATGCCAAGAAAATCTATGTATCTTTTTATGAGATGAATCTTCTTTTATCTAAGGATGATCCCCTTCTGGACCATAAGCTTGAAAATTTGCTCAAGATGTCTCAGATGTTCACTCATAGTTTTAGCGAAGACAAGAATGTCATCAATGTAAACTATGCAGAAGTCTGAGTATGACTTAAAAATGTTATCCATCTTTCTTTGAAAAATAGATTGTGCTTGTTTGAGTCCAAATGGCATTACCAATCATTCGTAGTGTCCTTGAGGAGTTCCAAAGGCTGTCAAGGCAATGGAATCAGGGTGCATCCTAACTTGCCAAAAGCCTGACTTTGCATCAAACTTTGAGAAGATTTTGGCTCCTTTCAGTCTGTTGATGAGGACTCTTACATGTGCAATCTGAAGTCATCTTTGACTGTTTTCTTATTGACATCTCTATAATCTATTACCATTCTTGCTTTTCCTCTCAATTGTTCTGCATCGTTTCTAACCAAAAATGCTGGAGCGTGATGAGAGCTATATGAGGCTCTAATTAGTTTCTTTTCAAGCAACTCTTAAATCTAACTTTCCATCTCTTTTTTATCTTCATCTCTATAATGACATGCTATATTGCATTCGCATCATGCATTTTTAGCTGACAATATACCGGGTCTCTTTTCCAGTATAGCTGGGGATCCTCACTGATAGGTTTCAAAAGGTTTTCTATCTCAACAAGATTTGAAACTTTCTTTTGCTCTATTGATAGGAGCATAAAATGCGACGTTCTTAATATGTTTTACCCTCATTTATACTTTGCTTTAACCCTTAATTTTGTAAAACCGAGTCATATAATCGAGTCATGAGTCTTTGGTAGAGTTACATTGAAATCGCGCTAAGTATAGATAAAAATGTATAAAAAATGTCAATAGCCGATTTAAAGATATTTAGAGATGTTTCGTTGGATATGTAAAGCCTCGACTTTATATTTGATGAATTTTTCTTCTCCCATATGCAGTATACATGTCAATGATTGAGAAATGAAAGGAGTAGAGAAATCGGAGCAAAATAAGTTGCCAAGAATTACAAAGCAAAATCGGATGCAATCCAGCAAAGTTCCAGAATTTCCTGTGCACATTACTCAACTTCCAGAATTTATTCCGGATGTTTCACAATGAATTTGAGGAAACACTTTTATACAGAGAAAGCCCTATGAGTCTATTTTCTAAAGAATTTGGAATTTCATCAAAAGCTGTTCTGAGGAGAGAGTTATGCCAGTTTCAAGACAGTAAGGTTCCTACCCTGCCGAAAGACAAAGCTACTGCCCCCTTTTTATGATTTTCTATCTTTCTGCACAAAAAAGTCATCCAAATGCATTAAGTGAAGCTTGGAGCTGCAATTCTAGACAAAGGGAAGCATGCAGTTGCAATTGTGGACTAAGGAAAGCTTGGAGCTGCAATTGTGGACTAAGGGAAGCTTGCAATAAATTTCAGTCATTTCCTAGGCACAACATCTAACTTCCACAGACTCTCCCGGACAACTCAAATTGAACCAGAATTCGAGCCATATATGGATAGAAAGATATGGATGTATAGTTTCCAAATCCACCAGAATCATCTCAATATCTATTTTCTAGAGAGAGTTATGCCCAAATCAAGATACAAAGGTCAAAGCTGCCGAAAATAAACACATGTTTCCTCCACCAATAAACCACCACCAACAAACTTCCACCATAAATCTCCACCTATATTGCCAAACTCTCACATTTGCTTCCTCTGTATATAGCTTGGCACAAATTCAGAATAGATCATCTCATCTCTCTCACTTTCATTAGTCAAAATTCTAGCCAAAAATTCTCTCAAGTTCTAGTATAGAAATTTACATAGCCAAAACACCATCCATTCCACCACCACAAATCGTATCCGATCCTACCTTCAACCGTTCACTTCGCCACACCATCCGAGCTTCATTCTTCAAGGTGTCCTTAAAGTGTGATTCTACCATCTCATGACTTATATTTTCTTATGTATAATGTCTATGTTATATGTAGCTAGAAACTTTGATTTTTGGTTTTGTAACTTTGTATTGGATTTCCGAATTCTATTTTGGTTTTTATGAAACAATTTTGCAACTTGTAACATTTTTGAATTCGTGTGATAGACATAGGGTAGTAGCATGTTCATGTGTTGTTAGGTTGTTATTCGATTAGTTTCATGAATTCGTGCATAAAAATCAATGTTTACATGAAGCCACGGCCATGGTTTTTGTGTAGGTTGCGATTTCATTCACCATAAGCAAATCTAAGATCAAGTTAGGCATTGTGTAAACTTGATTGTAGGATACTTAGTCAGTGGTTAACATAATTCATAGAAACTTGCATGTTAATAAGATGTTGACGCCATACTTAAAAGCATGTTTCCGATTTAAGACTTTCGTGCACAATTACTTTTCATGTTTGATTTCGACGTTGCGTGTTTTCAAATATGATTAGTATAATTTTAGAATTCGACGTTGCGTGTTTTCTAAATACTTGTGTATTCTAGTAACGATTAGATAACCGTTGAGGCTCTAATTGAAATCGGAATTGAATAGAGTCTAGGAAACTTGAAACAAGTTGCTACCAAGTCTTGCATGATATTCTTGTGTGTTCTTATGTATTTTTGTGCTATGTGTTGTGTGAAAGATGATGATCACTTGTAAATATTAGATTAGGAATTATTTTCTTGTTTTGTCTTTATTTTCATAGGAACTATAATTGATTTTCAAACCCCCCATAAACGTGTATATATATGTATATATTTGTGACATGAAGTATTTATGTATATATGCATGTAACATTCTTTTATTGAATATTTGTCTAACATTCTTTTATTCAAGGTACCCTTAATCCCCGGAAAGAACGATCCCTATTTACCAATGCTACTAACATCTTTTGTAGGATTTTAAATTAACGCGTGCTCTTGGAACTCGTTCAATTTTTGGCGCCGTTGCCGGGGATTATAAAAACTTGTTTTATATGAATGTTGTTTATATATGTTGCTGTAAATTTTTGTTGGGTTGTAATTTTTCTTTTAATTTTCGGATTATTTGGGATTTGTAAAGTAGAAATATGCTTCGGCATGTATAGTTTATTTTCATGCAATTTTCGTTCCATATATGATTGTAATAACTTAGTTAAAATTGCTAGGAAGGATAGATGTTTATTTGTGTTTGATTTGTTTTGAGTTTCGAGGGGAAGAGGAATAGGTAAGGTCATTCGTGTCAATATTAGCCTTAACCCTTCATGTTACTTCTCGAGGTCTCACGAGGTTGAGGGCGGCTTTTAGCGACACTTATGGTACTGTCAACACGTTGTTGTCAACAGAGTAAGGGGCATAAAGGCTCGCCTATTAGTGTGTGTTGTCCCGACTTAGTCTCAAGGTTTGTCGAACTAGATCTCAGAGGCCCATTGACTGCTATCTCTTCTCGGTGAAGGGGGCAATAGGGGACTTGTCCTCCATGGTGTCCAACAAATGAGTCTTGCCTTGAGCTATTTTCGGATGATACACGCTAGCCTTCTGAAACCACGGAACAATGTGTCTAGACGATTGCACCTAGGACGCACGTCCACCGAGCTTCGAAACTTGAAATAGGATTGACATGAGTAAGTCTTGAAGGCTTCAAAAGTAAAACGTTATGTGGTTTCGAACTCTCGAGGTATATCGGATAAAGCATGATACTACCGGGGGCTGTATCAGTCCATTGCACCGTTATCTCCTCTGCTCCACGTCCTTTGAGAGTTCGAACAAATTTAAAGGCAATTAAACTTAGCCATTACATGATCACCTTTAAATTGCCGTAATTTTCTCTATTTTGTGCCATGCATTTTCTTCTTCTTACCGATTGTATATTGCTTGTGTATAGCTTGAACCTTTGTATATCACTCTTGTATTATTGCCGGCCATGTATTAATATCCTTGCTTTTTATTTCGTTATGAAGGAGCTAACTTGTTTCGTGTTGAATCCTCAGAATATGTATGTCCGCTAATCTTTGGACAAGAGATAACCGCGGACGTCTTCAACGAATCAACGAGGATCTCAACATTGCAAGCAACACACCGCTACCACCATCCGAAACAAGCAGTTCGGCATTATCAACACCATCATCACCGAGCTCTCCATCACTCGTTACTTCACCAAGCTTTCGAGAGTCTTCGTGTGAGCTTATCATCGAGGAATCGGAATTTGAGTTACTTGCCGAGCCATTTCCTCAAGAGTTCTTTGATTTTCATCTAGCCGATCCGCAACCGAAAATGACTTCTATCCGAGCACAAAACGGTCATGTGGCTGGAGGAGGAGGGGCTGCACCGTCCAATATAACTTATCCACCTTTGGAGACTGACAAGACCGGGGAAATCGAGTTGAAAAGCGGATTTCTCCACAAGCTCAAGTCATTTTATGGCATGCCAAGTGAAGATCCAAATAAACACTTGCAATGGTTTAACTTCACCACCGAGTCAATGTGTCCACGAGGGACCGATATGCAACACTTCACTATGAAGGCGTTTCCGTTTTCATTAGAAGATCAAGCCAAGGAGTGGTTGTTCGAGATACCTAATGGCCGAATCACTTCATGGAACACAATGGTAGACGAATTTTTGCTCAAGTACTTTCCCGCTTCTCGTATCACCGACCTAAGGAAGCAAATTACTAGCGTAAAGCAAGCCGGAGATGAGACTTTCTTCAACTACTATAAGAGGTTCAAATCCCTTATCGGTTTGTGTCCGTCACATGGAATTAGCGAGGGACTTTTGCTTCAATATTTCTATGAGGGATTGCGTCTCATGGAGAGGGAGTTTCTTGATTCGGCCGCGGGAGGAAGTTTTTTGGAGATGGAACCAGTACCGGCACGCAACTTGTTGGAGCTTCGAGCCTTGAACAATCAACAATTCGACATGTCGCGAGACAATGTCGTGAAGAGTGAGAGGGTGCATGAAACGACTTCAAGCTCGAAGTTGGAGGACAAAGTGGACAAGCTTGCCGACATTGTGGCCGGCCTTGTCAAGGGGAAACGTGCAATGCTATGTGGAGTGTGTGCCGACAATCATGAGACCGATCAATGCCCTCAAGTTGGATCGAATGAGGGGCAAGAGGAATGCAATGCAATCGGTTTTCAAGGACAAAGGTTCGGCAACTTCAATCCGAGGTTCAACGGTCATCCGAACTTTAGGTGGTCGAACAATGACAATGTGCTTAGGGCACCTATGCAGCTGAACTACCAACCTAGGGCACAAGGTGGATTTGTGCCGAGACCACCCTTTGTGCCGAACCAAGCTATGCAGCCGAGCAATGCCATGCCGAGCCAAACACCTTTCCAAGCTCAAACCGGTCCAAGCAATCCCAATTATGATGCCATAATTCAATCTCTTTCGAGTGCTACTCAAGCGTTGCTTGCAGGGCAACAAAATCACTCAAAGGACATTGGAGAGCTCAAAACTCAAATGGGGCAAGTTGTGGATTTTATGGGGAGATTTGCCGAGCAAGGGAAGTTGCCAAGCAATACTATTCCCAATCCGAGAAATGAGCAAGCTAAGGTTATCAAAACTCGAAGTGATAGGGAGTTGTTGTCACCGAAAAGTCCAAAGAAGAAGGGAGGTAACTCTCTCGGAACCATCATTGAAGAAGAAGAAGCTGCCGAGCAGCCTATTGCCAAGCAGCCTACTGTCGGACCTGCCAGTGACGGCAGCAGTAAGACCGTGGAGGAGAGAAAGAAGAGGGCTGCCAAGCAAGCAAGGAAGAACAACATGGAGAAGGATCCGGCCACTTCTAAGAAGTACACAATAGTGAAGCCGAACCAAGCACTAAATGTGCCGTTCCCTTTAAGGTTTGCAAAGACGAAGAAGGATAAGTCCGACGAGGAGGTGTTGGAGATATTCTGAAAAGTGCAAGTCAATATTCCTTTGTTGGAGTGTATAAAGCAAGTGCTGAGGTACGCTAAATTCCTCAAAGAGCTTTGCACGGCAAGAAGGCACACAAGGGAGACTTGTGTGGTGACTATGAGCGAAACGATATCAGCTGTTATTCAAAGGAAGTTGCCACCGAAGATGAAAGATCTGGGAAGCTTCAACGTGCCACGTGTGATCGGCAATACTCGGTTTGAGGACGTCATGCGAGACTTGGGAGCATCAATCAATGTCATGCCTCTCAATGTGTATCAAACATTGAGCATAGGGCCTCTCAAGAAGGACAATGTCATCATACAACTCGCGGATCGATCAAGCAAGTATCTGGAGGGCTATGTTGAAGACGTACTTGTGCAAGTCAATCACTTAATCTTTCCGGCCGACTTCTATGTTGTAGAGATGGAGGATTCGCCGGTCAATAGCACACAACTATTGCTTGGCCGGCCATTCATGAGGACGGCACGCACCAAGATCGATGTGGCCGAGGGCAATTTGACAATGGAATTTGATGGTGATATGATCAAGTTCAACATTTTTGATGCCATGAAGTATCCCATGGCCGATTTGAAGGAGTGTCAAGCTATAGAAGTTATGGAAGAGGTCGAGCAAGCTATGTTGACCTCTCTTGATGCATAGCAACGAGCCATAGAGCTCGAGGTCGGATTTGACAAGGAGGGAGCACGAATTAGTGAAGAAGAAAGAGAGAAGCTTGAGCCGAGCCTAAGGGAAGTGGTTGCCGAGTTAGAGGCTGCCCCACGGTTTGAGAAGCATAGTCCGTTCTTGTCAATTCCAAATGCCACAAACAAAATTCGTCCAAGTGTGGAAGAGGCCCCAAAGTTAGAATTAAAAGAGCTCCCTAGCCATTTGAAGTATGTGTATCTTGGAGAAGAAGACACTTTACCGATTATTGTGTCTTCATCGTTTAATGAGAAGCAAGAAGAGAAATTGGTTCGTGTACTTAAGAAGCACAAGACCGCCATAGGTTGGACCTTGGCAGACATCAAGGGAATAAGCCCTACAACATGTGTTCATCGGATCTTACTTGAAGAAGGTGTGAAACCAACAAGAGAAGGACAAAGGAGACTCCACCCGCCCATGATGAAAGTTGTAAAGGAAGAAATCATCAAGTTGCTTGATTGTGGCGTAATCTACCCCATTTCGGACAGTAAGTGGATCTCCCCCGTGCAAGTAGTTCCCAAGAAAAGTGGTGTGACGGTGGTTAAGAATGAGAAGAATGAGCTTGTGCCACAAAGACTTGTAACCGGCCATCGCATGTGCATCGACTATAAGAAGCTCAATGCAACAACGAGGAAGGATCACATGCCTTTGCCGTTTATGGATCAAATGCTCGAAAGGTTAGCCGGTCATGAGTTTTATTACTTTCTTGATGGATATAGCGGCTATAACCAAATCATGATACACCCGGACGATCAAGAGAAGACTACTTTCACATGTCCATTCGGCACCTTTGCCTATAGGAGAATGCCATTCGGCCTATGCAATGCACCCGGCACGTTTCAGCGATGTATGTATGCCATCTTCTCGGATTTTATTGAAGATATAATCGAGGTCTTCATGGACGACTTTAGTGTTTATGGAAGCAACTTCGACACTTGTTTGAAAAACTTAGAGAAGATATTGGAGCGTTGTGTAGAAACCAACCTTGTGCTTAATTGGGAGAAGTGTCACTTCATGGTGACGCAAGGCATTGTTCTTGGACATATTATTTCGGCAAAAGGCATGGAAGTCGACAAAGCCAAAGTGGAGCTCATTCAACACTTGCCTTCGCCTAAAACCGTGAGAGAGGTACGATCATTCCTTGGACATGCCGGATTTTATCGAAGATTTATCAAGGACTTCTCCAAAGACGCAAAGGCGATGTGTGAGCTACTACAAAAAGATATGCCGTTTGTGTGGACAAAAGAGTGCGAGCATGCATTTGCTCGGCTCAAGGAAAAGCTATGCATGGCACCAATCCTCGCATCACCAAATTGGGAACTGCCCTTCGAGCTTATGTGTGACGCAAGTGACTATGCATGTCACAACCCGAAACCGGGTTATGACTAATGTGGTGATTGGTAAAATAAAATTAAATCTTTGTATTTGAATAAGGATAGAAACTGAAATTGAAAGTTAAGAATAATCATAACAAAAGAAAATTTGGTACTATAAGATATTAAGCTGAAAGTAACTTTGATTTACAACAAAACAGTACAACTTGTTTCTCAAAAATTTCACCACATTAGTACCAAGTTCTCCAGGTTCATTCCTCTAATATGTACACTACAAACACCCAGCAAAAATAATGAAGTACATCTCCTGGAATGGTGAACAAACTACAACAACATAAAGCTAGCAGCCAAGGTCCAGTACGAACTAGCTTAAACTACTAAACAAAACCAAACAAAACTTCACACAGCAGCTCAAGACAGTTCAGGAATACTAAAACTGCTGCCACCTGTAGGCCTCTTGCCTGAAATCACAACAAAAATATAGGGAATGAGCTTTACACGCTCAGTAGGTACGATAAACAATCAACATAACAATAATTCTAAATTAGCATATATTAAAAATGAAAGAAGTGACTGAAAGTAAAATTCGTAAGGAAATAATAATCCTTAAAGCTGCTGTAAAAGTGGACTAAAAAGGTTGCAAACGCAATAAAATTCCAGAGAACAACATGAGGCTCTATGTCATAGGATAAAGTGAATCAAATAAAACCATTACAGAAAGCATGGGATAATAAAAATACAACTCAAGGTAAAACTGATATGAACAATATCAAGAGCCTCAGGTTCAAATAACAAGTTCCAGAAAACAGAAACTATAGTTCTGTAATCATGCCGGTTAGAGCCCACAGCTCAGTTAAACCACTGAGCAACCTCCGCGAACGGATCCTGATCAGGTTTTGGGTCTATTCACCCTAGGGAGACACAATCCCTCCTTAAAATTCCCGGGCCTAACCAAATAAAATACATTAAAATCCAGATTATGCTTATCCAGGAGTTATTTACTCCCTTAAAGCGAACTAAGTGTCACTTGAACCCCGTTCAAGCATACAATGGAAATCTGTCCAAAAATAATAATTTTGTGCTCAAAATAGGTGAATTAGATCCTTGTAAAAATATGAAACACAAAGCTGGAAATCCAAAGTCAAATAAGAAACTTAAAACTTTAAGACTGTTATAACATGACATGTACAATAGTTTTTTGGCAAGAAGCAATTGTATTAGTATAAGAAACTTTTGAAATCAGAAAAGGCTTTGAGAACTGCACAAGTACATAATAGGTAATAAAGTATGATTGGACTTCATTATCATAACTCAAAACTTGATGCAAATAGGTATGTTAATGCAGCAACTATAATCTATACTGAACGAAAAGTAAAAATGAGTAGAAAGTTGCTGAACTAAAAATCTTGTTCAAAACGGATAATAGAGAACTTGAATTCTTCAACATAAATCAACTGAGAAAGTAACAAATTATAAGGAGAGAAAGTTAAATACATACCAAACGATGCAACCAAAATAAGGTAAAATTGAACTCACTATAGTAGCTATTCTTGAGTATAATTGAAGCATATAGATAGAGGTTTACACAAAGATCAATTACTAGCATATGGAGATCAAAAACGTCAAAACAGGGCTTAGTTTCCAATGAAACCATATATGTATTAAACAAGAAGATTAATGACTCACGGGGAAGTAAAACCAAACATCAATTCTCAAGAACAAACCACCCAAATTTCCAGATTTTCTAAACAGAAAAATCAAAACTTCAATAACCCTCAGGTTGTAATTCAAACTAAAATCAATCCATTCAAACTTCAATAAATCAATCCATTCAATCCAATTAAACAGAGAGTAAGAAACGAAACATCACAACCATCACTCTTAACACACACTAAAATAGAATCAAAGTTATGAGGAGAGATTATTTTCCCTACCTCAAAAACCAAGTTCTCCGAGTGAAATCAAAAGACTCAAACACCCAATCTACTCAAGTAAGCCCAATCAACTCGAGCAATCCAGCCACCTAAACAAGATTCAAAAAAAATGATTCATGCCCAAACTTTTGGTATAGCAGAGATGAAAATAATAGAGTTCGAGGAGATTTAACTCTTACTGAAATTTGCTGCTATGGACTGAAGAAATTGGGCAGCAAAACTAATGGCAGTCTCCTGAGATCGTTGCAAAAGTGTAGGCTTTGGGCATGTAGGAATCGGGTATGTGGAAGAAGAAACAGAAGAGAGAAAAAGAAAGAAGAAGATATAAGCTTCAGAAGGAAAAGAGGCTGCACCTAAAAAGCTTGAGAAGAAACAGTATAGTGGAGGAAAGAAAAGAACTAAATGATGGCCGGATTGCTTCTACACAATCAATAGATAATCACAAACATGTTAATCTCATATCCTAAAAACTTGAAAATAGAAAATAAAAAAATTAAGAAAAGAAAAAGAATGATGACAAGAAAATAAATAAATAAATAAATAAATAAAAAATAGTAAATGAAATTAATTTATAATCAAGCTATAAAACACACAACCAAGCAAAGCACACATAAGTAAAGTATCCTAATCAAAACCATGCTCGTCACAATGCATTAGGGGCTGTGCTTGGCCAAAGGAAGGAGAAGAAGCCATGTGCAATCTACTACGCTTCGAGAACTCTCAACGATGCTCAACTCAACTACACCACAACCGAGAAAGAACTCTTGGCGGTAATTTTTGCTTTGGAAAAGTTTCGATCATATCTTTTGAATTCCAAAGTAGTGGTGTACAGTGATCATGCCACTTTGAGATATCTTATGACAAAGAAAGATGCTAAGCCGAGACTCATTCGATGGATTCTCTTGCTTCAAGAATTCGACATAGAGATCAAAGACAAGAAAGGAAGTGAGAATGTTGTAGCCGATCACTTGAGCCGTATTGTGAAAGATGAGGATCGGCTGCCCCTACTTGAGAATTTCCCAGATGAGCAACTCTTTCGGATCAATGCAACAAACGAGCCTTGGTATGCCGACATTGGCAATTACTTAGCAACTCGGAAATTTCCAAGGGACCTGCCGAGCCACCACAAGAATATGATCAAGAAGCAAGCTCGGCACTATCTATGGGATGAGCCATACTTGTGGAAGCAATGTAACGACCAAGTAATAAGAAGGTGTGTTCCGGAAGAAGAGCATCGGTCCATTCTTGCTTTTTGTCATAATGAAGCTTGTGGAGGACACTTTGGACCAAAGAAGACCGCATTGAAAGTTCTAAATTGTGGATTCTATTGGCCAACACTCTTCAAGGATGCACACACAACATGCATGACATGTGATCGGTGCCAAAGGACAGGCAACATAGGGCCAAGAGATCAAATGCTACTCACGCCAATTATTGAGGTCGAAATCTTCGATCTTTGGGGAATTGACTTCATGGGACCGTTTCCATCAAGCAAAGGTTTCCTCTACATCTTGCTAGCGGTTGATTATGTGTCCAAATGGATAGAAGCAAAGGCTACACACACCAATGATTCAAATGTGGTTGCCGAATTCCTCAAGACCAACATCTTCTCACGTTTTGGAGTTCCAAGAGTCTTGATAAGTGATGGAGGTTCCCACTTTTGCAACCGCACCATTGAAACTTTATTGAAAAAGTATGGGGTCACACACAAGGTATCTACACCTTATCATCCCCAAACAAGTGGCATGGCCGAAGTGAGCAATCGATAGATCAAGCAAATTCTTGAGAAAACCGTTGGGCCAACAAGAAAGGATTGGAGTGATCGACTTGAAGATGCTTTGTGGGCTTATCGAACCGCGTATAAGACGCCAATAGGTATGTCTCCTTTTCAGTTAACTTATGGAAAAACATGTCATTTACCCGTGGAGCTCGAGCACAAAGCATGGTGGGCCGTGAAAGCATTCAATATGGAGATAGCTTCGGCCGGCCTTCATAGGAAGCTTCAACTCAACGAACTTGAAGAAATACGTAATGAAGCTTATGATGCCGCATGGATATACAAGGAAAAGATGCGAGCCTACCATGACAAGATGATTCGAGGGAAAAAGTTTGAAGTTGGACAACATGTTCTCTTATTTCATTCTCGACTTAAACTTTTTCCCGGTAAGTTACGCTCTCGTTGGGTCGGACCCTTCATTGTTACGCAAGTATTTCCTCATGGAGCCGTGACAATTCAAGATTTAATTACTCGCAAGACCTTCAAAGTCAATGGTCATCGACTCAAGCCTTACTACACACCTTTCCAAGCAATGGAAGAAGGAACATTCCTCGATGAGGCTCCAAGAGCGCATACTGCCGGCAACACCTCTTTGACGTCCTAGCTGCCGAACTAAGCTATTTTGGACAATGATCAACACATGGAGAAGAGTCTAAGCTAAAGGACTATAAACACTTAAGCGCTACTTGGGAGGCAACCCAATTCACCTAAGAAAAACGAAGGAGCCATCGACGAGAGTTTGAAATTTCTAGCCCTTCTCTTTTTACTTAGGTTGTGATGCTATGTTGAAATGTGTTAGACTATTGCATGCTTAGAAAGTTACTTGCTTTATTTCTACGCTTACATTGAGGACAATGTCATTTTCTAAAGTGTGGGGTGGGATTACATGTTTCGTTTATGTTTTCTAGATAGATAAACGTGCAACCCACGATTTAGCGTAGTTTTATTTGCTTTGAGTCATATATTGAAAAAGGAAATACAAAAACAGAAAATTCAGAAAATTGTTCCACAAAAATAGAGTGTTTAAATTGTTGTTTCGAGTCTTAGGATGCCCCTAAGTTGTCAATGATGTTTTTCTCCTCTTTGAACACATAGATGATAGTTGTGCATACTTTAAAACTTGTGAGTTTCATGAATAATGTGCATTGGTAGGAGCATGTAAGACTTGTTGATTAATAAAGCATGCATGTTTTAACTAGTTTGTTTCCATAATAACCTTGCACTACCGGATCCGAATGCATAGTCGACGAAAAAAATTTCGTCGGCTATGGCTAAATTTCGTCGGCTATAGTCTCTGCCGACGAAATTTTCGTCGGCTATACTTCGTCGGAACAACCCCGTCGGTAATACAATGGCCGACGAAAAAAACGAATTCGTCGGCTATAGTAGAGTATGGCCGACGACTGTACCGACGAAAATATTTTTCGTCGGCCAAACCTGGGAGAAATTGCCGACGAATTTCGTCGGGCATTTTCGAGTATGGCCGACGAAATCCAGTAAGTATAGCCGACGAAAATTTATTAATTCGTCGGTTATTGGTTGTTGACAATAGCCGACGATTCTGTAAATTTTCGTCGGCTATTGCCTCGAAATATATTAATATTTAATAGGCATTAATTAGTTATAGCCGACGAAATAATGTAATTTTCGTCGGCTATAACGGTTATAGCCGACGAAAATTGGTAAAATTCTTCGGCTATAGTTTTTATAGCCGACGAAATAATGCCAAAATCGTCGGCTATTCTTACATTTGGGAAAAAAAAAAATTAAATTATTTTCTAAATTACCATTCCAAGCAACCTGCAAATCACAAAAACAGTCCATGCATTTGCACCAACAAGAAACACGTCTAAATACCATTTTTATTAAATTCGTTCTAATATATATACATAAACCCTAAACCCTAATCATCACCTAAGCCACTAAAGTCCAGCAGGTCATCCCCAGCATCCTGCTCTCCATCAGGGTCGTCATCCTGGTGACCGAACTCGGGAGGTTGAGGCATTGGAGGTTCCGCTAACCGCTGAAACGGAGTCGGGGGTGGAAGGCCTTGGTTTTGTGCCGCGAACATCTCATACCACCAGGTTTGTTGGCCGTCGTAGTTGTGTTGCCGAATTCTTTCGCATTCGGCATGCCAACCGGCCATATCCAACTGATACTGCTGTGTTCTGCGGCGCATCTCCTCCTGATACTGCTGTGTGCTGCGGCGCAGCTCCTGTACTGTCTGGGACGAGGTCGCCAATTCTGCGGCCAATCGCTGCACTTCCCCCCTCATATGCTGGCTCTCCCCGCCTCCCTTCTTTTGACCTCCCTTAGTGGTCTTCAGAAGCCCTAGTCCAGAACTTCCCAAACCCCGGCAGTAGAAGTTGTTTGTTCGGTTTGGGAAGGCTGCGTCGAACATCCTCGCTGCCGTTTGGACACTGGACCGGTCGACATGGCGCATGGCTTCTTCCAGATCTGCCTCGGAAATGTTCGGTTGTGTCTCCCGAACTACTTGCTGGAACACCTCTTCTTCGGCCCGGTTGACCCTCTCCTAAGTGGACGGGAAAAAAAAATTAATATTATAACAAATATATAATTAAGTAAAATTAATAATTAAAATTTTAAAATTGTAATGAACGGCTTACGAGTTGTTCTGTCGCTTGTGGATAAGCGATCTTGAACGTCTCCACGTACGGGTTGCTATCAGGATGATCTCTGAGCGCCTCCTCCTGATATTGTGCAAACGGCCGTGAACCAGCATGATGGGGAGTTGTGTTCCGGCGGCGGTTCTCAGAGTTTATCCCAGAACGTTGCTTCAAACAAATAATAAAATGTTAGAAAAATGCATCAAAAAATATTAGTGTAATAATTATAAAATAATTAAACTAATAATTAAAATTTTAACAAAATAAACATTTTTACTGAAGTTTAGTATTTACCTGCATAACTGGGTTGTTGAAGTCTACTGTCTTCAACCAACGCCACTCGTACTCCCGGAACATGAACTCCCTGGGAGTACCCATACGACCAAGGTAGTCGTATTCGTTATAGTGGGAACGCAGTTCGTTCTTCCACTCTTTGAACCTACGAAAAAAACAAAAGTGCATTAGAAATATTATTAATATCATAAAATATTAATAATTATAAGATAATTATAATATCATAAAAACAAACGTACCTCAAGTTCTGCTGGGTGTCCGCCCAATCCCGCCTGTGGTCGGCAATCTCGAAGAATGTCTGAAAAATAAAATTTTATTAGTTTTACAATTGTAATAATACCGAAAATTATTAAATATTACTATAAATAAATTAAATTTTTTAAATTACTCACCGACGCGGCGTTGTTCACCTCCCTCTTGATCTCCTGGGGCACATCAGCCCACCGGGTCCACAACATAGGGACTCTGTCCCTAATCAGTGACCCCACGCAACCAGAGTAGTCGCGTTTTTTCTTCCCTGGAACCTCCTGATTAGGAGGTTCGTTGATCTGGATCCTGCCTCTGCGCTCAACAGTTTTCATGAGCGTGTCAAAACAGATGACACCTCTCGTATTCCTCCGTGAACAGCTAGCGGCTGTCCCTATCACAAAAACGACGATTGGTTAATAAAATTAAATATTAGTGCGTTAATTTTAATAAAACATTTAATTAATAAAATCAAATGTTACCTGAAGTGGATGACTCGTCTGTCGACTTCCCTTTTCTCCTGGCCGAAATAAGGTGGTCAGGGTCCTCAAATGGCTGCTGCTGGTATGCCTCCGCAGCACTAACGTACTGAGGCATATCCGGCCATAAGGGCACACCCTGATAGTCGACCTCCGGCACCTCTGGTATCGCCGGAATGTTGTACGGGAGGAATAGCTGGTTTGGGAGAGTAGGATCAGTCGAGTCAGCAGCAGACTGAGTCGGACTCGGCATCGGCTCCCGATGAACCTCAGGCATACGAATTTGAGGAACGTCGGCAGCTATCTCCTCGTGAAACAGCTGCGGACTAAACCTCGGAGCCACAGAGGGACCGGCAGGCGGAAGTGAAGTGCTCGACGGCCGCCCCGCCTGGAGAAGGGTCTGGTGCCGAGCACTCACACTCAGTCGCGGCTGGTCTGCATCCACAGTCCTCTGCGGCTGGGATGAATCTACACTCCTCCGCGGCTGGCTAGTGGTCCTCTCAGGCTGGCTAGCCTTCCTCTCGGAGTCTGCGGAACCGCCAGAATTTCTAGAACCTCTAGATCTGCTGCCACGACGGCCTCCGAATAGGTTTCTTAATGCATCGGCCATCTAAAGCCCGAGGCATTAATACATTAATTGATATTAAATTATATTATATTAAATAACAAATTCTAATTAATATAATAACCAATAATACTAAGGGCTATTCATAAAAAAGGCCATACAAAGATCTAAATTTATAAAAAAGGCACTAAGTTTAACTTGATTATAATTAAGGGCACGTGCTAAACTACTACCCCGATAGGTTAGAAAAATTACAAAACATGCCACTACAGTAGTTATTCTTATCTCACATATATAGTTACCGACCACTCTTTTCCAAATCAAAATCACTCTACAACCTTCGTCTCATTGTCTCTCTCTAAACCCGTCACCATCTCTGTTGTCACCGACATCGCCGCCGATATCTCCGCCGACCTCTCTCACCTCTCCGACCCTCATGTTCTCGTCGGTGTCGCCACCGGCGTCTTTCTCTTCCTCGCCGACTTGACCCCCCATATCCGCCTCCCTGTCGCCGTCGACTTCATCTACGCGGAATCCTACGGCTCCAGCACCGAGTCCAACGGCTGCCCCAAGGTTTCTTCCGACTTGAAGCTCGACGTCGCCGTCCGCCACGTCGTCCTGGTAATTGGATTGAGGATTGATCGTAAAGGCGGAGAGATTCATTGCTTGGTTTTGAAGTCAGGGTTTGATTTTGATCTGTATGTTCAGAATTCGTTATTGTTTGTTTATGCTCAAATTGGGTCGGTGGGACTTGCATGCCAGGTGTTCGACGAAATGTCTGACAGAAGTGTTTGGTCTTGGAGATTTCAAATCGGTGGATTCGCTGTTTCGGTTGATGCCTAGGAAGAATGTGGATTAATATTAAATGTCTTGCTCTGCAGGCATGTGGATTAATATTACTGATTGTGATACATTTCTAACCTCATACATAGAACTATACAAGTTCTTATGAACCGATTTTTATCACAATTTGTTCCCTTTTGTAGTTTCAAATTACACAGCTGTGTGGTTTATTGCAGGGCGAGTATTTTGCAAGAAAGGGTGTGATGCTGATGGAGAGACTTGGGAAGAATGTGAGTATCATTTTGTCTTTTGAGAAATTTATCAATTCCCTTCGTATTGTGCTTTCGACATTTTAGGTTTACTCTTTTAGGCCCTCCACAGATACATTCATTGTAATTTGTTAGCTCTTATCACACAGTACAAGCTTGCCCTGCGGTAAATCTACATATGGGAATAGATAATTGGTTTTAGAGACATTATACTTGTACATTGAAGTGGAGACTGATTAATACATAAATGTTTGAATAAGCTACAAACCTACAAGTGATATAATGGATCCTGTCTTGCATGTATAGGCTTGGAGGAGTGCAATGAGATATGTTACAAGGATCTTGTCTTAAAGGATCAACAATGGAGTGCTTGCATTGATCGTTCTCCTGGAGTTGAAAGATACTCAGAGGTATTTTGTCATTTACCGCTTCTTCCTTTCTATTTCAAATATACACCTTTTAGGGTATGAACAAGTAATGTTGCTGGGTAGGAACAAGCATATATGTGGAGGAAAGCATACGGATGAATACTGAAACAATTATAGGATGATAACAGCAAATGAATTATATAAAAGTATGAATGTATGATCATGTTCATTTAGCTTGTTTCACCTATTGTGTTTGGGGAGTTATCCATTTGATAATCCCATGAAAGAGTATAAGCCTCTTAAATAATTAGAAGACCTAGTATATAGTGGTGTATACTTTGATCTAAATTATACTCGGGCTATTTCTATTGTTAATTTTCAATGTAATGTGTTATAGTAACTTGGCTGTTGCAAAATGGCAGTACTGCAGTACCATAGTTGTATATAAGGGGAAAAGTAGGACTGGTTAAGGCGTTTTTTTTTTTTTTTGAAATGCTGGTTAAGGCGTTAAGCTGCCATGTTTGCTGTTTGTATAATCATAACTATAAGAATTGGTACTATTATCATAAACCTTGAAAGTTTGAATTGGTACTATTATCATAAACCTTGAAAGTAGGAAACGTTAAACTCTGATAGCTATGATTAATGTGCATTTTTCAGATTGAGTAGTTGCTGATCCAATTGTACTTGCAGGAGTGTTTTCACGCTTGCGTATCTGGCTGTGGTTACGAGGTCAGTCTGCTCTTAATCAGTTTCTATTTCATTTAACACATTTCTGTCTAGGATTATTTATATGGAAAATCTTAAACCTCATCTTAAATTCCTTCAATGTTGCAGTTTGACAAACCTCCGGACATAGCTGATAAAATTCGCCCAAACAGGCCACCTAAGCCTCCCTCTGTACCAAAGCCAGCCTCACCACTTGTTGACTCCAAAGCAACTGCCGAAGACGTACTTGGAACATCTGCATAGCCAGATCTAATTATACAATAATATGAATACCAACACCTTACTTAGTGCAAACTTCAGGAAATTACATGCCTTTCACATCAACTAACATCTGGGTTTCCATAATTTTGGACGGGAGCAACAAGAATTATTTATGGGGAATTCCTTCTTGTCCTTTAGTTTCATATGTTTCCATTTGGTTAACCCACCAGATGCTGCTCAACCTACCAGGACATCAAAGAGGGTCTTCCAAGTAAATGGTTGTGTTGTGACTTGTAAAGACGTGGTTGAACACAAAGATTCCAAAACATCATTTGACAAATTAAGTTCCCTCTTTGTTATTTTTAGATACTTGATTGTTGTCATCATCAAGTAACTATTATTTTAGTAACTATGTTACTAACTATCTAAGTAACTATCTCAGTAACTATCAAAGTAACTATCAAAGTAACTATCGAGGTAACTATTCCAGTAACTATTTTAGTAACTATCGGAATAACTATCAAAGTAACTATCAGAGTAATTACTTACTAACTATCTGAGTAACTATCCAAATAACTAATTATTATCGAAGTAACTATATGAGTAACTATTAGAGTAACTATTCAAGTTACAAGTAACTATCTTAGTAACTATCAAAATAACTATCGCAATAACTATCTGAGTAACTAACAGAGTAACTATCCAAGTATCAAAGTAACTATCTAAGTAACAAGTAACTATCGCAGTAACTAACTATCTTAGTAACTATCAAAATAACTATCGAAGTAACTATCTGAATAACTATATGAAAAACTATCAGAGTAACTATCAAAGTAACGAGTAACTATCTTAGTAACTATCAAAGTAACTATTTAAGTAACAAGTAACTATCGAAGTAATTATCGCAGTAACTATCGAAGTAACTATCGAAGTAACTATCGTAGTAACTATCAAAGTAACTATCACAGTAACTATCTAAATAACATTTTTTGTAACTATCTTACTAACTATCTAACTAACTATCATCTTAGTAACTATATTACTAACTATCTAACTAACTATCATTTTAATAACTAGCTTACTAATTATCGTACTAACTATCTAAATAATTATCATCTAAGTAACTATCATCTTAGTAACTATCATACTATCTAAGTAACTATCTTACTAACTATCTGAGTAACTATCATCTTATTAACTATCTTACTAACTATCATACTAACTATCTAAGTAATCTATCATCTTACTAACTATCTAACTAACTATCTTACTATCTTAGTAACTATCATCTTCGTAACTATCTTACTAACTATCTATATAGTAACTAACTATCTAAGTAACTATCCCAGTAACTATAGGAGTAACTATCAAAGTAACTATATGAGTAACTATCCAAGTAACTATCACAGTAACTATGAAAAAAAATGCAGGACATAAAAGCAAGAGTTTAAAAATCGAAAGCAACTGAATCAACAATGAAAAATGCAGGACACAATGCAGCGTGCCGCTGCACTGCACCATGGTAGCATAAATATTAAAGTAACATTTTATGTAACTATCTTACTAACTATCTAATTAACTATCATCTCAGTAACTATCTAAATAACTATCATCTTACTAACTACCTATATAATTACTAACTATCTAAGTAATTATTATCTTCGTAACTATCTTACTAACTATCTATATAGTTACTAACTATCTAAGTAGCTATCATCTTAGTAACTATTGTACTAACTATCTTACTAACTATTTAAGTAACTATCATCTTAGTAACTATCTTACTAATTATCTCAGTTTATATATATTACTAACTATCTTACTAACTATCATTTAAGTAATTATCTGACTAACTATATTACTGACTATCCCAGTAACTATCAAAGTAACTATTGGAGTAACTATCGAAATAACTAGTTACTACCGGAGTAACTATCTAAGTAACTATCATCTTAGTAACTGTCTTACTAACTATCTCAGTAACTATCATCTTACTTACTATCTAAGTAACTATCATCTTAGTAACTATCTTACTAACTATCAAACTAACTATCATCATACTAACTATCTTACTAACTATCTAAGTAACAATCATCTTAGTAACTATTTTAGTAACTATCTAACTAACTATTTAAGTAACTATCATCGTAGTAACTATTGTACTAACTATCTAAGTAACTATCTTCTTAATTACTAACTATCTAACTAACTATCATCTTATTAACTATCTATATAGTTACTAACTATCTAAGTAAATATCTTACTAACTATCTAAGTAACTATGAAAAAAAATGCAGGACAGAAAAGCAAGAGCTTAAAATCGAAAGCAACTGAACCAAGAATGAAAAATGCATAACACAATGCAGCATGCCGCTGCACCGCACCACGGCAGCGGAACGCTGCTGAAATTACTCAATTGCAAATTATAGAAGCAGCATTAGCATGATGTTTTGTACCTCATTTTACCATTAGTAACTGAATATGTAACTACGTACTCAAGTAACTACCATGTAACTACTTAAGTAGCTACATGTAACTACAGAGTTAACTGCCATGTAATTGTTCGAATTACTAACTATGTATTGATATTGAGTAACTATATCGACATTGAGTATTTGTAACCACTCAAGTAACTATCATGTAACAGAACTACTCCATGTAACTATTCAAGTTCCTTATAGTCAATGAAAAAGAGACCAAATCTTGAAGAGTATCCCGCAGCCCACTCCCAATTATCCAGTACAGACCATGCAAAATAACCGTTCACATTGCACCCATCTTCTCTGCATATTTTCAACCAGATCAGAGTTAACATGAGCTGCCAGACCTCATAACATATACATGAACATGGTGTGCTAGATCGATCGATAATCATATTTATATTTAAAGTCAAAGATGTTTCTGTATACATACTTGATTGAAGCTAGCAAGTTTGACAAATAGTCACAGTGGTAATTGATCATTTTCTCATCCTGATGCAAACCTGATGCAATTTGACAAAAATGCTGGATACAACTGTTGGTATAATGCTTCCAATAACCACAACTGGTTGCATCAGGAATATCAAACCAGCAATGGAAATGCAAGCCACTTCAATAAATGGACCTTCTCTTTGAATCATTGGGTACCATCCCTTAATCAGAAGGAATCTTCACAACAACGATCACAGTTCACAGAGGAATATCCCAGATTAAGCGTGATACACCAACTATAAATAATGCTGACAGTCTGACACGCAAATCAACCTACACGAAAACTCTCAAGATAATCACTTTTCTGATCTAGTCTCTAATATAATCACTTTCTCCACCATATACTATGAATCAAGTTAACTAAAATTACTCGACCCTGCTTCTACAAGTTGTTCTATAGCAGCAAATGAATCAAGTACCTCACCACTCCCGAAACAAAAGAGGTCCAAGGTACGATTTGGACATGGAGAGAACGAAGAGGTTGATTTGGACACCGGCATTATCTTCGAACTCCAACGTCAGTTTCGTCACCGATTCCGGCACTATCTTTGAACCAGAGCTCGGCCTTGTTCCTGTCGCCGTCGCTTTTCTCCTTCGTGAAATCGAAGAAACGTAGTGCCGAGATCTCGTAGTTCTCGTCGATCACCATCATCACCGCCGTTGGGATTGGTTCCTATGTGATCGCCGACATTTGGTACTCTCATAAATCGGTTTGGTCATGATTTTAATTTGGTGCACTGGACTGGAATTGCGAGAGAGAGAGAGAGAGAGAGAGAGAGAGAGAGACGAAGAAAAAGAAAACCAGAAGAATCAGAGAGAATGCAAGAGGTAAACAATGGGAGTTTTGTCTGAAGAGGGTAAAATCGTCCATGTAAAAACGAAAAACAGCCCATTTTTATTATTTAGTAAAATATAATAGAGTTTTTTATTATAAACATATTAAAATTATGTCCTTTTTTATAAAGTGAAAAACAAGGAGCTTTTTTTCTAATTTTGAAATTGAAACAGCCTTTTTTTATAATATGTTGTAATACTAACATATTTTAATATAACAATTTATATACTAACATATTAAATTATATTATATTAAATAACAAATTCTAATTAAATATAATTAAGCTATATATATAATTAAGCTAAATTATACAATTAAGTTATAAATTTATATAATTAAAAAACCAATTTATACGTATAAATTATACAATTACACCTAAATTATACAATTAAAATAAATTTGAAAACAATTACCTAAATTAACATAAATACCTAAAATTTATCTAAATTAACATAATTACCTAAAATATACCTAAATTAACATAAATACCTAAAATTTATCTAAATTAACATAAATACCTAAAATATACCTAAATTAACATAAATACCTAAAATTTATCTAAATTAACATAAATACCTAAAATATACCTAAATTAACATAAATACCTAAAATTTATCTAAATTAACATAAATACCTAAAATATACCTAAATTAACATAAATACCTAAATTATATCTAAATTAACATAAATACCTAAATTATACCTAAATTAACATAAATACCTAAATTATATCGAAATTAACATTAATTAACATAAATGAAAAAAAAAAAAAAAAAAAACTTACTGCCGATCGAATTGAAAATGGAAGGGAGGAGGAGGAAGAGGGAGGCTGCCGGATTGGAGGAGGGCCGGCCGGATTGGAGGAGGACTGCCGGATTGGAGGAGGGCCGGCCGGATTGGAGGAGGAAGAGGGAGGCTGCCGGATTGGAGGAGCAAGAGGGAGGAGGGGGTTCCCGATTCGAGGAGGAAGAGGGAGGAGGACGACGAGGCGAGCGGCGCTGGATCGGATGAAGAATTTGGAAAAATGCAGCAAATGGAGGTTAGGGTTCGGCTGCAACAAACTTATACCCGATAGTATAGCCGACGAATTAAAAATATTTCGTCGGCTATACTTAAGAATAGCCGACGAAATGCTTTAATTCGTCGGCTATACTTAAGAATAGCCGACGAAATATATGACTCGTCGGCTATTCTTTGAATGTCGTCGGCTATACTTTAGGCGCTCAGCAGCCGTCCGATCTCCTACATCCAACGGCGGACAATGAGAAGGCGCGGATCGCAAGAGTTTAGCCGACGAAATTAAATATTTCGTCGGCTATACTTTGGAAAATCACAGCCGTTTGATCTGAGCCATCCAACGGCGGACAATAAGCGGATCGCAAGAGTTTGGCCGACGAAATTAAATATTTCGTCGGCTATATTTTGGAAATAGCCGACGAAATATTTAATTTCGTCGGCTATACTTTGGAAATAGCCGACGAAATATTTGATGTCGTCGGCTAAACCTTTGGTCAAACTACAAAGTCAAACCTCTAAACCCTATAAATTAAAACGGAAATTGGGCCGTCTAAATGACGTTTTCTGGCCTTATCTTCAACAGAGAATAGTTTCAAATCGATGAGACGCGACTAATCGTATAAAAACTTTCCTCAAAATATTTACCGACCGTCAGGCTACCCATAGGAAAACGGGAGTATAAAACAGTTAACCGCAACATTCGGCACATAGATTTTGTCGGAATCTGCTCATTTTTCAACCGTAGACGTATTTCAATATTTCGGTCATATCTTATTTCACGACACATTTGCATTTGAAGAGTCTACGTATAGTAACTATTTGAAACTATACATTCACTTAAACACTTAGTAAACAAGTTAATGAACATTAGTGCATATGTTCCGATTTTGAATCTAAAAGTTTGAAAAATCTATTCCAACCGTCAGATATCACCGTTAAGATGAAATACATGTATGAAAACAATTCCAACTACATCTGACAACGTTAAAGGCTCGATCGGGACGGTCAAACTGCAAAGTCAAACCTCTAAACGCTTTAAAACGGAAAATGGCCCGTCTAAATGACGTTTTTTGGCCTGATCTTCAACAGAGAATAGTTTCAGATCGAAGAGACGCAACTAATCGTATAAAAATTTTCCTCAAAATATTTACCGACCGTCATGCTACACATAGGAAACCGGAAGTAAAAAACAGCTAACCGCAACATTCGACACACAGATTTTGTCGGAATCTTCTCATTTTTCAACCCTAGACGTTTTTCAATATTTCGGTCATATCTTATTTCACGACACATTTGCATTTGAAGAGTCTACGTATAGTAACTATTTGAAACTATACATTCACTTAAACACTTAGTAAACAAGTTAAGGAACATTAGTGCATATGTTCCGATTTTGAATCTAAAAGTTTGGAAAATCTATTCCAACCGTCAGATATTACCGTTAAGATGAAATACATGTATGAAAAAAAATCCAACTACATCTGACAACGTTAAAGGCTCGATCGGGACAGTCAAACTGCAAAGTCAAACCTCTAAACGCTTTAAAAAGGAAATTGGCCCGTCTAAATGACGTTTTTTGGCCTGATCTTCAACAGAGAATAGTTTCAGATCGATGAGCCGCAACTAATCGTATAAAAATTTTCCTCAAAATATTTACCGACCGTCAGGCTACCCATAGGAAAACGGCAGTAAAAAACAGCTAACCGCAACATTCGGCACACAGATTTTGTCGGAATCTTCTCATTTTTCAACCGTAGACGTTTTTCAATATTTCGGTCATATCTTATTTCACGACACATTTGCATTTGAAGGATGAAGCAATGGTTTGTCGATAGTGATAGAAAATGGAAGCTGAATTTTTTTGTTTTTTTTTTTAATCATAGCCGACGAAATCAAACCTAGTACTCGTCGGCTATTTTTTTGTCGTTTTCGGTCAAAAATAAAATATTTATTTTTTAAAAAACAAATGGCCGACTAAATAATGAATTTTTCGTCGGCCATTTTGCGTATAGCCGACGAAAAATTCATTATTCGTCGGCCATTATTGTAAATATATATTTTTAAAAAAACTTATGGCCGACGAAATAATGAATTTTTCGTCGGCTATACGCAAAATGGCCGACGAAAAATTCATTATTCGTCGGCCATTATTGTAATGGCCGACGAAATAAGGCATTTTTCGTCGGCTATTCTCTGAAAAAAAAAAAACCAAAAATATCAGTGGTTTAACACCTCTCCTATTCCGATGTCCTGTTCATATATAACCAAACTTGAACATAAAAAACCAGCAACCCAACAGTCAACATATTTCAAATTTTTGTTTAAGGGGTTTGGAACCCAGCCTAGCTGGGAGGCTCATCCCCACGCCCGTTCATTAGAAATGAGTTGATTACAAATGAAAGGATTACATCATTTAAATTACTTAATCCGTCAGATTGTAATCGGAATCATCGGATGAGTCTTCTTCGGTTTCTGAATTGCTCGATAGTTTCTGTAATCGGAATCATCTATGTCTTTCCTCACCACTAGAGTCCTCGTTAGTTTCTTCAGTTGGATCAACATCAACAAGCAGTGGCTCTTCACGTCGAATTCGCACCGGCGTGTCTAGGCGAATAAAAGAGGAGTCAGGAATACCGTTTGAGTTGGGCTCTTGATACGCGGTGCCCCCTTCCTCGTTCTCTTCAGCCACTCCAAGTGTAGACGCCCGGTA